>CAWUFW010007830.1:600000-959872 GCA_963921515.1 Calotriton arnoldi | reverse complement strand
GGAAGATCATCCTGGAGTCATTCTGATGTCATCCGATGACTTCAGCCAGGCTATTCCTGCAATTATCTGGGGAAGTCATCCGAAGCCATCCTGAAGTATGCCTATAGGATGGAATATTTAAATGATATGACTCTCTAGAGTCATCAGAGAAACTACTCCAGGATTAGCTCCTGATTACTTCAGTGGAAAGCATGTGATGATCTTGTACTACTGCAGGATGGTCCCATGATGATTCAGGATTAAGCTGGATTACTCCAGGATTAGTTCCGGATTACTTCAGTGGAAAACATGTGATGATAATGTACTACTCCAGAATGATCCCACGATGATTTCAGGATTTGGCTGGATTACTCCAGGATGATCCTATGAGCATTTTAGAATGGGGCTGTATTATTATAGAATGATCTTGTGATGACTTCAGAATGAGGCTGCATTACTCAAGGATGATCCAAGGATAACTTTAGAATGGGACTGGCACTGTATTAGTCGATGATTTCATGAGGCGGATGTATTACCCTAGGATATGTTCTGGCTGTATTACTGCATGGTGGTTTCAATACGAAGATGTATTACTCTAGGATGATCTCGAGTAGTAATACTTGTTTGACATACACAGGTTGTTAAGAAATACACAGTTTTATTAGTTTGTTGGCAGAGCAAATTATTGCAACAAAAACAAGCATTGGCAAAGCCAATAGGTCTTGCCTTTTTGACCAAGTGGCTTGCCAATGTCTTCTGCCGATGGCCTGCAGTATTGGTTAAAATAAACAAGCAGTGGCAAAGCCAAAAGGTCTGGCCTTTGCAAGAGCTATTGGCTTTGCCAATATGTTTTAGCCATATTGTACGCCAGCGTGTCTGTTGTTCAGCATGGCTAAAGGTTAGTGGGATAAAGGAGAGTGGCGTGTCGAAAAGTGGAATGTGACGAAGTGGCGTAGATTATAGCTGCAGAGTGTCATGGAGTGGTGTAGAACGGAGTGGCATTGAGTGTGTTGCGTAGAGTGGTGTAGAGCAAAGTAGATTGCTGTGTAGTGGCATAAAGTGGAGTAGCGTAGGAGAGTGGATTGGCAGAGTGGAGTATAGTGTTGTAGAGTTGAGCGTCAGAGTGGAGTGTCGTGGAGTAGAGCGGAGTAGTGTGTCATAGAATAGAGTGGAGTGGTATAGAAGGAGTTTTGTAGTGTTGTTGAGTGGAGTAGGGTGGCATAGCGTAGAGTGGAGTGGCATAAAGTGGAGTAGAGTTTAATTGAGTAGAGCATGACAGAGTGGAGTATCATAGCGTATAGTGTCGTAGCATGACGTAGCCTAGAATGAAGTGGTGTAAAGTTCAGTGGTACAGAGTAGATTGATGTGGAGTGCACTGGGTTTGAGTAAAGTGGTGTAGAGTGCATTGGCACAGAGTAGAGAGATGTAGGGTGCAGAGTAGATTGCAGTGGCGTAAAGTAGACTGTTTCAGAGTTGAGTGGAGTGGTGCAGGGTAGATTGCAGAGGTGTAGAGCAGAGTAGGGTAGAGTGCAGTGGCATAGAGTGCAGTGGTGCAGAATAGATTAGAGTTGTATGGAGGGATGCAGAGTGTAGTGGTGCAGAGTGCAGTACAGTTGAGCAGTGCAGAGTAGAGTGCAGTGGCATAGAGTGCAGTGACAAGTGCAGTGGTGCAGAGTGCAGTGACAAAGCACAGGGGTGTAGAGTGGTGTAGCGTGCAGTGACTGAGTGCAGTCGTGCAGAGTAGTGTGGCATTGAGTTCAGTGGAGTAGAGTGCAGTCTTGCAGAGCGTCAGAGTACAGTGGAGTGCAGCAGCACAGAGCAGAATAGTGGTGCAGAAAAGAGTGGTGCAGCTTAGAGTGCAGTGGCAGAAAGTGCAGAGTAGACTGTTGTAGAGTGCAGTGTTATATAGTAGAGTGGCATAGAATACATTGGCATGAAGTGCAGTGGCCTTAAGTTGTGAGTAGAGGGGCATTGAGAGCAGTGGAAGCGTAGAGTGGTGGTGTCGAATATAGTGGCGAAGCGTAGAGTGACGTGGAGTGGCATAGAGTTGTAGAGCAAACTCAGTCTACCATCCTTCTGAAATTGGAAAATTGAGAAAGATGAAAGAGTGTAATAGTAACAACTGCAAGATATCGCACTTAAAAGAAGGAAGTATAGTATAAAAAATGTATACTTGGGTGATAGACATTAAATGTAAGAAAGCACCATATGGTACCCTAACTTCACAGCAGAATCATTTGCATTTAGAATGGCACCCTTGACACTAACAGGACTCCCTGCCACCAAATGTGATTTCAATATAAGGCAAGGAGCCTACCTGACTCATAGCTCTATTTTAAGTCTGGCATTAGCCAAGACCAGGGTTCTCCAAAGTCGGTCCTAGAAGGCAAGATCCATGCTGTATTTTTTTGCATACCCCCATTTAGATACATGTAGTTATCTTAAAAATCTGGCATTGTTCCAGCCCTCCAGGACTGATTTTGGAGAACCCTGGACAAGACCTTTAGAATTTATTAAAATTACATATGTGACCAAGACCCAGAGAGAGGCCGAAACGCATCTTTTGTTGTGCCATTAAAACCGAGAGCCTGCACCCTTACAACCGGAGTGGCTCGTTTATTCTCACTGATAAAGTGAGGATCCCTTTTTGTGTATATATATATATATATATATATATATATATATATATACACATATATACATACACACACACACACACACTTAGCTACAGAGGCTTTCAGCCAGCCCTTTTCATCAATTGATCTATTATTGTGTCATTCGCATTTTCATACATTCACTGCAGCATACAGCTTGGGACCGGACAGTGAGCCAGCCCACTACAGCCATTGGCTAACTTTACTGCAAGTGGCGGCATTCTTCCCCTTCACAAGAAGTAAATCCACACACAAAGTAGTGCCCTTAAGAGTCGGTGACAGTGTGGAAAGCTTTACCTGTTTGGTGGCGAAAAAGAGGAAATAGGTAGGAGCTAAGCTTCAGATGTGTGTTAAAAAAAAGAGAAAGAGTTAGAGCTATTGGCGTTGCAAATGTTTCTTACCTATGTGTTATGGATTGAAGTGGATGTATGTGGTGTGTAGTGGAAATATGTGGGTTGGATCGCAATTGTTAGTTGTGGCATGGAACTATGTGGTGGATGTGTGTAGTGGAATTATGCAGCACGGTGTGCAGTTGTATTATGTGGATAGTACTTATGTGTGTTTGAGTGTACTGGAATTATGTGGAGAGGGTTTGTGAGTAATGGAGTGCAATTATGATGAATGGTATTCTGTGTTGTGGTGTGTTATGTAGTGGAGTTTAATTGCATGTTGTGCTGTTGAATTTTATGGTATAATGTTGAATGTGTTTTAAATTGGATATATGTGGTGTGTAGTGAAATTGTGTTGTGGTGGAATAATGTTTGGTTCTTTGTAATTATCTGGTGTGGAATGGATGTGTGTGGAGTTGAATAGTATGGCATGGAACAGTGTGGTATAGAGTGAAATTATGTTGAGTGGAATTATGTGGCATGATGTGGAGTGTTTTATGTGGATTGTTATGCGGTATAGAGTGGATTTATGTGGTAATGAGAAGTGTGTAATTAGGTGGAGTTGAATTATGTGGTGTTGAATGGTATGTGGATTGTAATTATGTTGCGTGATGTGGCTGTATGGATTGGCGTTGTATTGAGTGGTGTTGTATAGAGTAGAGTTGTATGGCTCTGAGTGGAGTAAAGTGGAGTGCAGTTGTGAAGCATTGTGTGGAGTGCAGTTGTTTGAAGTAGTGTTGCATAGAGCAGAGGCGCATTGTGTGGAGAGGAGTGGGGTTGCGTGGGTGGCGCTGCATTGTTTGGTGCTGCGTGAAGTAGTGTGGCGTGGATTGTAGTTGTGTAGAGTGGGGTGGCATTGTGCCGAGTGCAGTTGCATGGAGTGGAGTTGTGTAGAGTAAAGCATAGTGACTGGAGTAAAGCAGAGTGGTGGTAAGCTACGAGCACTGGTCTCGAGTGTTCTAGCTTAAAGGAACAAATAGTGCCATAAACTGTCTAAGTAACATCACATGTAATAAGGGAAGTCCTTAAAAATAGGCGTAGTTCAAAGCCAATATTCAGAATACAACATTTCTCGCAGAGACCTAAAAACAGATAAATGGGAGAGGTAGGAAGGAGAAGATATCAGAGCGGTAGCCATATACAGATAGGGTACAGAAGGAATGAGAAGAGTGAAGAGAACTGGTAACAGCAGAAATTGGAGTGCGAGAAGGGAGGATGAAGAGAATTAAAAGTGGAAAGGGAATGAAAGGGAAAAAGCAGACCCCAAGAAGGAAGCATCAAAAAGGAGATAAAGGAAAGTGGGCAAGAAAGGTGAAAAGTAGTTTCAGAGCGGAGAGTTGAAAGAAAGTGCACACAGGACAGAGCACGAAAGACTAACATAGGAAAGGAGCATGGTGAAATGGGAAGGAAGATTAAAAAATAGTGCGGGAGATGGAGAAAGGGCGTATGCCTCAGTTTTATAATATGTATGTATAGAAATAAAATAACATCCAGGGAGGACAGGCCTATATCATTTCTGGGCTTCACCTAATGCATCGCTCTGCTGCCAGACACACAATCGAGATTCATTCCCTGTGACAGGGTTCTCTGCCATGAATATGTTTCACCTTATTACTTAACTGTCTCAGGGAAAAAATATAAAAACGTCACCAGGAAAGGAAAAATAGGCAGAGAGAATTATGACGTTTTCATATTTTTCCCTGAGTAAACGAACGGCTGTGGAATGGAGATGTTAAAGGATGATTAATGCTCTTTACATGCTTTGCGGGGGTTTATGTGGGGAGCCATATTCTGCCAAAAGCCCGAAAATCCCCTTTGAAAAGAATCCTCAGAAGCCATCTGCTTCGTGTCATGAGCCATCCAAGCGCTAGGTTTTAATAGGTAACTAAAACAGCTCACCGATCTTTGCAACTTTTCTGCATAAGTACCTCAGCATAACTTGGCTTGCAGATATTAAGTGATTTGCCCAGAATCACAGGATCCGATCGCCAGGACTCGATCCCGGGCCCCCAGTTTGAAAGTCAGCAGTTGTGACCGTAAGACCATACCAGTAATGGTAAGGCGATGCAAAATCCCACATTCATTCCCTACCACTCATGCTTTTTGTAAATAGAGCACGTAATTTATCTGTGCCTTAAGTGCCGATGTTGCGAGGCGTGCTCAGACACTATTGAAGTCCCACATTTAATGCCCTGCAGCATCCCAAAAGCCCACAAATTACGGGATCCTATTCCCATATCTTTGGAAAGACCCCACACTCTGTAAAGTTCCCTGAGAGGCGGAATCCTACCTCCAGCTCTCTAACATAAAGCACTACATTACAGCGCTGCACGTTAAAGAAAGGCGGGCTCCCGCCTTTCAAACAAAAGCGCGGCACTTGCAGATTACCCAAAAGTGGAGGAGAGGCGGGAAATCACAGCCACCTTACTGTAGAGAGCCACCCGGGCCCTCTACTACATTGTTGCCATCTGCACGCATCCACACACCCCTTGGGGCGGGCTCGCCCCGAGGGGATAAATAAACGTCCGGAGACCGCTCGGGGTCTTCCGGGCACAGTAGCCAAACCACCTGTGTCGTGTCCATAATTGCAAGCGTTACGGCGGCCTAAATACCCAGGCCCCGCCGCGCTACATTGGCGACGAGGCCGGTAGCACCCCTCGCGTGCTGGCCTACCCTGCAGAGCATTGACGGGAGCGTGCGGAGCCCACCCACGCTGCCCTGCTTCACGACCGGAGCGTGCGGTGCTCACCTGTGCCGCTCCAGGCCACCAGCCGACTGCCGCTCCTGGTGCCCCCACGTCTGTGGCCTCTGCCTGCGACGTAGCCTGCCCGCCTCAGAGACGATCTGGCCGGCGCCCGCCCACGCGCCTCCCTGCCTCACGGGAGCGTGTTCAGCCGGCGGCGCCACCAAGCGGCCTGCTTCGTGCGGGTAAGTGCAGGGGCGCTCCTAGCGCCTTGCGGTGTCCTGCCTGCTCTCCTCTCACGCCCAAGTCGGCACGCGCCCCTCAGGGCCCATCTGCGGTATCTGCACCCGCCGGCCCGCATCGGAACTGCGAGGCCCCAAGAGTGTGCTGCCCTTTCTGCTGCCTGTACCCGGTGCTGCGCGCCCCTACAGGGCCCCTGAGGAACTGCTGGCTGTCGACACCGGGTCTTGCAAGGAGGACTCGGTACATTGCTGCGCGTGGGGACCAAGCGATCCTTGGAGGGCGCAGAGGAGGAGCTGGGTGGTCGGAGGTACCCAAGGCAGGAAACACTGGCTGGACTGCGCTGCAACTGGGAAAAATAAGAGACCTAATCCACTCGAAGATGCAACGTGACCTGCGCCAGGTCACCCCAATCGGCTAGCAGATCACGCCCCTGCAACCACGCTCCGCCACACGGCCGCTATGAGCAACACCCCGGCGGCCGGTGCTGCCGCCCAGCTAGACGGTGGGCATAACCCAGTCGTTGGCGCTAATCAGCCCCCACCGGTGCACACCCACACCGCCATTGCACCCCTACCCCCTTTCAGTGAGGCCTCGGACCCCGCCACTGCCGCACCCCGATGGAAGGCTTGGGTTGGGAGACTCAACCACTACTTCAAGGGGACAAGGGAAACAGATGGCACTGTGAGACGGTCACTTCTCATCTATTATGGGGGTGCGGAGATTTATGACCTATTTGAGACACTTCCCAACACTGGAGAAGACGACGACTACGAGGCGGCGGTCGCCGCGCTCAATAGACATTTTGACCCTCAACTCAACCATGACTTCGAGAAGTTCAAGTTCAAAAGGGCGTGGCAGACCGATTCGGAGTCTGTCGATATGTTTTACGCACGTCTACGCCGGCTGGCTAGCACGTGCCCCTTCGCGGACCAGCGGGACGAAATCCGTGATCAAATCATCCTGGGTTGCCGCTCCAAGCTCCTGCGCAAGCTGATCCTTCGCCAACCAGGGATCTCGCTGGACGAGATCCTGGTACTGGCCCGCTCTCACGAACTGTCGGACGTCAGAGCGGAGGAGATGGAAGCCGCTTTACACACCCCGGTTGCCGCCTCACATGCGCCCAGACACCCGCCGATCAAAGAGGAAAAAGTGGACGCCATCCAGAGACGCCCCACCGCACCTCGCCAGGCACCCAGACCGCAGTCAGGTGGACAGTGTGGGTACTGCGGTGAAGATCACCCCGTGACGGCCGTCTGCGGGGCGAAGGGGAAGGCGTGCTCCCGCTGTGGGAAGTTAAATCACTACGCCAGAGTGTGCCGCGGGGGGCGATTCAGACAGACATCGTCGAGATCCAGGAGCATGCCCCAACGGATTCGCCAGCTCTCCCTGGATGAAGTGCCACCAATATCGGATGACCAATTACAGGAACGACGCCCGGTGTATGAGGATGAGGACGAAGAGGTGTTCGTGGTATCGTACGTCAGCAGGACAAGCACTCGTCGAAGGCCACCTCCCATGTGCTCCGTCTCCGTCGAGGGCACTGATGTACGGGCCCTCATTGACACTGGTGCGTCCGTCAATGTGATGGATTCGGATCAGTATGACCGCCTGTCACCGCGACCCCCACTAGCACCATCTACAGCCCAGATCTACACGTATGGAGGAACCGACCCTCTTCCTCTCCGTGGGGTAATCCAGACCACCGTTGCCAGCGGAAGCCATGTCACCACGGCAAGGTTCCACGTCACAGAGGGCAGGAAAGGAACCCTACTCAGCTGTCACACAGCCGAAGACCTAGGACTTGTCTTCTTCGCCAACCAGATCCATGACTCCCACGCGGACGCGATGCTGAGGAGTTTCCGGGTCTCTTCCAAGGACTGGGGAAGCTCAAGGGCAAGAGGTTCAAGCTCCATATTGACCCCGAGGTGCGACCCGTGGCCCTCAGGCACCGGCGGGTGCCCTTCAACCTACGCCCGCAAGTGGAGGAGGAGCTGAGGAAGCTCGAAGAGCTGGACGTAATTGAGAAGGTCTCTGGCCCCACCCCATGGGTGTCCCCGCTGGTCGTGGCGCCCAAACCCAAACAACCCGGAGCCATTCGCCTCTGTGTTGACATGAGGCTGCCAAATACTGCGGTGAAGAGGGAACGTCACATCACCCCTACAATGGACGACATTGTGGCGGACCTCAACGGGGCGAAGTGGTTCTCCAAGCTAGACCTGAACGCCGGATACCATCAACTGGAGCTGGAGCCCGAGAGTAGGTATATCACCACCTTCTCGACGCATGTTGGCCTCCGCAGGTACAAAAGGCTCAGCTTCGGAGTGTCATCAGCCGCCGAGGTCTTCCAGAATGCCATCAGAGAAGCACTGTCGGGGCTGCCAGGAGTGATCAACCTCAGTGACGATATCCTGGTGTTCTCCAACACCCTAGAGGAACACCACTCTCATCTCCGGGCCACTCTGAAGAGGCTGACAGACTGCGGGCTGACTCTGCACAAGTCCAAGTGTATGTTTTATCAGGAGAGTGTTGACTTCTTCTGATACACGTTCACCTGAGAAGGGCTCCTGGTGGACCCGAAGAAGGCCGAAGCCATATGAGCGGCCAGTACGCCCAGAAATCCTACCGAGGTGAGGAGTTTCCTCGGCATGTCCACGTACTGTGGGCGCTTCATCCCCAATCTCGCAGCCATGTCAGAGCCACTACGGGTCCTTACGCGCCATGATCACAAGTGGGAGTGGACACCAGCGGCCAACAAAGCGTTTCAAGACATCAAGGCAGGGCTGCTAGACAAGACGGTAATGGCCTACTTCCATCCGAGGAGACGAACGGAACTGGTCGTCGATGCTAGCCCAGTGGGCCTAGGAGCAGTCCTCCTTCAAGAACATGGCTCAGAAGTGTGGAAGCCGGTCGCATACGCCAGCAAAGCTCTAACGGACACCTAGACCAGATATGCCCAAATTGAGAGGGAGGCGTTGGCCATCAAATGGGCGTGTCAGCACTTCCACCTATATCTGTGCGGTCAGGAGTTTCACGTCGTAACTGATCACAAACCGCTGCTCCCGTTGTTCGCAGGCTCATCCCGGCTAGCGCCACCGAGGATCGAACGATGGGCAGTGCAACTGCAAGCATACAATTTCAAAGTGGTCTATCGTCCCGGGGCCCACAACCCTGCCGACTATCTGTCCCGTCACCCGGAGTCCACAATGCCATCTGGCCCATCGGCGGACGCCTGCAGCACCGAAGCTTTCGTTAACATGGTGTCACAAGGGGCGTGTCCCACGGCCATGACCCTGGTAGAGATTGGCCAGGCCACGCAGGAAGACCACACTCTCTCCCGAGTGAGAGGAGCACTGGAGAACAATGGATGGGCCCGTTTCATGGATGGAACCCGCGTCCTCCGGCCGGAGGTTAGCAATGCCCGCCAACAGATATGGCATGTCCGCAACGAACTCAGTGTGGGAGAAGAAGGAGTTGTTTTGAGAGGGCACCTGATCGTGGTCCCGGAGAGTTTGCAGAAGCGGATCCTCACCCTGGCTCACGTCGGCCATCAGGGAATGGCGAAGACCAAGGCCAGGTTGAGAGATAAGGTCTGGTTCCCGGCGATGGACTCCATGGTAGAGGAGATGATTCGGCAGTGCCACGCATGCACGATCACCGGAGGAGATCCGGCACCGGCACCGGTGATCACGGAGGAACCAACTCTGACTCCCTGGACACACCTTAGCCTGGACTTTGGGAGCTTCCCGGATGGACGTCACATGCTGGTCATGATTGACTCGTTCTCGAAGTTCCCCATTGTTGAGGTGGTGTCGTCGACCGCTTTTCCCCAGGTAAAGAAGGTATTGGAGAAGACCTTCGCGATGATGGGACTACCGGAAGAGGTTAAGTCCGATAATGGGCCCCCGTTCCAGGGCCGAGAGTTTCAGGACTACCTTGAGAGCCAGGCGATTCGACATCGGAAGATCACTCCACTGTGGCCCCAGGCAAATGGGGAAGTAGAACGTCTGATGAGGACACTGAACCGTGCCTTGCGAATCGCTGTCGAGAATGGAGAAAACGCCGAAGTAGCTCTCGACCAGTTTCTTGGCGCATACCGACAGACCCCTCACAGCACCACCAAGTGTGCTCCGGCCCACTTACTATTCAAACGGGCTCCCCGAGACAGTATCCCGGTGGCCCCGGCGTGGGTACCCGTGGTGCGGGATGATGGTGCCGTCCAAGCAAGGAGGGAGACAACGAATCGAAAGGCCAGCGAAGCTAGGAGAGCACAAGAACCTCAGCTAAAAGTGGGAGACCAGGTGGTGATCAAAGACCGACACCCTGGATGGAAATTCCGGACACCATACGAGCCAGAAGTATGGGTCGTGGTAGGTGTTCAAGGGACCATGGTCACTGCCAGCAAGGGACAAAAGTCAGTCACGAGAAATGTGTCCAGCTTCAAGAAGACCACCAAGAGGGTACTGAATCACGAAGCGTCTGATGATCAAGACTCTGTTCCAAGTTTCTCCCCTCCTTCCTCACCCAGCATGGGGAGTACCCCACCAGCGGTACCCCGGCCAGTTAGCCAGGCCTGTGCTGACCCTACACAGATGGCGAGTCAGGACCCGGAAGCAGGATCGTCTGGGGGTGTCCCGTCCAGTGTGTCGGCTGGGTGTAGGGTCCGGAGCCAGAAGTATGGTCTCCGGCCGAATCCGGCGCCAAGTCAGCAACTGCCAGACTTTGTATATACTTCCCCGTGAACTGGGAGAGTGTGATGGTCTGGAACCGAAATAAAGGAGGGATGTAGAGAGCCACCCGGGCCCTCTACTACATTGTTGCCATCTGCACGCATCCACACACCCCTTGGGGCGGGCTCGCCCCGAGGGGATAAATAAACGTCCGGAGACCGCTCGGGGTCTTCCGGGCACAGTAGCCAAACCACCTGTGTCGTGTCCATAATTGCAAGCGTTACGGCGGCCTAAATACCCAGGCCCCGCCGCGCTACACTTACTTCCCACGTCTCACTCGCACCCCCACCCAAAAAATACCACCAAAACGCAGCAATGGTTTCTTGTTTTCCTCTGAGCCTGATCCATCTAAACACACTCCGGTGCAGCAACGTGTTACTCTTCTCTCTCGACGACGGCCACAGTGCAACTCTGCTTCCGCAGCCGCTTCCGGTCAAGCCAGGGACAGCTGTGGCATGGTAGCTCGGATCCTACCAAAATGAGCCCAAAGGTAGCCAGTAGTGCTACTCTGAGGCTGGAGGGGCTGGGTCTATTCATGCAGCCAGGAACTCCCGCCTGACCTCCGAAATTGAACAGTCAGCCGATCCCACTTTCGCTGACCACGTTTTACCTTAAAGCAATTCGAAAACAGGGGCTGAATGCACATCTTCGAGTTGTTAGATGCTGAATAATGCATCTCAGAATGGCAAAGAAGGACAATTATTCTCCTTTTTCGTGTACCTGTTCGATCCTCCGTGTTCCTAAAAATGTCGGCACGGGCAGGTGAGTTACTTCCTGGGTGACGTCTCTTCCGGCGCCACCAGATGTCCGCTCCGAAGTGCTTTAGAAAGGGGCTTGAAACGTATGAGTCATTGCGGCCACTTTCCATTGGTGGCTCAGCTGTTGCAGGTGGGGGTAAAAGTGCGTGGACACAATGCAGATGCATAACATTTAGAGTTTCAGAAAACTGTTTTTAGCAAAGTTTAAATACCAGCGCTCCAAGTTTGCAGAATTCAGATTTTTTTCAGCAGTCAGTAACCTTATTTTTGTTTAGCTTACACTTAAACAAGCCCGTAATGGAAGTTAATTGGAGATAGTATTTCTCTCGCTGTTTCCGATCTCCGCAAGAGTTACCTTGTGTTGTCACGTAAAGATTGGATGTGCATGAACGGGGGAATGGGTGCAAAACAGGTGCACGACTGTGAGTCTGTTTGCCTGCCTGTACTTCAGCCTGTGTCTGTATGCGAGCTAGTTAGTGTTTGTCAGTGTGTATTAATGAAAGCATGATGTATTTGCTGTGGTACATATGCGCATCACTGTGCATTGTAAAAACCAAGCACAAATGGGCATTACTACAGCACTGCATAAGTAGGACAGATAAGTTCGCTACTGCATAATTGTGTTGATCGGGAAGCCTGTGGTGGCATTGTGGCAAAGGCACAGATATTTCCGCAAGTCCAGCACTCTAGATTTTGGAGTACCATGTGGATCAGTGTGGCATTGTGAAAATCGGATAATGTAGATTACAGAACCATTGTGAAAAATTTGCTAATGTGTGCTTTATTGCATTTTTATGCAGTTGCAAAGCATCTGAAGCATTGCAGAACTTGAACAAATGTGCATTAATGTGCGGCTAGGATGACTAATCACAAATGAGCACAACTGCAACACTGTGGAGATTAGGCAAACGTGCATTACTGCGGTTTTAATGAAAATGTGCAACACGCACCTTACATCAGGAGCCTAAAAACTGGGAGCAGTCTTCTATCACTATCAAACTGGGTAAAACGTGCATTAGTGCAGCACTGTGGAGACTGCGTGAATATGTGCATTATTCTAGGATTCTGAAAACGAGCTAACTGCATTGCTGCATCTCTGTGTGTAGACTGTACAAAATATGCTTTAGTGCAGCAGGTTTGTGGAAACGGACATTTGTGCTCTACTGTGCAGTGTGAAAAATAATGTGTAGTTCTGTAGCGCGGCCGCTAAAGTGAAAGCGGCCCACGCTGGTAATTAAGTAAGCGCAGCTGCTAAAGTGAAAGTGGCTCGCGCTGTAAATTAATTAATTAAATAAGCGCAGCCGCTATAGTTAAAGCGGACCATGCTGTAATTTAAATAAATACATTATAAAAGCGAGCGGCGTGCTGGGATGTCGTGGCTGGAAGAGGAGAACATCATTAAAGAAAATAGTGCTCATCGACTTATCAAACAGACCGTGTAACGACACAAGTAATAAGTCCAGTCATTATGGGAGGTTACAAATGCAGACAAGGCGGTACCAAGGAGGGACTAGTAAGCCTATTTACAAATGAAAAGCAATGATTTAGCAAGGACAGTAACAGGAGCCAATTGAAGAGATGGGCTTGAAATGGGCGGAGCTTCTATGCCTAACCTTAATACAGCATGCCTCACAGAGCAGCGCATGCGCTGCTCAGGCTCAACCTAAAAGGCACTTCTGCAAAAATGTATGTAGATACGTCATAGTTGACAAGTTTCCCATGTCGATGCATAACTAGTTAGGACAGCCCCTTTTTTCCGTATAAATCTGGGATTTGTAGTCTTAAAAAATATATAAAACCAGTATAAAACCAGGACTGCAAGTCCCAGAATTCTAAGAATAACATGAGACTGGAGTAACTAGTCTAGCAGGGACCTGGGAAACTGTCAGCTATGATGCTTGTACAAAGATTACATGGACATGCTGAGACCCAAACCTGGTACGTTTTTGCCATCCTGACTTATTACATAAGATCCACCATTAAGTAGTCAATACCACTAGGCATTCTGGAACTTGTAGTTTCAATTCTATCATTTTCCTGCTCAATGTTTTGGGCAACAAATCATCGACTGGCTGAAATTAAACCTAGTGGCATAGGGTCAGTTGAAAACTCTGCTTGTGCAGCTGGATATTTCCTCGCAGTGGCCCATCTCATATTTGATCACTGCAGTCACTTTTGTCTTGTGTGTGTTACATTTTTCTCCAATTACCCATCTGCACTAGAAGTATAATCACTCTCAAAACATCAGAAGCAATCAATTTCATAATGTTAAAAGAAATGATGCTTGTGGAGATTTGGATGTTTATTTTCAAATCATCAAGCACAATTGGATCTTATGAAGTAGTCACATACTCATTCTTAAATCCTCCTGAAGTCATCAGGAATAGTCACACCTTGTGAAGTCATCACATACTCATTTTCAAGTCATCCTCAAGTCATCAGGAATAGTCACACCTTGTGAAGTCATCAGATGCTAATTTTCAAGTCATCGCTGCCCACTTAACGCCCTGGGATCCCACGCCTGCTGCCCGCAGGGGACTGACCCCCGGAACGGGGGACTCCTGGGAACGGCTGTGGTGCTGGGCGCTTGTCGAGCCACTGGGTCGCTGTCGACCCTATTAAGGGTAGGCCCTCTACTTCACGGTAGCGATCGTGCTCCCCTCACCGGGGGTGTCAGCTGATCCTACGGAGGAGAGTCCTTCCATCCATCCCGGGAGCGGACGTGCGTTTTTGAGCACTTCCCCACCACGGAACTGATGAAGCCTTTGTACCTGAGAACGAGCTTCCAGCCGCTGGTGGCAGCGGACCATTTACTGCCTGGCAGTCCACATTTGCCTTGCGGTCGCTGGTCGTCCCACTGAGCGTGGAGAGCGCACTGTTCGGGGGGAGCCTAATTCCATGCTGTGTGCCTCTGCAGCAGGCACGGTCCAGCGATCGCCCCAGGGAGGCATGCGATTGAGTTGACTCCGAGTGTCTCTTGTGGTTGGGACACGAACGGGATCAAGAAGACCGCATGCTGCTAAACAGACAGATTGCGTTCATTTGCCTCTGCTGACACAGACACTCAATTTATTTATTTATTTATTTATTTTTATTATTATTTTTTTTTTATTATTGTGTTTCTGGTCACTATCTGCAGCCGTGACGCCGTGGGGGAATTCATCCATTTTGATTCCCACCGCCGTAGCACTGAGACGAAAACTAAATGCCTGTCAATACAAAATGGTAGCTTATCTTGCGGCCCTGAGGGGAAGACCTCCCAGGGAGGGCCCCTGGAAAAATCAAAACCATGCGATTCGCCCCTAGGACTCTCCAAGGAAATAGGACTCTGTTGAGGACTTGGCACTGAAAACAATCAAAGGACTACAACTTCTAGAGGAGTCAGTCTCAACCTAGTGGTGGCCATCTTGGAATGGCTTTTTCCATCTATAGTCTCCAATGAAAGACCTGATGGCTCGGGATTAGTACAGGGAACTACTTATTATTTACACGCCCTAGCCAATTTTTAACATCGACTCCCTATGAAGGTACTGTTCAAATGGTCACGGACATGCAAATAGTTGTGGATAGTTAAGCCACCAACTGTGACTACAGCAATGATCGTAGATTGTATTATAAAAGGTGTGCTCCATCCCTAATACTTGGCGGCCATCTTGGAGTGGTCATCCTACCTGTACCCCTATCTCGCACACTGGGGCGCTATCTCCATCATGTGGCCACAAGTAGTACTGCAGGATTCCTTGTTTCTTGATGGCTTCTGCTACAGGGCATTATTATAGAGGCATCTCTCTCTAATGGGTGACCTTCCTGGGAGCTAAGTGAACCCCTTTTATATGGAACATGACTGGGTACCAATATTTAGTCTTATCTTCATCCTCGCAATCATTTATTATTATCCTACCTCACCCTAACCATGTGACACTGATTTCTTAAGGGAGCCTTGAGAGCCGTCCTGTGGCCACAAGTAGAACGGCATGATTACTTGCTTCTTGATGGCTTCTGCTACAGTGCCTTGGATCTTCACTGCCTGCTTGTCTGATTAGGCTGAGTGCGACATCATGGAACCTAATAGGACTCAAAAGCGTACTTTCTTAGCGGACCATTGTTACTGGTCTGTGGAATGACACTGCCTTTAGATATCAACAGCGATACTTGAAAATAACCTAATCCAGTTTTTTAGGCATTTCCCTCACTACTTAGCTCAGCCATACACCACATCAAGACGCAAATGCACAACTAACTTCTCTAACTGATTCTTTAGAGCCAGAATCTCTCAATCTTTAACCATGCCTCCGCCATATAACACCAGGAACTCTAAACTCGATCGCCACGGACCAAACTCATGGTCCATAAATTACCCAGAAAACTTGACCAGTAACGCTAAAAAGAACTTAAAGCACAGAACTTTAAAACAGCACCCTGAAACACTTATTGTTGATAACTATCACACCGCTACTAATGGAGAGATGAAAACTAACTTCATCTTTTACACAAAGCGCCCAAATAAATGGAAAAACACCTTCCTTCTTCATTTTCGAATCACCAAGTCGATTAATATTCCCTATGGAGAAAAAATCTCCACAACTGTATCCCCTACCTTTAAAGGAGAACTGACTATTTCTATTTTCAAAACAGGAAACATTCTCATTCAGGCCTCGGACCCTCACCTCACCACTTTTGATCGACACTTCCCAACGCTACTCTCCTCTATAACTCATCAGTGCCTTCAAACCCAATCTCCCTTACCGCCTCTCACCCTGACAAAAAATCCTGAACCGTCCAAATCTCCCAGACGACCAGACGTTCCACGATACAACTCATGGACATCCACCATCACAAACTATAATCTTACTACCCCTATCCTCACACTCCGCCGGCAAACACCCAGTACTATAACTGCTGACACTGACCCCCCCAAACCGCGGCATACACAACCCCCCTGACCCACCACCTCAGGCACAAACCACCCCCACTTCCAATACTACTGCCTATCCCTTGGACACGGACTTCCCCCTAAACATAGCACACTCCTCTCCCTGGGACCCAAAACCCACTACACCTAGACCCAACCCCTTGACTAGAAACAACAACGACCACTCCCCTCACGTCCAATCTATCCCTTCCCCTAATCCTAATGCTACCTCAGGGACTCCATTTCCTTTGCTTTCCTCTTCTAACTCTTTCCTCAGTGCTCAGGACGCTACCTTAGGGCCACCGTCTCCTCTGTACTCCCCTAAACCTACTGCTTCCTCTTGCTCTACGCCCAGGCCACAGGATTCTACCTGTGGACCCCCCTTTACATACTCAAAGGGATACCCCTCTACCGCCGCTTTTGAGCCCTGAGACCATCCTTACTATTCACACTACTCCTTTGAAGCCCATAACTGAGCTTAAGCAGGGGTCCATCTCCCCCTGTAAGAGCTGTATGGAGAAGGGGCATCCCTCTGCACCCTATCCTCGACGGTCACCTGATGGTGACTGTCTTCGGCGGATTGAGGAACAACTGGCCGAACTGAAGCGGGACCTCCTTACTATAAATGACAACTTCCAGATCCTCCTACAATGTTCAATAAAGAATGATAAGCTCCTCACACCATACCCGCCCGCGAGATCGGATCTGCCCTCGCACCCTGCAACTACTTTAAATGGTGGAATGGAAATGGCTTCTATTTCCTCCCTGAGTTACCCTCACGGGCCCGCTCACCCTCCTCCCTACCTCCACTCCAATCCCTGGAGTTTACAGCCGCAGGGGTCTGAGGTTGAAACGCTCCCACTCTCCCTATCTTTTGAGGACTACGCAGTCTTGCCTAGCTCCATTCCCACTATCTCCTCTGATCCTGAAAGAGAACCGAGTGTTAACTTGAGATACTTGAATAAGGATAACTTACTTCAGGTAGTCACCTCGCACCTAGTGGAAACAACTACAGATTCCCATATCAAATCGATGCTTCTCAACTGCAGATCAGCAGTGAAGCACGCAGCAGATATCTCCGAACTCATCTTATCACAAGAATTAGACCTCCTGATTCTTACGGAAACATGGCTCAATGACTCTTCCTCCCCAATACTTGACATTTTAATTCCTCCTGGCTATGACATTGTCAGATGTGATAGGGCTATTAAATCTGGGGGGGATTGCCTGCATCCATCGCTCCAGCCTCGTTTTGAAGCAGACTCATAAGGACTCGATGTCCTCCTGTGAGCTACTTGTGGCTGAAATTTGGAACAAGGGCAAGATTGTCTGTGTGCTTCACTCGATCTACCATCCTCCTGGGAACAACAACTTGCGCTTCGTAGAACAATTAATGGAATCCATCTCTGCCAGCTCAGCCCTCCATACTAATCACATCTTCCTCGGTGACTTCAACCTTCACTGGAATGACTCTAATGATCCAGTAGTCTGCTCTCTTAAGTCTTTCCTCTCTGACCTCAACTATATACAGGCCTGCAACGGTCCTACCCACTGCATGGGCGCTACCCTGGACCTCATCATAGCTAGAGAACACATTATTCAACTAGATGACATAGTACCATGTGATTGGTCGGATCATCTCCAAATCTCCTTTCACATTCAGGAGAAGGTATTGCTAAGACAAGGGCAACCGCTCAAAAACAAGCAATTGTCTCGTAACCTGAGAGATATCGACATATCTAACCTTTCCATCTTGAGCAAGAATCTGCTTGAACCTCCAGCTACCATGAATAATTTGGAAGAGTTAACGGATCATTACTTCAACACTATGTCTAATATTCTCGACTCGGCAGCCCCGATGCTACTTAAAAGGATTCCTTGCAAACAATCCAAACCTTGGTTCAATGGTACCATTAATGCCCATCGTCGCAATCTAAGGCTCTCTGAGAGACGTTGGAGAAATGCCCCCTCCACTTCTAGCCTCGAACAGTTAAGAAAGATGAGAAGTTCTTACAACAAACACATTCGCAGCGCGAAATCAGAACATTTCAGAGATCAGCTTGACAGCGCTAAAAACCGTCCCAGGAAACTGTTTGATATCATCAAACAACAGGCTAATCCTATGCCAGCAATCAAAATCGCTGGACCCAGTGAGGAGGACTTCTCAGCTCACTTCGCTGAAAAGTCAAGAAATATTGAGCGGGAACTGCAACGGGCCGCAGATAATTTGCTGTCTATGAGTTCCGAGGGTTTGCCTGCTCACACGGCAGTATGTGCCCCGCTTTACCTCACAGACTACACACCCAAAAACAATGCCTGCTGGAATACCTTCCGAACTCCTGACTTGAAAGAGCTGTCACTTTCCCTGGCTTCTCTGAAACCTTCCAACCATTACAAGGACCCACTCCCCGCCAAACTGCTCAAAGACCTCAACTTGGCAGTTCTGCCTCTCTGGTCCAAGATCATCCAACAATCTCTCTTACAGGGGAGGATTCCAGACTGCCTTAAAATGGGGCAAGTCACACCCATCCCCAAGAAAACCAATGCAGACCTAACAGATCCTAGTAACTTCCGGCCGATCACCAACATCATGTCTTTAGCGAAATTGCTCGAGAAATCTGTTCACACACAGCTCTGCGAGCACATTGAGAAATTTCAGCTCCTAGACCAACATCAATCAGGCTTTAGATCAGGTCATAGCACAGAAACAGCGCTAACTCACATTGTTGATGATGCATTGAGAGCTTTGGACCAAGATACACCCTGTCTGCTAATCCTGCTGGACTTGTCCTCTGCTTTTGACACTATCAAACATGACAACCTGATTAACCTTCTTCAACACAGGATGGGGCTATCGGGCCCTGTCCTTAATTGGTTCTCCTCTTTCCTGCACAACCGAACACAAAGAATCAAAGTCAACCAATCTTTGGCGGCCAGCACTTCAGTCTCTATTGGGGTGCCTCAAGGTTCTGCACTTTCGCCCACACTCTTCAACCTATGCATGGAACCTCTAACTGCCATTTTAAATGATTCAAATATTCAGTACCACATGTACGCGGATGACACTCAACTATATTTGAAGATCTCCTCTCCAGATGACATTAAAACTCTTAATATAGCGCTTCAAAAAACTCAACAATGGCTAACACATAACCACCTTTTACTTAATTCTCTCAAAACGGAATTTCTCCTGATTTCCCCACGGAACCACGAGGCTCCCACGCATAACTGGATCAAAAAAATCTCAGCACTCAACTGCACACCGCATTTGGTGGACTCCGCCTGTTCTCTAGGGGTCACCCTAGACAAATTTCTAAACATGCAAGGTCACATCAGTGCAACCATTAAGAGTGCCAACCATCAGCTCAACACTCTTAGGAAAATCAAACCGTTCCTACCTCCCGAAGACTTACAATCAGCAGTCCAATCCTTAGTTATCTCACGATTAGAATATGGATTGGTAACCCTAGCTGGTCTTCCTAAATCTAGGCTAGCACCGCTAAGAGCTACTCTGAACGCTTCTGCTAGACTAATCACTGGCTCAAGAAAGCATGATCATATCACACCTGACTTAATCCAGCTTAACTGGCTCCCCATTGAAGCTAGGATCCGTTTCAAGATAGCCTGCCTGACACATAAAGCTATACATTTCAATAGCCCCGTTTACCTGGCAAAAAAACTTGAGCTTTCCGGAGCCAGAAGAAATTTAAGAAGCTCCAATACCCTACTACTGAAACCTGCGAAATTCAATAAAAAAAGAACTTACAATCGCACCTTCTCAGGGCTGGCTCCAAGAATTTGGAATGCCTTACCGACGGAAATCAGAGCCAACCCTTCGACTGCCTCATTCAAAAAACAGATCAAACGACTACTATTGGAAGAACTGCATCAGCAATAGCTCCTTGTCATTTGCTAGTCAATTACCATACATCTCCGACAAGCTTCTTTACCTTGTGTTGAAATATATGACAATTTAATTTCACTTTGTTTCTAACTCATGCTTGACAATCATTTTACTTGGAGTTTAATATGTATCTCATCTGTCTTTGAAGTAAGGAGATGATGACACTGTTTAGGCCGCATCTGAGTGGGCTGTTTACTGTCTGTTCATCTTCTACCTACTCTCCCCTAGCGCCCTCAGTTATTTTATGCCTCAGGTTCCTCGCATTTTGCCTTATTGAGTGTACTTAGGTGTTTTTTTTGTATGCTTAACAATTCACTTTATGCTTGAAACTAGTGCTTGACAATCTTTTCAACTGGAGGTTTATAACGTATCTCGTTTGTATTTGAAGTAAGTCGATGCTGAAACTGCTCGGCCTCATCTTGGTTGGCTGTTATCGGTCTGTTTATTTGCTTTTCTTTGTAAATGTATTTATACTGCCTCTGTACGTAAACGTCATTTTTCATCTTTGTACAGCGCTCTGTTACCCGGTTGGGTCATGTTCGCGCTTTATAAAACTTTTCAAATAAAAAATAAAAATAAATAAATAAAATAAAATCAAGCTCAAGTTTCTAAAGTCTGCTGATGACTTCAAGAGCTTGATGATGTCTGATGATGTGAAAATGACTTCTAGAGTAATTGGATGATCATCCAATGACTCTGGGATGGCTTCTAAAGAAATCCTGTTTGACCTGGGAGAGTGCTGTTTATTATGGAAATCATGCAATATAAAGTCCCATTTCGCAGCAATAGTGATCCTGTGTAGTCCCAGGGTGTCTTCTTTATGCAGAGCGCTGCTTTCAGCTTGGGCCCATACCAGGAGCAATTGTTTCCGAGCTAACAAAGGAGGTGGCTCAGGCAACCTCCAGCACATGGTGATTAAGTGTTTGGCCGTCAGTTGCCCTAAATCAAGAAAGCGAGAAGTGAGCCTCTGCCCCTTACTTCTACGAAATAGACCCAGGATACATGTCTCTCATGTATGGGATACTGTGTGTCCCATACATACTGATAATTGAGTCTCTCCATGCTGCCAGTGAAAAGTGACAAGCCCACAGCATGTGAAGGAGGTCAGCATCCAGGAGGTGACATCTGGGGCAATGAGTGTCTGCACGATTAAAGTACCTGTTTATCATGGCTGGTGTTAAGTAAGCTCTCTGAATTATATAGTATTGGATGAGGCAGAAGCGAGCGTTCCTGGGGACATGGACTGGACCTTCTAATATGGCAGCCCAATCTTTGTCCGTGCTGGGACGAGCCACATCAGCGTCCCAGTGTTGTTACTGAGATGTGAGTGGGGTTGCCATTTGATGACCCAGGGATTCTGCAAACCATTTAGTAAGGTGCCTCCCTGTCCCCATGACGTATAGGTATTGAACAATAAGGTGTGGTGGAGGTTCGTTCCCTTGACATGTCTCCCCATTTGGTACCCAACTCTGCAATCAATGAGGTGTGTAAAAGGAATTGGCCCGGTGGTATTCCGTCTTCCTCCACTAACATGTCAAAAGGTGCCCGTACACCATCTCATTAAAGGTCCCCTAAGGTGTGCAGGCCTGCCTCTAGCTAAGTGGAAAGCTCGGTGGGCGAAGTGGTGTTACCTCCCCTAGGCGTGCAGGTGCCTATGTGATGTATAGGCTACGACGAAAGAACTTATATGCAACCTCTAGTACCAACGATTCTGGTGGACTTTCACGAGTGCAGGGGTGAAAAAGTCAGAGTATCGTCGAGAGGGACAAGGCCAGTGATAGCGTGGCAGTGTCTTAGAGCTGCTACCACACCACCCATCTGACCACCCACTGGAGCAGTGAGACAAGGTAGTACTGCTCCATATTTGGTACAGCAAGCCCGCCTCGATCAGTAGGCAAGTACAATTTAGAGAGTGTCACCCTGCAGCAAGACTTGTTCCAAATAAATTCTCTCATAGTTCCCTCAAAAGAGCGAAAGAGGAGAGTAGGGCTATATAGTGGAAGGTTAGTTAAAAAATATAGTTGGGGTAGGACCACCATTTTGAGCAGAGCTATGAGGACCATGATAGACAGCGAGAGTGCATGCCAGAACGATATCTGGGATCTAATAGCAGTTATTGCTCTCACCAAATTGTCCTCCTGAAGGTCTATTAGTTGATGGTACACACTGACCCCTAAATGCCAAAAGGTAGCGGGTTTCCATACCTCTAGGACACTACTGAGGACAAAGATAGGATTGGGGTAGGAAGGGGTAAACGGGAACAGGCAGGACTTGGCCCAGTTAACCCGCAGACCGGAGAGGGCAGCAAGGTCATTAAGAGTCTGAGCATGTCCCAAACAAACAGGAGAGTATGTATTCCGTCTCTGTGGGAGAGCTGGGCAAAAAAACAATCTAGGAGGCTTGATGGGTCTCTCAATCTTGGTGTTTTATTAGGGGAGAGATGCAAACAATAAACAGAAAAATATAGGTGTGAAGCAGGTTGAATACGTCTTCAGTTCCTCTCTTCCTCTGACAGCATTTCTCCTCTTCTGCTTCTTTCTAGGTCAGAGCTCCTTCAGTGATACGTCCCAGGATCTCAGGGAAGAAGACAGGGAGATGGCGGTAAGTATAGGGATACTACATTTTCAGGGGCAGGATAGGGACCATTACCCACCCAGGAGTGCTGGTCAGAGGTCTAGATTGGTGAAGAAAGTAGATATGTGCTCCCTCTGCCTCTCTCTCTGCAAGATTTTTAGGGTCCTCTTTGATAAGAATAAGGGTTGGGATAGGAAACGTGCACATGGAAATCAAGCGTGGTCATGCTGTGTCAATTCCCCTCCTCATTATTGGTAACCTGTGCCAGCTGTTCTCATTAGCCCTTCCTTGCAGTATCAGTACCCAAAAGAAGTAGTCATTCAGATCATATTGCCCTATGATGAGCAATAAGAAACAGTTTATCTGGCCTCTTCCTCAGGCCGATTATCAGGTTAAAAGAAATGTCAATAAAATAAATAGTAAAAAAAAATGTATGTGCCAAAAAAAAGAAAGAGAGGTAAAGTAAATACCGAGCTCATGGAGCGTAAACGATGCTATGCTGGACGTGTTGTCAGCCCCGGCTCCCCTTTATTGCCCACCCGGCTCTCTTATCTATACCCCGAATCTCCCTCCCCCCCCCAGTCACGTACCGCAGAAGCGGCAACTCTCCTGAGTTGCGGCAGTGTTTTCACATCTCCTGGGGCGACCACCACTCTTCACTCCAGTCCTCTCGAGTTTCGTCCTCCTCCTCTGCTTTCCCTGGTCCAGGTGCAGTGAAAGGCATCCTTTTTTGTTCCTACCGCCCTGCGGTCATGCTTTGCTTCTCAGCGTCCTCCGGGTCGGTTGCGCTGAATGGCGTCTCCTCTTGCTTGCACCGTTCTGCAGCCATGCTGTGCTCCTCGGCGTCTTCCGGGTTCCACTTCCCGTCGTCTCTTTCAGGTCCAGTGACGTTGGTTTTACCCTCACTTCGAACCCCTGGTTGGTTCCTGGTGTCTGTAAGTCCGCTCCCTCCTGACGTCAGGGGATTAAACCCTTTCTTTTCTTTATTCCAGGGCCGTCAGAGCTGCTTGTCGCTGTGGTGCTGGGCTGAGAGAGGTAATTTAGGGAAGGTTATGGCTGCCGAGTTAGGGTCCCCTAAGGGTAATAGGGTATACTCAGGTAGTGGGGCAAGGTCCTCCTCACAGTCTACCATTGGTATACCCCACTCTGCACCGTCCGCACGAATAGCCATGGCAATCGTCTCAATAGCTAGGGAGAAGAGCTGTGGGGACATCGGGCAGCCCTGACGGGTACCCCTGCTTATCAGGATAGGGGCCAAAATATAAGAGCATGTCTTAACTCTGGCAGGTGGAGTGGTATAAAGCAGTTTAATCAGTCTGAGGAAGCAAGCCCCAATACCAGAATGTGACAGGGTGTCAAACAGAAAACCCTGTTCAAGTGAATCAAAGGCCGATGTGAGGTCAAGTACCAGACACTCGGAGTGAGGCCATCATTACTCAGAATATTTAGAGACCCGGAAGAAACACCACAGGTTGAAAGATGTGTTGCAGGCAGGTACAAACCTGTTCTGATCAATGTGGACCAGGGATGGAACTAAGGGCGCTAGATGGTCTGCAAGAACTCTGGACAAGATTTTGTAGTCAGTAATGAGTAACACCAATGGTCATTAGGATCCCAGAGCAGTGGGGTCTCTGTAAGATTTAGGTAGGGGGATAAGTAGGGCTTTGCACAAGGAGACGGGGAGGGAGGAAGCCAAGAGGGATGCTTCATAAAGGGCATGTAGTTGAGGGGCCAAAACAGGAGCGTAGGCTTTATAGTATTCGGAAGGTAGACCATCCGGCCCCAGGGACTTGCCTGTGGCTAGGGCCCTGATAGCTTCACGAATTTCAAAGAGCGTCAAGGGCTCATCAAATTCCATGTGCTGCTCAGGTATTTTTTATTTTATTTATTTGCAAAGTTTTATATAGCGCTGGCTAGACCCGGAGGTATCAGAGCGCTTTACATGAGGATCAGCGAGTTACAGGTTACATAATTACATCAATTACAGTAGCCAAGTATAGACAATAGGAGAAAACAGAAGACATGAGATTATACAATAATATGAGGTATTAGCGCGTAGAAAAGCCAAGATGCACGTCTTATGGGGAAAAGGAAGGTAGGGTAGAGAGGGAATGGTAAACGGGTAAGGAATGCAGATAGAGTCAGGCAGGCCGGCAAGGGGGAGAAGTACAACAGGGGGAACAAAGCAGTCAAGGCAATCAAAGTGAAAGACAGTATATGAGGGGATGGGTGTGGGAAGCTGAAAGGAGGGGGGGGAGTAGACTAGAAGAAAAGGACAAACAGGCGATAGGTCAAAACTGCCAAGATGGAGGACCCACAGACGCCGATAGCAGGTATCCCAAAATGGCGGGAAATACAAAATCAAATCAAGGTAGCTGAGCTCCATGGCTTCAAGCAGGGCTGGAAAAGGGGAGGCAGCCCAAGAATCATGGAGGGAGGAGGCGGGTGAGGGAAGGAAGCACAACGGGGAGACGCGGAAAAACAATGTCAGATGTCCGGCTGGGTAGGTGACGGCTGAGGGGGTAAACCAGCGCCAGACTCCTCTATAGCTGCATAGGACAGCTCCACCGGGCATTGGCCAAGGTTGCTCGGGCTCTGTAGTAAGTAGAAAACAGTTATGGTATCCGCCCAGTAGGCCTCGTCATAGTTGCAATGAAAAACACCGGTCCTGGTGTTACTGGGAAACGCTGTCCGCATCGTCCTCCAGCTCGCCCCCAGGTCAAGAGTGGTGAGAGGAGAGGTGGAAGATCCCTTCTTTGAAGAAGTCTCCCATTTTGTATATACCCAAAGAGTGTAGTGCCTTGGTAACAGTCTTTTCTTAACCCAGGTGGAACCACAAGCACCATTCTAGAAGGGTATGGGGTGAATACAGTAGGGAACCTGATTGTTGTGCCATGCCTGCATAGTAGGGCGCAATGAGTCTAGTGTGCTATGCGGTCTGTTTGGTTCCCTGAAGAGCATCTGAGGTAGAGTATGTGGAAGAGTGTCATCGCGTTCTACCTGAATATGTGGCAGGTTGGGGGGGGTGGGGGGGAACGGACCATGTAACCAATAGTGAGCATTGCGCTGCATGATAATATTGTTCTAGATCCGGGGTGGTTAGGTCCCCCATATCGTATAGCAAAGTGCGAACTTCCCATTTGACCCTAGTTTGTTTCCCGGCCCAAGCCAACTTAATCAATAACGAACGCAAGTTAGTAAAGAGAGATCGAGGCAAAGACATAGGGATGTTTAAAAATAGAAATAGGAACCGGGGCAAAACTATCATTTTCATCAAGGCTATTCGTCCTGTTAATGGTAATTTAATCCAACGTGCTATATCGTTTTCTAGTTTGGGTATTGCTTTACCGTAATTTTCTAGCATTACTATGGTTGGGTCGGTATGAACCATTATGCCTAGGTACCGTGTTGGTTCCGTTTTCCATTGTAAGGGGAATTCCAATTCTAGTTGTGTGGTAGCAGGGTCACGGGAAAAATGGTAGATTTGCTCCAGTTTATCCGGAGACCAGATAGGGCACCAAACTGCACCAACTCCCTCAGGATCGGGCCAGGTTATTCATGGGGGTCGCAGACAAACAGCAAGGTATCGCCAGCGTAACCCGAGATAATGAACTGATGGCCAGGGATACGCAATCCCCTGTGTGGGTGGTATTCCCTAAAAGCGCAAGCCAGGGGCTTGGCTACAATGGCATATAAGAGGTGATAGGGGGCATCCCTGGCAATTACCTCGCTCTATGTTGAGGGGGGCCACGATATGATTATTTACTCGTAATCTGGCAGAAGGAGCAACTAGGCATAAGAACACTTCACCTACCACTATACTGCGCAGCACTGCTTTCATAAATACCCAATCTACCGAATCAAAAGCCTTTTCGGCATCTAAAAAAACCGGCCACTGCCTCAACATTGGGGTTTACCTGCAGGAGGAAGCCAAACACTGTGCGAAGGTTACAGCTGATGTTCCTGCCTAGGACAAATCCCACCTGTTCCGGACGAACTATACTCGGAACGATGGGGGCGAGGCGATTGGCAAGAATCTTTGCAAAAAGCTTTGAGTCTACATTCAATAGTGAGAGTGGCCTATATGAGGCTAAGTTACTGGGGGATTTATCCGGTTTCAAAAGTGTCACCATGAGCGCTTCCCTCATGGAAGGTGGCTTGACCTTCTCTGGCATTTCCTCAAATAGAGTGACAAGATGCGGGATTAATAGGTCCTGGTAAGCCTTGTAGAACATTACAGTAAGACTATCAGAACCAAGGGCTCCAGAGGTGCACATTCCTCCGATTGCGGAGCGAATCTCTGTGGATGTCAGGGGGGCCATGAGATGTTCCCTGTGTTCTACCGTGAGCCGGGTCATGCGAATATGCTCCAAGTAATCTTTCACAGCTTCCGCGTCAGATGTTTGGGATCAATAAAGCTCGGAATATTAACAGTGGAATCCCTTGGCTATATTTTCAGTCATATATTACTTGATCGTTCTCAACCAATATTTCAGTAATTATCCCAGATTCTCATATAGGGCGTGCAATAGCAGATAGTGTGGCTCCCGGTTGCTCACCTTCCCCATACACTCTAGCCTTAGCATTTTTGCTTAAGTATTTGGCTTCAGATTGTGCTGTTTGATTAAATCTTCTAACTTTGATTTAATGTCTATAAGCACCTTGGTTACTTGTTAGTTGGTGCTCTATTTCTGGCTGGGCGATTTCCCTCTACAGTTTGGCTAGGCAAGTGCGTAAAGACCTAGGCACTCCTGCGCGTTTCGAAATAACTGTGCCTCTAATGCATACCTTAAAGGTTTCCCACAATGTGCTAAAACTAGTAACTAAACCGATGTTATTTTGAAAAAAATCTCCAATCTCCTGGGCAACTTCTTCCCTGAATACTGTGTCAAGCAGTGAGTGAGGGGGGAACCGCAATGAAAAGGGAGGGACTCTTTGAGGTCTCCGTTCTATATCGAGTAACAGGGGAGAGTGGTCAGATAGTGTTCTCGGGAGTAGTGTACAGTTGGAAACTCTAGAGACCAGACTTTTAGAAACTAACCAAAAATCAATACGTGTGTGTATGTCATGTGCAGCTGAGTCGTGAGTGTAACCTGCACATACTGGCGAACGAAGTCTGCATATATCAACCAGGTCTAAGAGTTCTGTTGTTTCAATGATAGCTTTGGCTGCAGCAGAAGGGCAACGAGGGGGACCTCCTGACCAGCCTTTGGCAGGATCCAGTGTACAATTAAAGTCACCTCCCCAAATCTGTGGCAGATTGCTCCATTGTGAAAGGCGGGCTGATAGTGAATTGTAGAACTGTGGATCGTCATGATTGGGTCCATGTATTCTTATTACCAGAAACACTTCTCAGTCTTTGTTGCATCTCGCTATCGCATACCTGCCATCTTGATCTATGGTAATTGCGTGTATTGTTATGTTGGATCTCTTATTAATCAGGACCCCTTGGGCATGTGACATGAAACCCGCTGCGTAGAAAGGGCCCTGCAGCCTTCGCTGTGTTAAAAGCCTACTGTCTTTAGGTAGATGCGTCTCTTGTAAAAGAGCTACGTCAACCCTGTGTCGTCGTCTTCGATACGCTAGTACCGTTCGGAGTTTTTTTCCATCATTTAATCCTCTCACATTCCATGTGAGGAATCTAATAAGGGTGGGAACCTGCTGTAAGTTAGTTGTGTGTGAGTCACCCATCACCTCTCGACAGGAACTGGGCTATGTGCGCACACAGTCGTCCATTGCAGTAGACACGGTATTTAGCAGTGCACAAAGGCGTAAAGAGCCCAGTAGTGGTGTACTTGTAATGACTGTTACGATCTCAGTGATCACTGCTGTATAATTACAGGTTGTAGCTGGGGTCTTGGCTTATGAGTAGGTATTATAAGACTGTGGAGCATGCAATGTTTATAATCAGTGGGTTGGATTCAGCAGGTAGCAGGCACCATTTACATGTGAGGAATAAATGGATGTTAGTTCAGCGCCACTTATTTTCGAGATGCAAGCAAAATAGTTCGGGAGCGATCGGTCGAAGATCCTAGCCCACCCTTTAGGCTGGCGTATGGCTAACCTTCAGCAACCTCACTCGGATTGACTGAGGCCTAGTGCAGCTATGTTGAGCAGCAGGGTGGGCATGCTTCAGAGGCTCGGCCGAGTCCGCCAGGCCCGATGTGGCGCCCTCCACGTGCGAGACTTCAGGGTAGGGAAAAAATAAATAGCCCCCAGGGGGTTGCAGAAAGCAACTCTCACCAGATTCTGGCTGAGCCACGGCCTCCAGGTGCCCCCAGCGGGAGATAGTAGGCCTAGATCCCTCCGACCGGGCCCAAGCTGACAAGCAGCGCCCACCAAGGAGGTCAAGATTCTGGGAAGGCGCAGCTCACCATATAGCCTGGCTTCTCGCGCTCCTCCGAGCCATACAGTCGAGAACGAAAAGGTACGAGGAGCGCTCAGCGGTTCCACCAGCTACATGCCCATGAACAAGAGGCCTTCACCTCCTGTGATCCAAGGCCCGACTGCACTGGTGATGCCACTGCTCCGGCGATCAGCAAGTGGGGAACCGCTGGTTGTAACGTCGGGATCCCCCGTTGCAGCGCCGCTCACGACATAAGGGTGTCTGCTCCTCTGAGAGGGGGGATTCTAGTGTGGCTGCCAGCCGCGAGCGCCGGAAGACGCTGGAAATGTCTCGGCCTAAGCTGTGGCCGCAATGTTAGGGGAAGGCCAGATCCGGCAAGACGAGCCCCCGGGCACCTGCCAGCTTGGCCTGGAGGAAACAAAACCGGCACCTGCAACCGTATTCTGAGTGCAGGGAGCATCCCAGGTGCCTTCAGTGCGCAGGGACGCCACAGGGTTGTAGGATTATTTCTCTGGCTCACGGAGCTCTACTAATCAGCAGCCATCTTGGAGCCAGGCAAGCTCTGCCCCCAACCTCTCTTCACACTTAGTATGTCATTTGTCAATTCGTTTTCAACTGCAATCTATAGACTGCTCCGAAGATGGTAGGTATTCACGGGCAAAAGAAACTATTCTCTCAGCTTTCCATTAGCTGCCACTAGCTCCGAGTAGTCTGCCATAAATAGGACTCAAACACCATATATGGCACACTGCACCCACACTGCATACATACACTAATTCTTTCTCCTACCTTTTCGTTTAAATCTACGCCCAGGCACAGAAGCACATCACTATGGCCTAAGTATTCTACAGTCGACGACAACTCCTCAACCATACAACCCCCAAACCCATCAGCATCGTCAGGCTGGTAGCAATTCAGCTACAGGCCAGTAGGTAAAAGCACTGATTAAGAGAAAGCAGCATGGAAGATCTGAATGCCAACACTTAAGAGGAAGGAGGGAGAGTCTCCTGCGGTCCATTACCTTACCTGGTGAGTTATAAACCTCGCGGAAAAAGATGTTCATTCACAAAGCTCCCTAGAAAATCGTATTTTCTTTCTCGTCCTTTTCCAGGTTCTGAAGCAGTGTTAGAACCAAATGAATCACGGTACAAGAAACGAGCATACCCTTAAACATTTGTTTTAAGTCATTAGTGATAACCCATTTATCGAAGCGAGGCCGTTGTTAATCATATTCTCTTAAAGGTCTTGAATCTGCTAACCTCAACATGGTTCCCCAAGTTCACAAAAACAAAATGAATGTTTGGATAAAACCTCAAAACAGGTATTTTTATATAGTGTGAAAGCAGATAATTTAGGCTGCATGCCATCTCAGAGGTGAGAAGATATGAATTAGTGCTTCATATCTTGAAATCTGAAATGAGGGGGTGACAGCGGTCAGCATGGCTGAATTTTTCCAAGCGGCATGGCTAATTCGTAATAAATGTTAGGTGGCCCCTTTACTGAAAGGACCACGAGTTAGCACTTGAGCATGTATCTGGTGCAATAGGAAATTCTGAAAAAATGTTGAACGGTCCCCAACAGTAAGGATAAGGAGCCAGCCTTCATCTATGACTCTGGAATTTAGGACCTTAGGTAATCAGCATTCAACAAATCAGCGGCCCTTATGTGAAGAGGGAATAAAACTCATAGGAGATGTAGGGTCTTCTGCAAAAATTGTATTATTGCAACATACAAAAACAGCATCAAAAGTTAACATTGACAGGAATTCCATCAAGTTTATGAATTTTTTTTGCTTTCTTATATAATTTTTAGAATTATTGCTTATTGGATGATAAGTATTCAGGAATTGTAAATGTGATACTGTAAACGATATGCTCTTTATTATGTACGTTTTATGGATTTTGTAGCCAAAAAAAACGGTTGTTGCTAGGAGAATCCCCTTTGTTATCCTTGCCATTGCTCTTGGAAACTATTCAGTACTCCAGTAGAAAACACATAGAATTTATGTAGTTATCCAGATCTAAATAATATATGTGTATTTCTCTTCGATCTACTTGATCCCATGCTTACAAGGAAATACCAAGAGCATAGGTTGTTTTAAGATATTCCTGTAGGAGGATTTATATTTTTAAAGGAACTTTTTTTTTTATAAATGGGGAAAAATAGAGAATGTTTCGCTGCTCTGCCAGATTTGCACATAAAGTATTTTAGTGACATTTTAACAAGGAAAGCTGCATTATTTTTGCACGGTAAGGATGGAATATAATCTGGTTTTATTTCAAACGTTTCAAAATGCTGGAACTGTGTATCTTGCAATTGTTGCATATGAATAAAGTATTCGTTCTATGTTTTATGGATTTGTAATCCGAAATGAAGAGTTTTGAAGATATGTTGCATGCTCTAAATGACTGATGTCTACCACAATAAGACGTACATATTCGATTTCACAGAAAGCTAATAGCTGCCAATCCACAAAGAAGCATATAACTTCTTACAGCACGATCTGAGATGGTCTACTGTGTTTAAGTATCTCTAATGCACAAACACTTGCGTCAAAAATTTTAATAAAAAAAAAAAAGCACACTAACACCACATCAGTAACAGTTAAAGAATATTTAGTAGCTTGTCATTAAATTAGCTAACATCTGACATCCACTACAGCGCCAATCAATTTATTTCGCAATTTTCTATAGTGTCCCTGTTGTGCAGCGACTATTCAGAAGTCACTGCACAAATCAGGGAGACAAAAGTGTTAAAAATAACATTAAAGGGGGCGTGGCTTAGCAGCCGAACATGGCGGACGTGTGCTAGGCGAGCTCCGTCCAGCCCGCCATAAACTTGTAATTTATCCTGGCTCCTAGTGCCCGCTACCCACTCAGCGGAGTGTCGGTGACCCCGGGCCCTGGTGGTGGAGGCTCGGCGGCGATCGTGGCGGCTGGGGCCCCCCGGGCAGCGGCGCAGAGACCACATGAGTCTGCGGCCCAGAGAGTGAAGGGAAGCCGGGAGGTCGAGTGCCGGCGGCCGCTGGGGGCATCTGCGCCGGGACCCAACCCGGGTACCGGAGGACAGGCAGCACGGCAGCGCTCCCGCGCCGGGTGAGTGCAGTGATCCTGGTGGCGCCTGTGTCTAGGGCGCTGTGTCTGCGGCGCTGGTGGTGTGGCTCGGCAGCCATTACGGGCCGCGGTGGTGGAGTGGGCCTCGTGCGGGCCTGACTGGGTGAGCCTTCCCCTCTGGCCCCCATTCGCAGTGGGCAACACATCGGCCCTTCCCAGGGGGGGGCTTTTGGGGCTGCGTGCCCCCTTGCGGTGCCCATTGCCTCTTTCCCCTCCTCCCCTCGGCGGTGCGGTCGGCCCGCGTGGGAGGGCCGGACGGGCGAAAGGAGGCGGCGTGGGCCGCGGCCCAGTGGTGTGGGCAGTAGAGCAGACGGGGAGCCACCCCTGGGGCCCAGTCATCCGGATTAACAGGCGGCCCGTGTCGGGGGTCGGTCGGGCCCCGAGGGCATAACGAGGGTTGGAGGTGTCCCGTGCCCGCAGAGGAGCTGGTCCGGACGGCCCGTGGCAGCGCCCGTCGTTGGGCGGTGCGCAGGCCCTGGTGGCCCGCTGCAACCGGGGGGGACTCCTCCTCCTTGCCCGAGAGTCTTTGATCGGCGGCTGGGTCGGACCGCGGGGCATCCACAGGAGCACGGTACCCATCACGGAGGAGGGGCCCATCTCGACAACTTGGCAGATCAGGGCGGGGATCTGCAGGCGACCATGACTCGCGACAAAGGTGGCAGTGGACCGGCGAAGCAGGGCCCAATTGACAAATTCACGGGCCCGAGTGGGTCCGGGAGCCAACAAGGGGCCGTGCCGGACAATGCGGCGCTCATGGAAGCGGTCACCCAGTCCCGAGATATGCTGGACGCGAAGATAGGAGCGGTGGGATCGGATGTCACGCTCCTGCGCCAAGACCTGCGCAACGCAGTCTCCCGCATCACGGAGGCCGAGACCCGCATCTCGGGGGTGGAGGACGACGTCACTATCCTGAAGAAGAAAGTGGCCGCGATGGAGATGACCCAACGGGGCTGGCCCTGCGGGCGGAAGACGCGGAGGGCTGGGCCCGCCGCAACAACCTCCGCTTCGTTGGTTTTCCAGAGGGCAGTGAAGGGGGTAGTGTGGAGCGCTTCCTCACACAGTGGTTGGAGAGCTGGATTCCCCCAGAGGCATTATCGCGGTGTTTTGTGGTGGAGAGGGCCCACTGCGCACTTATGCAGAAGCCGCCAGTGGGGGCTCGCCCGCGTCCCATAATTGCGAAAATATTGAACTACATGGACAGGGACACGATCTTGAAACAGGCCCGGCTTAAGGAACCCCTGCTACACGAAAACGTGAAGATCCTCATTTTTCCGGACTACACGCGCCTAGTGCAGCAGCAACGGCAATCCTTTCAGGCTGCGAAAGCCCGTCTGCGAGAACTTAACCTGCAATACTCGCTTCTCTACCCTGCTCGACTGCGGGTGGTCTTCCAGTCACGCACCCATTTCTTTGACACTCCGGAGGAGGTGTTCAAATGGACAGACGAAACAGTGAGGGTCAGGGCACACACCCCGCCCCGGATGGGGGCCGGGAGGGAGTCTGACTCTTCCGCGAGTGAGACGAACCAGAGGAGGCAGCGATCCGGCCGTAGGGGTGCCAAGCGGTCTCGATCAAAGCGACGCTCGCTCTCCTGTGGGGCCACATCACGGCCGGGTGGCACGATAGTGCTGCCGCCGGGGAAGGACTGAGTGAGGGGCCGGTGTGGTCCATGTGGGTCTTCCTTTCCTGAGGTCACTAGGAGCACAGTTGTTAGGGGCCAGGACTCCCGCCACACCTTTCTGGGTGGGATACGGGCCCAATCGCTATGGGGTTGGGGATCCATTGGATGAGGTGGCTGGTCTCCTCCCGTTGGGGGAGGCGGGTCAATCATGCCGCGACAGATGCTTCAGTGTTCTTGAGGTATGGGGTGGGGGTTTGTTGGGGGGGTTCGGTTTGGGGATTGGTGTCTGCTCTACAGCGACAGATGTAACAACATCCTCGAGGGATGGAGTTGGGGGTTTGTTGGGGGGGGGTTGGGAGGGGGTAGGTCAAGTTTACAGATCGCACTTCAAATACAGGCCCGTTACAATCTACACATGCATCGCCACAGATCGCCAACAGTGTTGAAAGAGGATGCACCCCCTCATGGCTAGGATACCTGATAGAGGTCGGGTGACCCAGGACAGCCTCCGCATTATTAGCTGGAATGTACGCGGGGTCCTGGATAAAATTAAACGGGGGGCCATACTCCACCAGGCGAAGAGGGTGAGGGCCGATGTTCTCATGTTACAAGAAACGCACCTTATGGGCACGAAGGCCCTTTGCTTGCAACGGTATGGGTTCCATCAGGTCTTCCACTCCGGCTTCACGAGGGGTTCGCGGGGAGTAGCAATCCTAGTGCATCGAAGGGTCCCTTACATACATGCACAGTAGTGGACTGACACACAGGGGCGCTATCTGTTTATTCGGGGTAAGATTGGAGAGGACCCCCTGGTGCTGGGCAGTGTATACGCTCCCCCTCCCCTACAGTGGAATCTGATAGAAAAGCTGCAGTCCCTGTGGGCCGATGTGCCGGACGTATTGTCCGCAGTGGGTGGGGACTGGAATGACGTTATGGACTTGGCTAAAGATAGGACTGGGGTTGGGGGTAGTCCCAGAAGCGGTCTTCCCACGAAACTACATTCATTGGCGACGGGGTTGGATTGGGTCGATACATGGCGGCGCACCCACGGTGATTCCCGGGGATATACCTACCTCTCAGCGGTCCACAAATCTTTCTCCAGACTTGACTATATTTTCGTTCCCCGGGCGGTGGTTGGTAGGGTGGCGGCGGCGGAGATATTGCCTCGGGGCCTCTCGGATCACTCCCCGGTATCCATTGAGCTCTATATGGGTAGGGGGAGGCAACCATTCTGGTGGCGCCTCTCAGTGTGGCACCTGCAGAACGAAGAATATGGGACTCATATGAGCGAAGCAATTGCTCAGTACCTGACGACGAATATGGGGTCGGTTTCCAGCGCTGCCAATCTGTGGGAAACGCTGAAGCCCACTCTCCGTGGGGCAGACATATCCTGGTGCATGGTGGCTCGCAGGAAGCGTAGGGAGGAACTGATTCGCGCAGAGGCGGACATAGATGCCCTCGAACTGCAGAATCGTGAGACGGGGAGTGACCAGGGTGTGCGACAATTGGTTCTTGCTCAACAGGCCTGTGCCGCCCTGCTGATGGACGAAGCACGCCAGGTATGGCTGGCGACGCGCAGCAGGATATACCAATGGGGGGACAAGTCTAGCAAGATGTTACATCGACTGTGTCAGGGCACGTTCCACTCCCAGGTCCTCCCGGGAATTTTGGACTCGGCGGGAACACCGATTACAGACCCTCCGGCCATTGCAGAGAGCTTTGCCACATACTTCGCGGATCTCTATGCCCCCCGGGAATGGCTGCCGGCGTCCACCATTGATAAATTTATGGCAGATTTACCACCCAAAGCGGTGTCAGATGAGGTGCGGGATCAGTTGGAGGCCCCCTTGACAGATGAGGAGCTGGGAGCGGCCCTTGGGAGAGCTCAACCCCGGGAAAGCACCTGAACCCAATGGGTTTCCTAGTGAGTTTTTTCGCCGCTATAATGTACAGCTGGCCCAGTATTATCGGGCAGTGGTGGAAGAGGCCCGGGAAAAAGGCCTGCTCCCCCCAGACTGGAGACATGCAGAGGTGGTGGTGTTCCATAAGCCGGGTCGTCCACCAGAGCAGCATGCCTCATACCGCCCCATCTCTCTCCTAAATGTGGAGGGCAAAATTCTGGCAAAGGCGCTGGCCAACCGCCTTTTGCCCCATATTACTACACTTGTACACCCTGATCAGGCGGGGTTTATGCCCCAGAGGGCCACCAGACACAACATTAGGAGGGCGCATGTGGCGGTAGCAGCTATTCGGCAGACCGGGGAACCGGCGGCACTCCTCCTGGCAGATATGGATAGGGCATTCGACTCCTTGAGCTGGGTCTACCTCTTCGAAATGCTGGGCAGACTCAATCTGGGCCCGCACTTCCTCTCCTATATAAAACTCCTGTATACGGATCTGACGGCGTCGGTACGGGTGGCGGGCGCAACCTCCTCAACCTTTCTTATTAAAAGGGGCACACGGCAGGGATGTCCCCTGTCTCCATATTTATTTGCCCTAGCCATGGATCCCTTGGCAGCATGGGTGCGTATGGATGCACAGATGCGGGGCTTCGAATGGGCCCCGGGACTGTCTGATAGGATCGCGCTATACGCGGACGATGTCCTCTTCTTTCTTACAGCAGTTGACAGGACGGGGCCACGGCTTCTGCGTATCATGCAGATATTTGGGGAGACGTCGGGCCTATACATGAATCCCTGCAAATCCACATTGTGGGCTCTGGGGGATCGGACGAGAATGGGCGCATGGGTGTCCTCGATCCAGTCGGCAGCAGGTGGCTTGAAATATTTGGGGGTGTTTCTCACGGACGTACCGGCAATAGCCTGGGAGCGAAACCTGGCACCAGTATGGGAGCGGGTCCGTGCAGACCTTAAGTCTTGGTCCCGTATGCCCCTGACATTGTTCGGTAGATCGGCCATATTCAAGATGGTGGCACTCCCCCGGCTTCTCTACCAGCTACAGAATCACCCGTACCCGATCCCGCCTAGATGGTTCCGGCTGGTGAATTCTGTGCTTGGGCAGTTTCTGTGGGAGGGGGGAAAGGTGCGCGTGGCTCTGCGTACATGCTTCTTGTCTACCTACTGTGGAGGCCTCGCGTCCTCGGATATTCTCTCATACTATCAGGCCTTGCACTTACTGGTCCTTAATGAATGGTGGTACGGTGATAGGGGAGACCCGGCGTATGCGCTAGAACGACAGCTTATGGGACGCCACACACTACATACGCTTTTGTACTCTGCTCAGTTGCGGGGTGCGTTGCCATCGGCCACACGGGTGGTCTTTTTGATATGGAGACAGGCGCTGCGGCGCTATGGGTTGGTGGAATGTCCTGACTCGGGAGACCCCTTTGTGGAATAATGGGCGTCTGCCCCAATTGGCGGCCCTTTCGGGCTTTCGGGGATGGGACAACATTGGTGTCTCCACCCTGGGAGATGTCCTGAGGGGCACGACGCTAAAGCCTTTCCGGGATTTCCAGAAGGAGTTCCTCATGCCTCAGTCACAATTCTATCGATACCTCCAGTTCCGCCATGCCCTGTCCCCCAGTCTGCAGGGTCTGGAGTCCCTCCCTGAATTTAGTCCTTTGGAAGCAAAAGTTTTTATGGGGGACTTAAAAGAAAAGAAGATTTTCCAAATCTACCAGTCCCTGGTCACTCACTGCTCTCCCACACTTCAGAAGCTCCGGGGGACTGGGAGGGAGACGTGGGCAGTTTGGAAGAGGAGGACTGGACGGAGGCCTTGACAGCCCCGCGGGGGCGGCTATAGCAATGCGACTCCGCCTGATCCAGTTCAAATACCTCCACAGGGTCTATTTTACTAGGGCAAGGTTGTGGCGGGCGGGACTGATCGCCTCCCGGAGTGTCTCCGCTGTGGACGGGAGGAGGGTACATTTATACACATGGTCTGGCAGTGCACATCACTGGATAGCTTCTGGAGGGGGGTATTCACATGTCTTTCTGAGGTCTTGGGATGGGAGCTTCCTCGCACACCGCAGTTGGCCCTGCTTCATGTTATGGCAGGGATAGGTGGCAATGCCTACAAACGGCACCTCATGTTATTGGGCTTTACACTGGCGAAGCGAGACATTGCTAAGGTGTGGAAGGCGGTGCGGGCCCCCTCGGTGGCTGCCTGGAAAAATGGATTCGATTTTTGTATGGGACTGGAACAACCTATCTTTGTAGCCAGGGGATGCCCGCGCAAGCATTACAAAATATGGCAACGATGGGCGGAGTATCAGGGCCTATGGTTGGAGCCGCCAGTGATGGTGGAGCCTCAGTTATCGGGTTAAGATTCTGGGTCTGTGAAGGTAGCGGGGAGGGGGGGGCTGGGAGGGCGTGTGTATTTATGATAGGGTTTTTCGTTTTTACATCAAGGCTGTGGATAAGATTCTGTGGGATTAGTGCGATCTTTAGGGGGGGTGAGGGAGGGGAGTTGGGGGGGGGTTCTGCATCATTTAATGTGTCCTTGTTATGCATAGCTGACTTGGCAAAACAAAAGTCGATTGTTTTAATGCTTAAGTATAGTCTGATTCGGCAGATGTCTCTGGTGTGCAGAGCCCTGCGTTATATGTGCAAATTGACGAATAAAATACGTTTAAAAAAAAAAAAATAACATTAAAATGATAGTTGATGGAGAAGAATTCTATGAAACATGGGCTCGACATAAAATCATCATCTACACTGAGATGTTGAGGGAATATAGGTAGGATATCGAGCTTTTTAAGACCTTGTAAGAACGGGGAGGTGAAATGACAGCCGTAGAAACAGCGGTGAGCAGTGAGGGTTATAGATAGGAATAAAGAAACAAAAACGAAGAGAAGTTAGGAGAAGCGCACTAAATTAACACTGGCATTTAATTTACTTTAAATCCCAATTGGCATGACTCAACATATTTTAATCCGTGCAGATGATACAGGATGCTTCCGTCAAGAGTGAAAATGTAGGTTTCGTTTGCATAACAGCAGCATGTTCACTGTCACGAGGGAACATGTGAGAGTTTTTGGCCACTACAGACCCCACAATGGACTGGGAAGCGAGAGCTCCATCTCACTTCCACTTGCCCCCGCCTGACCAGTGGGGTCTTCAACTGGTCTTCCAAGACAGCACAAGAAGACTGCGAACAGCATGGAGCTTTGATGTCACTCATCCGCCACACCACATGATGCCGCTCTCTCCACGCCTGGTGGGCAGATGAAGCATGGAGAAGAAAGTCTCAAAATGATCCAGACCAGTGTCTGTGACTGATTTGTAGAGCGAGGTGTAATGTTTTGTCAGTTCTGCATGTATTTCATGTTGAGTATGCAGAAAAATGGGTTGCCAGGGCTGATCCTGGTGTATCAGCCATTCCAGAAGAGAGTGAGGGATGAGTGTGCAGCGTAGTCCAGGCATCACAGTCGTTCCAACAGTGAGGTATGTTCGTGTCGCGCCTCCGCCAGTTGGCGGGTGTACGCCGAGTCAGTCAGTGAACGCGTTTCCAGTCTCAGGAGCGTGCACTCAATGGCAGTGATATTACCATCTAGTTGATTGCAAATGTTCTAATTCAACCCCAGGCAGTGCCCCCTGCTAGATACCTTGAAGGCATCCCATTTATTCAGTCTGTCAGTGGCAGTCTTGTTGTTAACCTCAAAATAGTCTGCTGTGGCGGTGCCCAAAGATGCACAAAAGGGCGCGTCTTCTAGCGCTGTAGGTTGTAGGCGCCAGGTGGGTATAACAGGTACGCTATTGTCCCATACAAGTTGTAAGAATTGGGGGTTATGGTCGTAATGTGTGCACCCCAAATAGTCTGTAAGGAGGAGACAGACCGACCCCACAGTTCAGTATAGTCGAACATGCAAGGTGTGCTGCGAGTAGTAAAAGGAATATATGCGTGTGTTGGGGTTGTGGGTGCACGATATATATACAAGCTGCCAGTGGAGGATCCGTTTACTTAGCGCTTGAGTGTTGGATATGACTATCGTTCGAGGCAGAAGAGGAAAGGAGTGGTCCAAGGCCAACTCCAGTACAGAGTTGAGTCCCCCCAGGAGCCACGGAACCCCACTCCAACAAGATAGCCTGCAGACAATGTGTGTAGGAACGAGGTCTGGTTTGTGTTAGGGGCATATATTGCTCCCACCAAAAGGCAGTGGCCATCAAGTCAGCGGTGGATTAACACATACCGACCGTCAGCATCAGTCTCAACCTCCTCCGCTGTGAAAGGGATTCCTGGCCTCACCCAGACCAATACCCCCCTGGCATAAGAGGAGTAGTCAGTAGTAAATACTTGTCCACGCCACTGGAGTTTGTGGGCTTCAGCCAGTGTCAAATGTGTCTCCTGTAACAGCGCAATGTGAGCGGACCTGCATTTAAGATAGGAATATACAGCATAGCAACGCAAGGGTGTGTGCATACCCCTCACTTTCTAGGCAATAATGTTAGTGTAAGACATGGAAGGAATGGGTCAGTGCCCCACCCACGGCTATGCCATGCGAATTGGGGGCCCATGTAATGTGCAATATTATTGATGGATGAGCAAGGGCAGAAAGGGGGGCAGGGGTATCCTGGGCAATCTGCTGGAACTGGGGAGAAACAGGAAATCTTAACAAGCAACATTATGAGAGCAGAGGAACAACGGGTATCCGCCCATACTGCCAAACTGTGAGTGGCAAGTACCAGCCACAGAGGCTGGTTGAGGAAAGTGCTGGGGGGATTGCGAAGCCCAAGGTTGCAGTGCCTATGTGACAAGGTGGAGAGATGCCAACTATAGAATTTAGTGCATATAGAGCAACAAGGCATAGCGATGTAGAGTCTACCTATGTACTGGGACGGGTGGTATGTCCCTATGGACCAGGCCACCATCAGCTGTAAAGTAAGAGAGGTTAGCACAAGTATAAACAGTACAGGTGGAGATAAGGAAAGGAGAACAATTTGAGGTACACAGGCGACAGTCATCAATGACTCATCACAGATCATCAGCTGTTTGTAGAATCACTTCTGGTGGTACCATTGAGGCCGCTCTAGGTGCCAATGTGGAGGAGGAGCCATCGTAACTGAAGGATTTCATAAAGGCCGTATCAGGGCCCGGGCTCTGAGTGTGGCCTTGCATTGTAGATGCCATTTGTAGGGCCTGACATCATTCGAAGATTACTTGTTCCAGATTTGGCACAGAGCCAAGCTGTGAGGGACGGCGTTCTTGCCTCTGACACTGCCTGCGGCAGCCCCCATCCACACTCTGAGGTTGCGCCGATTCATTGGGCATGGATAGTGAGGTCGTAAGAAAGGTGGACTCCATCCAGTCCCAGGTATCTTCTGCATAGTTGAAGAAATGCGCAGCCTAATCTGTCATCACTCAGAGATGGGCAGAGAACAAAAGCAAGTTTTGTATGTCCAGACGCCGCTTGACCGTGAGGAAAGAGCTCCTCTTCTGCTGCACCGCCATGGTGTAACAGGAGACGAGTGTGACAGAGGCGTGTCTTCTTTTATCTCTTGCAGCTTACGGGCTTCGTGCAGGATGGAGCCGTGATCCCTGTAATTGAGCAGTTGGATTAGGAAAGGTCTGGGGGGTGTTGGGTGGTGTTGGGTGGTGGGCAGACACATGGTGGGCTCATTAAATGGCGTATATATTAAAAAATGATATTTTTTAATTCAATATTAGTGTACAACAATATTTTATTTTCAATATTTTTGTCATTTACATTATAAGTATAGGATAACGATATTTTTGTGTTCAATATTTTTGACTTGATATTTATATACCACAATATTTGTGGTTTCAATATTTTGTCAGTGAACCTCTCAGCACCAGATTGAATGCCGCCCTCATATCCATAAAGGCTACATACAGATGATCTTTCTTGATTATAGCACACTTCCAGGTGATGGTCATAAAGCAGAATGTCTGGTCAATTGTCCCGATGTTTTTGCAGAAGTCTGACTGTAGATGGGACAGGACCTTTGCTCAACCTTCCACTCCTGCAGTTGAGATAACACTTGTCTGCAGAATATCTTTTAGGCGTTGTCAATTAGGTTGATTGGCCTATAGTTGGCAGTGATATCTTTGGGCCCCTTTTTATGAATGGGGACAATTATGGTCCCTCGCCACGACTCCGGTATTTCCTGGCCTCCTGCTACAGCATTCGTTAACACATTTAAGTACAGAACCCAAATGTCTTGCTCTGGGTGGAATAAACCCACCTTTATACTGTCAGGCCAGATGCTTTATCTTTCTTCATATGAAGAAGAGCAGATTTAGTTTCATCCAAAGTGAACACTAGTGATCTGTTCCCAGGAAGAGATGAATGAGGGGAGGTCAAGTGGCAAGGCACCATAAGGGCCACTTTGAAGGTAGGATCTAGGCACACATTACCAATCCTGCTATATAGGGCTTTAAATTGTTCAACCCAAGAGTCTACTTAAACAAGCACTTCGGGAGAAGAGTTCCCACAACCACTCACCACTGCAACAGTTTTCCACAAGGTTGTATAATCATGTTTCTCAAGGGCCTCCAGCATCTATGCCCATTGTTCCTCCTCCCAATCTTTTTTGGCCTTTTGAATGCATGTTTTGTACATCTTCCTGGCCAATGGTATATCACCTTTAGACCCTTCCTTGATCATCTTTACCAGACTTCCCTTAGCAACCCAAATTGCTATATACCAAAGGCATAATGTGGATCTCACCTGTAACTGTGTAACTTGGTTAGTAAATAAAACTTTAAGATTTTCAAACAACTCCGAATATTTAGAGCTGAAATTAGGAATACTCACATTATGTTGAAAAATAGATTCAAAAGGTTCAAACTTGGTCACTATAGATTTGTAAATGTTGGCCTTGATGAGTTTGTTATTCCTAATAGTAGCCCTTTTTATGTTCTTATGATTATTTGTGAGAGCTAATGGAGTTCGAAAGAAGCCATTGTTCTGTTCAGGAGGCTCTCTTAAGACATCTATGGTGAACTCAGCAACAAGGGCGATGTGATCACTATCTGGTCAATTGACAACCAACATGTCTATTGAGTAAGACCAAAGCAGCAAGTCTAGCAGCATGTAATCTACATGATTGACAGACAAGCCTCTTTTAAAGGTGGGACGGAGGCAATGATCTGACTTAGTAGGCCCATTTACAGCTCTAAGACCATGATCTAGAGAAAAGTGAAACAACTGGGAGGCCACTTTTGGCCATTTGGTGGCAGGTTTGGATATAAGTTAGAAAGACCCCACTCATCAACCTCCCCCTTCGTACAGAGGGAGAGTTGAGAGGTTCAAATTTAGTATTGCAGTCACCTGCGATGATCATGAGCCAGGTATGGTGTAGACTACTCTCAGCTAAGTGGTGTAATGCATGTGGAATCACCAACGCTACGGCATTGGTGATTCCATATTATCTTGCACAGAACTAATACATATATTCAATAACACTATCTGTTTATTTGAACAAGATCTGTTAAAGGCAAGATTAATTCCCGGGATATTCTTTTTTTTTTCATGACAAACTTTATTCAATTTTATAGCTGTACAGTATAGGCCACTGGCCAACATATCAGTGAAGACATTACAACTCGATGTAATGTACCAGAATGTTAATACAAAAGAAATCATAAGAACAAACTTATAAGAACATGGCTGACTGAGGCATCCGAATCGCACCCCCCCACACACACCACCCGATTCTTAGTGTTATATGTGTGTTGTGTGGCTGTATTTAGTGTCAAAGGGCATCATTATTACATAATTATTCTCGTTGTATGGTAGTATCTATGGATTCCACCTCAGGTAATTCAGTACCCCTGTATGTGGCCCATCACTGCCATATCTTTCGATGTTTCTGTGGGCATCCTCTAGCCCTAAACACAGCTAGCTCCATTCCCATACACCAATCCAGAGGTTTTTTTTCCACTTCCCGAGGGGTGGCGGAGTACTACTCTTCCAGAATTGAGCTATATCCCGCTTAGTGAGTCCAGTGAAAAGCAAGTGTTGTTTATACCTGTTACCTCCAATGCCTTCTGTACTATCTAAGAAAATGATTTTGGAGTCAGACGGAATCTTCCATGAAAGCACTTCACCCAGGCAGGCCAGTATTTTACCCCAATAGGGCTGGAGAACTGGGCAAATCCACACGTGTGCAAGAAGGTACCCGTCTCCCGTGCACACCTCAAACACTCCGACTACCGTATTACTCCCATGGGCCAAAGGCGGTAACGAGTGTAGTAGGCCCTGTGTAAAAATGTTAACTGAATCGGGCGATAACGAGACACAATCGCAGCACTACGGGGGCTCGCCAGCGCCTCCGCCCAGTCATTGTCTGTTAGATCCGGAATGTCGCTGACCCAGTTTTGTCGGGGTGCATCTATTGTCGTACTGTTATGTGTAATTATAGTTTGGTACATCTGCCTAATTTTGTGGGCTCCAATATCCCCCATTAGCAGTCTCCCTTCTAGTGGGTGGAATTCCGGGAGTTCAGTCAGAGTTGCAATGTACGGGGATAGGGCATGTCTTAATTGGAGATATTTATAGAATTGGTTTTGATGAAGACGAAAGTCTTCCTGTACTTGTTGAAAGGATTTTAGGACCACCTCCTTCATGACGTCCTCACGTGTGGATATGCCTATAAGGTCCCATGAACGAAAGCTTGACAGCAGCGCCACTTGGTGAAGATCTACACCCTGCCACAATGGAGTTGTTTGTGTTAGCCGCCCAGCCCATCCCATCCAACTGATAACTCGCCTCCACAGCCGAATAACGACTTTAGTGGCTGGGGGCAAGTGGTCCAGTCAACAGCGGCTATACAGCATGTCGAGCAATGCATGGTCTCCCAATATTATTCTTTCAACGGCATAAGCTGTTTGGGAGCAGTACCACCAATCATTTATATTGAGGAGATGGGAGGCAGCATAGTAGGCGAAGATGTCGGTTGCTGCTATCCCGCCGCAGTAGGTGGACTAGGTACACGTCCGCAGTGTGACACGTACAGCCCCTCCGTCCCATAGAAACGTATTGAGGAGTGAATTGATTTGTGCGAACCACAATTGGGGGATGTCATAAGGGTAGTTCTGGAGCCAGTATAGAATGCGTGGCAGCGAGACCATTTTAAAGATTGCTGACTGACCATAGAGGGACAAAGGTAGGGGAGACCAGGTCTGCACCTCACTTCTGACCTCTGGCAGAAGGGGTTGAATGTTATGGGCCCAGGACTTCGCCGGATCGGCTGATATAAACACTCCCAGGTATGTGAAGCCTTCGGATGCCTGCGTCAGTTGAGTGGCCCATGTACCTTGTCTCTGGTTTCTGCAAATCGGATACAGGGTGGATTTGGAAAGGGTTTGTGCAAAGGCCCGAAGTTTCCCCAAACACACTTAGGATCTGCAGTATCAGGGGGCCGGAAAATCCTGGGTCCGTAAGGAAGAAAAGGACATCGTCCGCATACAACGCAATCCTATCCGAAGCTCCCTCGGACCACTGAAATCCACGAACCAACGGGTCCTGCCGCATCCAATTCGCTAATGGCTCCATATCAAGCACAAATAGGAGTGGGGACAGAGGGCACCCCTGCCGCGTACCCCTGCGAATAGGAAATGGGTCTGACACCGCACCGGTGATACGTGCAGAAGCAGATAAACCTGTGTACAGGAGGTGGATATAAGAGATAACACGGGGGCCGAAATTTAAGGCCGGCAGGAGGAGGAATAGGTACCCCCAGTATAGCGAATCAAAGGCATTATCAATGTCTGCGAGGAGGATCGCCGCAGGGCGCCCCAACCTCGGAACCATGGCAAGGGCATTGTGTACTCGTCTGATGTTGTGACGTGTGGAGCATTGTGGCATGAAGCCGAACTGGTCGGGGTGGACCAGTTCGGTGATGTGGGGTAATAGTCGATTGGCCAGGATTTGACCTAAGAGTTTTGCTTCGAAATTCAATAGCGAAATGGGGCGATATGACGATGGGTCTTCCAGGGGGCGGCCTGGCTTGAGGAAAACCACGATCTCCGCATGCCACCAGTCGGGCGGACGAATCCCCAGTTCCAAAGACTCCTGCAGTGCCTCTAAGAGAGGTGGACCCATCAGGGAAATACAACCTCGGAAAAACTCACTAGGGAAACCATTGGGACCCGGGGACTTACCTGGGTGAATGTCAAGAAGAGCCGTAGTAAGCTCCTCTAAGGTGATGGGGGCGTCAATCTGATCAGGCACCTCATTTGACAGTTGCTTTGGGGGTATGTCCCGCAAGAATTCTTGTATCAGATCTGGGGATAGACTTGCCCTGTGTTGATAAAGGTCTGTATAATATGTGGCGAATGCTTGAACCACCATGTGCGGGCATGTATGGAGGGTACCTTTAATGCCCCAGAGTAAGGGCGTAGGGATCGGGGCATTATGGACCTGGCATAGCCGATATAGGGTCTTGCTCGATTTATCTCCCCACTGATATATTCAATGCTGCGTCGCCTGCCATGCCAATTGGGCTTCATTAGTAAATAGCTGCTGCCTCTGTTATGTATCCAAAGGAGGTGTCTGTGAGCTAATGTTCCACCACCCATCTGCATTTCCTCTTCTAATCCCCGTTGTCGCCTCTCTAATTCTACGATCTGTGGTAGACGTAGCCGCTTTACTCCTGTGCGGTAGCTAATGTCGACGCCCTGTATTGTGGGCTTGAGGGCTTCCCACAGCACCACCGCCGAGGTAGTGGACCTGGTGTTGAAGGAGAAATACTCGGTGATAGCTTGGTGGAGGATTGCCGTGTATTTTGGGTCTTTCAGATGCCATGGCGACATCCGCCAGCGGGGGCGGGACTGTGAAGGTCACATGTGGAGCTTAAGGGTCACAGGGGAGTGATCAGAAAGGCCCCGTGGAAGAATAGAGGTAGACGCAGCCTTATGAATATATCACAATGGGAGAAAAATGCAATCCAGTTGCGAGAGGGAGCCATGTGTGGGCGAGAGGAAGGTATACTCGGCAGCTGTCGGGTGATGCACTCTCCAGACGTCGGACTAACCTAGGGAGGACGTCAAAATGCAGTTTGGAGTCATGATCAGTGTGACCTCGATCACTGGGGCGCCACCTGTCGATTTGGTACATCATGTTATTCCAGTCGCCCCCCATCACGGACTGTCCCTCGGGCAAGATTCCCCCCAAGCCCACGACCCTCTCAACAAACGTATGTCCAAGCGGAGGAGGAGCATAAAAACTAACCAGTATTAGGGACTCCCCAGATAGTGTACCAGCAATTACGGTGTATCCCCCGCTTAAGTCTAACCAAGTCTGAGAACATCTGAAAGGGATCCTAAGGTGGATAAGGATAGCTGTACCCCGTGAACTTCGGACAAAGCCAGAGTGGTAGACCTGGTCAAATCCATAGCGTGCTAAGCATGGGGACTTGTTACCTATCATGTGGGTCTCTTGCAGCAATAGGACATCGACCCCCAGTCTCTTGGCCTGTTTTATTACGGCGCCCGCTTGATCCGATCTAGCATCCCCCGCACATTCCAGGTCAGGACCTGAATCTCACTGGGGTGAGCCCTCTGTGGGTCAATCATTAGTGGCTCTTGGATAATAGTGATGTCTCAGAGTGCAGTGTGTGGTGGTGGGAAACCGCTCGCGCTTGTGCCCAGCAAATAACAAATGTAACCTGTGGAACAGAACTAACCCAAACCCTCTCCCCCCACCCCTGTACTTCAAAAACAAGAAGTACCTGTCGTAGCGGTGGCGGTTCCAGAACCCCAACAGGGGGTCCAGGAGGCCCAAAGCCAATGGAGCCCTAAAGACCACATCCCCCCAACCAACTGTTGTGTTGGAGCGTAAGTGGGACTCAAGAAGGCCCACCATGTTCCCCTTGTGTCCCAAATGTCTAAGCAGTCAATGTATATGACTAAACTCTACTACTGGAGGTGAGAGCAGCATAGGGTACAGCGGAGAGAGATACAGGGAATAAGGAAAGGAGAAGTACAATAATTAGTAAGCAACTGGTTTAGGAGTCCTCTCCCTGCATCTGGGAGCGCCAATTCGATCGTGAGCGGTATCGCCGCTTTGACTGATCCTTCTTCGGGCGGCTCTGATTGGCACTCTGCGAGGAGTCAGATTCCTGTGGAGACGGAGAATTCGGCTTGAGTAAGTTAGTTTCATCAGTCCATTTGAATATCTCTTCCAGGGTGTCGAATAAAAGCGTTTTAGAGTTGTATATGGCTCGCATCCGTGCGGGGTACAGTAGTGATGGAGCAAGGATTCGAGAAAATGAAACTTGCTCGAATGAATCCTCCATTAACTTTCACTAATCATTAAATTAGTAGATGAGACAAAACTAATATACACCAGATACAGATACATGGGGAGAAAAAGCTTACGAATGCTTGAATTAATGAGAAATAAAATGCAACACGATTAAAACCTGCTTTAACTTGCGAAAACGCTTTGCGCATGTGCAAACCCGAATTACGCAGAAATAACGTGACTAACTCGCTTTGAGATGAAAAACCTCACGCATGCGCAAGAAAGACCAAAACGCGGTCTTGAGGTACCGCATGCCCGGCATATGCTTGCTTGATTTAAAAGAAAGCTGCTGTTATTAACGTTTTTGCCCAAGAGTAATAATAATTACATGGGATAGAGTAGAAGTGGGTGGTGAACAGTGAGAATTACATGTTTAAGAAAATAACATCTGTTTATGATTCTTTTATTAATAGTGTGCATTTGGGCCTGCTAATCCATGACTGAAAAAGAAAATGGCGAAAGCTACGCATGCTCAATGAAGCCATGAAATGACCCGGTGACCGAGAGAGAGCTGAATGACTGCCACGATCCAAGGACAGAAGGGATGGGAAAAGAAGAAGATGTATCGCTCATCTATGAAGCTTGTATTAAATAAATTACTGCATTTGCAACAAAATATGCATGTGAAAACCAAATATATGAATGAGTCGAAGGGGAAGGGTTAGCAAACAAGAGGTTTTACTAACAAAAATGAATACGTCAGCCTGGTGTGATGAAGACTCCCCTAACCCCGTCCAATCATATTCCGTATTTTAGTAAAATTTGCAACTCTTGAGGGTGGGACATGAAGAAATAAAGACTATAACTAGAATGACTTGAGTTAAGTGAAGGAGAGCTGCAGAGATTTTTGATGGAGCTGTGAGAGAACTATTGCTGAGCACGAGAGAGCAGAGAGGGAGAGAGACAAGAGCAGACTCATAAGATCCAGACTACTGCCTGATTAGATTTGAAGATTGCAGAAGAATATCGAGGAGGGAGAGAGTGTAAGAGAGGGAATCGCCCTGGTGCGTCGGGTTTGTAGAGAAGTCTAGTAAGTAGCAGACCTGTCCTGATCCTATCCTATAATCTTTGTCTCCTGATCCTAAGTCAGGGGACCCTCACCAGTCCTTTGGCCAAAGGGGTGGTTTTCCAGTCATCTTTATTAGGTAAATGTCATTCCCTCCAAAATGTGCATATTTTTTGCAAATGTATTATAATGTGCCTTTTGTCTCTTCATCTATCCACTCTTATGCGTTTGATTTTGTTGAATGAGCTTGTGTAATTGAATGTATTATGCTATATGATTGTTCTCTGTCCCACTTAAGAAAGATGGAATTTGCACTGTGTATCTATATTTGATGAGCGTTCAACTTAATGACTGAAATTTTAGATAAACTTATTATTATTATTATTATTATTATTATTCAGAGTCTGTGGTTATTTCACTAAGAATTTTAGTTAAGAAGTTGTTAATATCACCATCAACTAACTCAACTAATGGTCCATCGACCAGAGGAAGAGTGTTGATTTGTGAAGATTAGTTAGCCATTGAAATGAAACTGTAATTGATTTGTGGTTACAGGGAAATAACTAATCAGAACTTAAGTGAATTATAAAACTTGACCCCCAGCGGATTGGCCAGGGAATGCAAATGAACATATTTGGATAAATGTATATGGGCCCATTGAAAAATTCAGTTTTTGTGTAAAATATCCAACCCTGGCCTCGTCGCGCTGGATCAGTTTTTCTGGTAGCAGGGTTATGGTTATTATTGATTAGTTTGGTGATTATTGATTATTGACTATACATTCTTAACATGAAAAGTTAGTGTCCTGTTCTATGTTGTCTGGAAGTACAGGTACAGAGATAACTGGGAATCCCGGGAATGGAATTTTGAAGAGTGTGGTAAGGAAATCACACTGCAGAAGGTTACTCGTCTGTTGTCATAATACCTAAAAGCTATGGAGGGCTGTAGGTGTTATATTAGGGACCATATCGTATAAAAGCCAAGAGTGAGTGATAGCGAAGGGTCCACCTGTGAAACTTTGGCCTTACTCGAAGGAGGATTATCCCTAGAGGAGTAATAGGTCCTCCCCGAGCTTAAGTGAAGGGTAAACAGTGGTTTTTACTCGCAGTGTAAGGAAGTACTTTCTCTTTGAAGCAAGTGAATAAACTATCTTTGAATTAGCGGAGCAGATAGAGTAGCGATGTTTTTACGTTGTTACTAACAAGAAAATTTATTAAGAAAGTTTAGAAAATACATTGTCGTATTACCTTGTGAAGGGAGGGTCAGTAGCAGGAGTCATACTGACGTCACAGAGAGCCGTGCTGGTATTGGTTGAGACAGCAGGCGAGTAACTAGTGCTGATTGTAAAAGGAGGGTCAGTAGTAGGAGTAATACTGACGTCATAAAAAGCCGCGCTGGCTTTGGTCAGACAAGTGGGTGTGTGGAAAGCTCTGATTGGTTGGCAGACAAGAGCCGCGCAGGTATTGGTTGTGGAAGAAAATACGTAGTGAGCTTCAATTGGACTGTTGGTGTGAGTCGCGCTGGTATAGGACAAGAGTTGGCGAATAGGATACGAGAGAAATACGGAAAGTTTTGGTTACTGAAACAACTAGTTACAGGGATTGGAAGAATGAAGCTAATTAATAAAATCAAAAATTTCTTTAAAAAGGATAAACGTGTAGTAACAAGAGAAGGAATTCTTATGCCACCTCCGAATACGCCTGCTTCCTTTATGATGTTGGAACAAGGATATCATACTTGTGTTTGGTTGGAAAATTGGGTGGAGTATACGAAAGGCGATGGTGTTCTAGCTTTTCCTGAAAATGGTATATTTAATGTAAGGATTCTTCAGAATTTGAGAAATCGGATGAATTCATTAGAACCTAGCCCTCGGTTAACGCAGTATGAAGCTTTGGAAGAATGGGAAGTTGAGGCATTTGAACGAGAGAAATACAGAGGAGGCAGAAGAATAAATAGAGGATTTTTCCCAAGATATCCGTTTGATACTCGAGGAGATGAGATGAAACGATGGAGAAGAGCTGTAGTAACGGAAGGGTTGTATCCAGTATTGATGGCTGAGGATCAAGTAGGGAGTAAATGTAAAGAAAAAATGAAACACACAGGTATGGCAGGAACAGAATGTGATGAAACTGATGATGAGTTATTAGAGGACATTTTAGTTAAAAGACCTCCACCTTATCAAGAAAATGCTGGAGAGGCAACTCCAAGTGCACCAATGATGAGAACTCCATTAGTTCCACAGGTTTTATATGATCCAACAGTTACCTGAGTGTTACAGGAAAAGGAAAGGGACGCATTGAATAGAACAAAAGAAGAGATAATTCAGAAAATAAATCAGTTAGGTTTAAATGCTGAAGCCTTGACAGTACCAGTAACGATAGGTCCGGTTATTCCATTATATGGGGATAAACGAGACACCCCGAGATTACAAACAGTGACAGTCCCACAAAATAATGTTAGAAAAGAGGTAGTAATGTCAGAAGATCTAACAAGTGAGAGTGATTCAAATATCTCGTTACTAGATCTCCCTAATATTGAAACAGTGACTGAAACCCTGAAGAGAGGTTCACCAGTGAATAAAAGAAGAAAGGAACTGATTGTCACTCCAGTAGCAGGAAATTCTAAAGGATTTTCGCCAGAAGACCTAGAGGAGTGGGCGAAAGGATTAGACAAGAAGAAACCCCAAACACCAAGTATAGATGTGGCCAAGTTGAAAGTGGATTTGGAAGAAATGATCATTGGTACAATAAGCCCAGATAGATTAGGTACATACAGAGATGATGAATTGTTGTTTTTGTGTAAAAGTATAACATGGAGAGCAAAGAATCTGCATGAGAAAATAGTAGAAGTTGCTTCAGAATTTGGAAAGGATGTAGAAAAATCGAAATTATTGCAGAAACCATATAGGGCAGAATTTACTGAAAAGGATTTAGAAAGTTTGAATGCGTCAGGAAGGAGATTACAGATCAAAGAATTAATGAATATCTTGAAGAAATGGGGAGATGCAGACAGATGGAGAGGTAGATGGACAAGGAAAAGGGATGAGGCAGCTACAAAGGAAGCATCTGCATTCCCATTAAGAGAAACAGAACAGGTTGAAAGAGTGTGTCCAATGAGAGAAGTTCCTGGTGGTGGATATGTTCATGTTCCTTGGTCTAGACAGGATATTTTGTCTTTTACGAATGATTTTCCCAGATTAAGGGAGAAACCAGTTGAATGGTACAAGCAGGTAGAGAGGTTTGTGAAAGTTTCAAAGGTATTATTAAAGGATTTGGATGGCCTGTTTGATATAGTGGTACCAACTGATTTGTGGACAGAATGTAAGATTACGGTTGATTGGCCAACTGAAGAGTATCCAAGAGATGCAAAGACAGGTGCACCTTCAGAAGATGTGATGAAAAAGTATCAGCAAGTGATTACTTTCTTGAAAGGGAAAATTCCTCCAAAGGAAACGGATTGGGTTAAAATAGATAGAACAACTCAAGAACCAAAGGAGTCAGTGCATGCGTATTATGAAAGGCTGTTACAAGTATTTAAACAGTATAGTGGATTTGAAAATATTGGTGATAAGGATATGGGACATTTTGTGTACAGGTTTGTGTATGGATTGAGATCAGAAATTAGTCAGATGATTCAGCAGCATATGCTTTGCTGGCAAAGTAAGCCTATTGATGACATCCTGAAGTATGCGAAGTATTGTAGTGATGATATTGACGCAAAACACAAGAAATTGAAAGAAAAGATGATGTGGGCACAAGTGAAGTTGGCAGAACACCAAGAGGCAAGTACTGGTTCTCAAAATGATAACCAGTCGAATGACCAGAATAGTCAAGGATCGAATGGAAATAAAGGAAAAGGGCGAATGAGTAGAGAAGAAGCGAAAAAGAAGTATCCTTGTCATGCGTGCGGAAAGCATGGACATTGGAAGAATGAGTGTAGAAACGTTCAACAGAATAATGGGGTAAATCAAAATTTAAATCCACAGATGCAGAATGAGGTGGTTGTGAACAGCAGCAACAGGTAGTTACTTCACAGTTACAGGTGCCACAAGCCCCTATGCCCAACTGTATGAACGCTCAAGTGAGGAGATACAGTGTGAACACCGGATTTCGTGGAGAGAGTGGTAAGAATACACAAACAGTTCAACAATATTGGATGCACAGTAATGAGAGTGATTCGGATGTTTCTCAATGACGGTGCCTGAGGGGGGAGGAAGAATGTGTGCTTGGCGCATCCTTGGCGGTAGATCAGTCAGGTCCATTTGTTGATGGAAAGGTGGAAGGTAATGACATCACTTTCCTAGTGGATACTGGTGCTACCCATTCTACTGTGAAAGCAGCAGAAATTCCAAACCTACCCCTCTCGGGAGAAACTATCCAAGTTGTAGGAGTCTCAAATAAGCAAATAAAAACCCTGGTTACTAAACCAATAGAAGTGAATATCGGAAATTTCAAAGACATGCATCGGTTTGTGGTGTGTGATTCAAGCCCAGTTAACTTGTTAGGGAGGGATTTGTTGTGTAAAATGAACTGTACCATCTATTGTACACCTGATGGTATTGCTTTCCAAACACCTGATGAAGATATCGCTTTCAAGATGATGCTAGCAAAACAAGGAACAGAAGTGGATGAGATGTTTTCACTTCTGACTGAAAGCAGTCTGCCTGATGAGCTGAGAGACAAGGTGAGATCAGATGTGTGGGATGTTTCAGGAAAAGAAATTGGTCTGATGGCAAATGTAGACCCAATTAAAATAATGGTGAAAGAAGGTGTGATTTATCCAAACACACGACAGTACAAAATGAGTCCAGAAGTAAAAGCAGGAGTTGCTCCAGTAATTGATCAAATGATTCAACAAGGTATTTTGAAAGAAATAATGGGCAGTCCTTGTAATTCGCCAATCATGGGACTTAAAAAGCCTAGTGACAAATATAGGATAGTGCAAGATTTAAGGAAAATCAATAAGATAGTAGTACCCTGTTGTCCAGTAGTACCAAATCCAGCAGTAATTCTTTATCAGATACCTTGGGATGCACATTGGTACACAGTGATTGATTTGTGCCAAGCATTCTTTTCGATTCCTTTGCATATAGATAGCCAATATCTTTTTGCATTTCGGTTCGAGGACCGTGTTTTGGCATGGTGCCAAGTTCCTCAAGGGTACACAGAGAGTCCCTCGATTTTCAATCAAATCTTGAAAAAGTATTTGGAAACATTGGTTATGCCAGGAAAATCAGTTTTGGTTCAGTACACTGATGACCTATTGGTGGCATCAAAGACAAGAGAGGCCTGTGTCAAAGACACAATTGCTTTACTGAACCATTTGGCAGAAGGTGGACACAAGGTGTCACCAGAAAAATTACAGTTTTGCCAACGAGAAGTCCAATATTTGGGACACAAGATAGAAAAGGGAGTTAGAAAAGTGACACCAGAGAGAATAAAAGTGATTCGACAGATGAATCTGCCTAAAACTAAGAAAGAAGTACGAATGTTTTTGGGAGTGATTGGATACTGTCGTCAGTGGATCAGTGGATTTTCATTGCTTGCAAAACCTCTAATAAAATTGACACGAAAGGATGTGATAGATCCGATTGAATGGGATGATGAAAGCGAGGATGCATTCATAAAACTGAAGGATTGTTTGTGTCAAGCACCAGCATTAGGAATGCCTGACTATACGAAAGAATTTGCTTTGTTCTGCTGTGAGAGGGAAGGATGTGCGCTTTCAGTGTTAACCCAAAGACATGGATTGATGCGACGTCCAGTGGCATATTTTTCTGCCGCTCTGGATTCTGTGGCTGCAGCATTGCCTGGCTGCTTAAAAGCAGTAGCTGCTACTTGTGTGAGTCTGGAGCAGAGTGAGTCTATTGTAATGGGACATCCTTTGAAGGTATATGTGCCACATTCTGTCGAGATCCTTTTAACAAGGACTCAAACTCAGCACTTGACCCCTAGTCGGCTGACTAAGTATGAAAGAGTGATCCTAGGTGCTGAAAATGTAAGTGTGATAAGATGCACCACGGTGAATCCAGCAACCTTGTTGCCGGACCCATACTGTGAGAAGTAAAAGAAGAAGTTGATCATGATTGTTTGGATCTAACAGAGATGTGTACAAAGCCCAGGCCGGACATCTTTGATGTCCCATTGGGAGAATCAGATTATGTATTGTTTGTTGATGGGTCATGCTTGCGAAAACAAAATGGAGAACTGAGTGCTGCCTATGCTGTATGTACTATATATGCTATTATAGAAGCATCCTGTCTAAAAGGAGTCAAGTCTGCACAAATAGCCGAATTGGTAGCTTTAACAAAAGCCTGCAAAATTGGGAAAAAATTGAGAGTAACCATATTCACGGATAGTCAATATGGTTTTGGGGTTGTGCATGATTTTGGCCAATTATGGATGCAAAGGGGATTTCTGACTTCTTCAGGTTCTCCTATCAGAAACAGTAAAAATGTCAAAGAACTGTTGGAAGCATTACAATTGCCAAAAGAAATTGCAGTGGTCAAGTGTGCCGCACATAAGTCAGGAAATGATTATGTGACACAAGGCAACAAATATGCTGACCAAGTTGCACAATTTTGTGCTCGAAATACAATGTCTTTGAACAAAGGGTTGGAAAAAGAAACTACCAATTGCCAACTAATGTTTTCTCTGCTTTTGAAACATGGGATGAAGTTAGGCAGTTACAGGATGAGGCAAATCCAAAAGAAAAGGAACTTTGGATCAAATCAGGATGCACAAGAAGAGCAGATGACGAAGTATGGGTGTGTCCAGATGGTAGACCAATAATGCCAGACAGTTTATTATCACAAATGGCAAGAGTATATCATGGAGCTACTACACACATCGGGAGGCTGCCATGATTAGACACTTCAGGCAGACATGGTATAATCCCAAGTTTAGACTCATTGCAGAGAGTCTCTGCCAACGATGTTTGACATGCCAACAGCAGAATCCAGGTAGAAAGACAGTTGTCAGTTGGGGAAAAATTGGAAAGGCAGAGGGACCATTTACAAGGCTGCAGCTCGCCTTTATAGAACTACCGTCATGTAATGGTTTGAAGTACGTCCTTGTCATTGTGTGTTTTCTCGATGGGTGGAAGCCTATCCAACGAGAAGGAATGACAGCCATACAGTTGCCAAATTACTGTTGAGGGAGCTCATTCCAAGATTTGGGTTTCCAATCACTTTGGAATCAGATAGAGGACCTCATTTTAATAATGAGATAATTCAATTAATCTGTACAGCTCTAAAAATCGAACAGAAACTACATTGTGCCTATTGACCAGAAGCTTCTGGAGTGGTTGAGCAGCTCAATGGCACAATAAAATCTAGGTTAGGAAAGGTGTGTGCATCCACTTCACTGAAATGGCCTGATGCTTTGCCCCTTGTCTTGATGAGCCTTAGAAGCATCCCTGACAGAAGAACAGGATTGAGTCCTCATGAAATACTCATGGGAAGAGCAATGAGACAAGCATTTGTACCTGGAAACAAACTGATGAATATAACTGATGATCTAATATTGGACTATTGTAAAGGACTAGCTGATCTGGTACGTTCTGTGTCTCACCAGGTTGGAGAAGATGCAACCACAGCACAGCCGAATCAAGCTCATGATTTGTGTCCAGGAGACTGGGTTATGATAAAGAAGCACACAAGAAAATCGTGTTTAGAACCCAGGTGGAAAGGACCTCATCAAATTATATTGGTCACAACAACAGCAGTGAAGTGTTTTGGCTTGCCAAACTGGATCCATGCCAGTCATACACAAAGAGTCCCAAGTCCACCTGAACGACAAGAGCAGCAACTGGTAGAGCAAAGAGAAGAACCAGAAGCTGACAGTTGTGAAGTCGAAGAAAACAGAGAAACAGACTCTGAAGAATGCATCGATGATGAACAACCAAGTACAAGTCACGTAGGGTGGGCATTAGATACTGGGTCTCAGGAGACTGCTGTAGAGGCTGAGGAAGAGCAAGAGATTGAAAGACCAGAACAAATTGAAACAGAAAATCCAGATCAAGCTCAATCAGAAGAAGAAAACGAGAGATTGACAGGATCAGAACAAATTCAGTCAACAGAAGAATCTGCTGCAGGAAACTCAGATCAAACTCAATTAGAAATAGAAAGAGAAGAACTAAAAGATCAAGGAGAAATTCAATCGACAGAAAGACAAAAATTAGAAAGCCCAGAACAAGCTCAGCTAAAAGAAAAAGAAAATAAAAGAACACTAGAAATAGGTGAAGAAGGTGAAAAGGCCGTACAAACAAAGAGGGTCAGAAAAAGTGATCACAGGTCAAGTGGAGTGAAAGGACTAAAATATATTCTAAAAAGAAGAACAGAGAAAGAACAAGAACAAGTAAATGAAGTATCGAGTCAAACTGAGCAAGAACAACTGAGAAGAAGACCTTTACGAAAGCTCAAAAAGACTACGAGTTCCGAGCAGACAATATAAAGCTCCTGAATGGACATACATTATCCTTGAAGACTTTGAAAATCTTGATCTAAACGAAGAACAAGAAAATGTCACTAATGAAAGAAGTGACGAAAGCAAATTGAGACCACCTTAAGAGAAAAGACTTTTGACACAGAAGGTGGAAATCTTACAAACAAGTAAAGAAGAGAATAAAAGAACCCGATGAAGAAAAGAAAATAAAGACAAAAGGGGAACAAAAGACGAAAAGCTGTTGAAGTGTGGGAACACACAAAGATATTATATATATTTTAGTTTTAAAATAAACTTAGGATTTAGAAGAAAATTTAGATATTAATACATTTTAGAAAATTAAAATGGCAGAAACAGAAGTGACTGAACATCCGAAATCTAGTTTAAAACGAAGATGTGTTAAATATTGTTTGAATAGTATGTTTATACTAATACTAACGTGGTTATTGCTAACAGTCGTGATACCTGTTCTAATGGTAGCTAACAACATAAACAATACTGATACAAGTGATCAAGTGAATGCAGGTACTAAAAGAACAACTACCACTAATTTAGAGCAAATAGATGAGACCATGTATCAACATGGCAGATTAAATAGTGATTCGTAATTAAATGTGTTTGCTAAACTTCTTTATGAATACGTAGATACAATGGATGTGAGCGATTGTTATGTTTGCATGAAATTGCTTTTTTCTGTCTCGGAGGGGGTGACCTATCACCATCTTCCTTTAACATATGGTGTGTCATGTAGTGTTGTGTCCAGTCCGGTCTATAAAACTGGCAAATTGCAGTATTATTATTCTATCATGGATTTAGTATTCCCAGAGATTCCTATTAGAAGAAACCTAAACCCAGTGCTTAGTGCTAAAGATGCAGAATTTATGGGCGAGTTCTTCCTAACAACAAACCCAATAGACATAACATATGCGCACAAGAACAATTTAACCTGTATATTGCGAGATGAAGAAAAAGATTTTCTAAATTTAGTAGAGGAAAGAAGACAGGATTTTCAAAAGAAGGCTGTTGAACAGAAGTCACATATACCTCCATGGACAAGTAAGGAGGGAAACTATAAGAAAGGCGAGACTCATGCTGCAATGTCTCTAGACTTGTCAAAGTTGGGAAAATTCTGTCTACATAGACTAAAAACTGACTATAACAACATTTTCATTGGTTCTAGTGAATGTGAACACACTTTCCTAATCATGGGGGGATGGGGACTAAAAGGTGGAACTGATCCCGTCTTTCCGGGAATATATTACGTGTGTGGTAAGAATGCCTATTATAGGTTGCCAACACAATGGTATGGTAGTTGTTATCTTGGGATAGTATTTCCAAAAGTGTACCACATTACTAAGAACAATGAAATGAATGTAATAAGTCAAGGACTAAAACGGAGAAAAAGAACAAGTTTTTCAGAAATAATAGGTGATATATTTGGTGCACTGATACCATCAGTTGGAGTCATACTGAATTCACATAAGATACGTAAATTGTCAACAGTAGTTGATCGTCTAGCGACAGATACTGCTGGGGGATTTTTAATGATTAATACCGAAATGATTGCAATTAGATCTATGGTTTTGCAAAATCGACTTGCACTTGATATATTATTGGCAAAAGAGGGTGGAGTCTGTGGCATGTTGAAAATCCAACATTGCTGTACATATATCCCAGAAAAAAGTAAAGGTATTGAGGGATATATTAAAAATATTACAAAGATTCATGACGATTTGACCCAACTGGAGGTTGACGGTGTTTGGGAAAGACTTAGTAAAATTATTTCCACTATAGGTAATTGGTTTTCCACTTTAGGGAGTAGTCTATTAGGGAAGATCCTAATACCAGTAATTTCTATAACAATAGTAGCTCTGATAATGATAATGACATATAGATGTTGCAAGAATAAAACAAAAACAAGAATGGTAGCCGAAATAAAGAATAAAAGAATGGGAAGAAAGAGAAACAGGGAAGAAATTGAATTAGAGGAAATGAAAGGAAGTTTATATGATAAAATGAAAGGAGTAGGCATAAAAAGGAAAATTGAAGAATTAGAAGAAAGAAAGGAAGATACTAAAAATTAAATGAATAAAAGTTGGCACTTGGTAATGATGGGTATTTTTATGATGGCTCAAAAATGCCATCAGAGGGGGGATTGATGGAGCAAGGATTCGAGAAAATGAAACTTGCTCGAATGAATCCTCCATTAACTTTCACTAATCATTAAATTAGTAGATGAGACGAAACTAATATACACCAGATACAGATACAAGGGGAGAAAAAGCTTACGCATGCTTGAATTAATGAGAAATAAAATGCAACACGATTAAACCTGCTTTAACTTGCGAAAACGCTTTGCGCATGTGCAAAACCGAATTACGCAGAAATAACGTGACTAACTCGCTTTCAGAGGGAAAACCTCACGCATGCGCAAGAAAGACCAAAACGCGGTCTTGAGGTACCGCATGCCCGGCATATGCTTGCTTGATTTAAAAGAAAGCTGCTGTTATGAACGCTTTTGCCCAAGAGTAATAATAATTACATGGGATAGAGTAGAAGTGGGTGGTGAACAGTGAGAATTACATGTTTAAGAAAATAACATCCGTTTATGATTCTTTTATTAATAGTGTGCATTTGGGCCTGCTAATCCATGACTGAAAAAGAAAATGGCGAAAGCTACGCATGCTCAATGAATCCATGAAATGACCCGGAGACCGAGAGAGAGCTGAATGACTGCCAAGATCCAAGGACAGAAGGGATGGGAAAAGAAGATGTATCGCTCATCTATGAAGCTTGTATTAAATAAATTACTGCATTTGCAACAAAATATGCATGTGAAAACAAAATATATGAATGAGTCGAAGGGGAAGGGTTAGCAAACAATAGGTTTTACTAACAAAAATGAATACGTCAGCCTGGTGTGATGAAGACTGCTCTAACCCCGTCCAATCACATTCTGTATTTTAGTAAAATTTGCAACTCTTGAGGGTGGGACATGAAGAAATAAAGACTATAACTAGAATGACTTGAGTTAAGTGAAGGAGAGCTGCAGAGATTTTTGATGGAGCTGTGAGAGAACTATTGCTGAGCACGAGAGAGCAGAGAGGGAGAGAGACGAGAGCAGACTCAGAAGATCCAGACTACTGCCTGATTAGATTTGAAGATTGCGGAAGAATATCGAGGAGGGAGAGAGTGTAAGAGAGGGAATCGCCCTGGTGCGTCGGGTTTGTAGAGAAGTCTAGTAAGTAGCAGACCTGTCCTGATCCTATCCTATAATCTTTGTCTCCTGATCCTAAGTCAGGGGGACCCTCACCAGTCCTTTGGCCAGAGGGGTGGTTTTCCAGTCATCTTTATTAGGTAAATGTCATTCCGTCCAAAATTTGCATATTTTTTGCAAATGTATTATAATGTGCCTTATGTCTCTTCATCTATCCACTCTTATGCGTTTGATTTTGTTGAATGAGCTTGTGTAATTGAATGTATTATGCTATATGATTGTTCTCTCTCCCACTTCAGAAAGATGGAATTTGCACTGTGTATCTATATTTGATGAGCGTTCAACTTAATGACTGAAATTTTAGATATACTTATTATTTTTGTTATTATTCAGAGTCTGTGGTTATTTCACTAAGAATTTTAGTTAAGAAGTTGTTAATATCACCATCAACTAACTCAACTAATGGTCCATCGACCAGAGGAAGAGTGTGGATTCGTGAAGATTAGTTAGCCATTGAAATGATACTGTAATTGATTTGTGCTTACAGGGAAATAACTAAACAGAACTTAAGTGAATTATAAAACCTGACCCCCAGTGGTTTGGCCAGGGAATGCAAATGAACATATTTGGATAAATGTATATGGGCCCATTGAAAAATTCAGTTTTTGTGTAAAATATCCAACCCTGGCCTCGTCGCGCTGGATCAGTAGCATATATTGGATGTTATGGTCTCGCAGCCTGCGCTTGGAGGCCACGAAGGATTGGCGCTGTTGCTGTACAAGATGGGTATAGTCCGGAAATATCATTATATTTTGCAAGTCGTGGATCAGTTTATCCTTGTGGCCTCGGGCAAACTGCAGGATTGCGTCCCTGTCCATATAGTTGAGGAGTTTGGCAATGAATGGACAGGGTCGCGTGCCGGTGGGAGGTTGCACCGCCAGGGCCCTGTGGGCTCGCTCCACTACAAAGCAAGAAGAGAGGGAACGCTCTGGCATCACCGAACGCAGCCATTGTGTTATGAATAGAGTCACTGAGGCCCCCTCACAGTTCTACGGGAAGCCTACAAAGCGCAAGTTGTTGCATCTCTCGCAGCCCTCAGCATCTTCGGCTGTTGTAGCTAGTTCCTGTGTGATTACCGTTAGGCGGTTGACTTGCTTACGGAGGGTTATAACTGTGTCCTCCACAACAGAGACGTGGGACTCGGCTTCAGTGATGCGGCCGACCACCTTACAAAGATCCTGATGAAGGAAGAAGACCTCCGTACCCACCGCTCTGATTCCAGCCTCAAGCGCATCCCTGGACTGCGTAATCGCAGCCAGCAGGGCAGCACTGTCTGGCACCGGGGAGGAAGTCGGGGCGCCGCCCTCCGCCCCAGGGGGGGCAGTCGTGAATTGATCCAGCGTGCTCTGTTTAGCTGAGGATGTGGGTACTTTGTTCTTGGCCATGGTGGCCACAGCAAGTATGGCAGACGGCGGTCTCTAGTCGGCAATGTCCTACAGGAGCAGGGGCGGAATGCCCCAGGAGCCGGCCCTCACGGAACCAGTCTATGCAGAGCAGCAAGCCGCACCGGGGCTACCACGGTCGCTTTCGCCACTCACGGACCGACTGCAGGTGGACCCTCTAAGGGGAACACACCCACCGGGCCGCCAACCCCCGGCGCCCACCCACCCCACTGGTCGGGTCCACAATAAGCCAGGAGGGTCCGCACACTCTGGGTATCTACAAGGGCAATCCTAGTCACAGTGTGTCTAGGTTGGCTCCAGGTCGCCCAGCAGGCCCAGGGTCATCTCTTCATCCGCAACCACAGCAACGACTCATGTCGTGTATTTCCCAGGGCTGCAATGAGGTCTGGTCCACCAGGGGGCTGATACCGGGTCTTGCGATATGAGGGACCCCCTTTTAGCACTGTCGTTTTCCAACCCTGGTGGCACCCACCGTGAGCCCTGCCATCAACCAGAGCACGACATAGATCCAATCAGCACTCAGTCCCCGGCTTCAGGGCGCCTCAATGTTTCATTAGTGACACCCGAGAGCTTCCCTGCAGCCTGGGGCGTCTCCACACAGTACCAGCCCGCACAGCGACTGCTTCACACTCAGGCCCTGTCGTCCATCCCCGGGGAAGAGGGGCTGCACCGGCCCGGGCCGCAACCCTGCAGTACTCCGCAGCCACTCCCGGGCCTATAAAATAATTGCGGCAATAGAGTGTCCACACACCTGGGCCACTGCGTGCAGAGAGAGCTGGGGCGATTCCACACTGGGACCCCCTTAAAGGGGTCAACGGCGCCGGCCTATCTCACAGAATGACCCGTCCAGGAATGAGAAGAGGGGGAGGGGCAGCACCCAACCACAACCGCCAGGCCCAAGTTCGATGTAAGGGCAAATGAGCAGCGAGCTGTTTTGCCGCTTCCCCCTGCCGGGCCATCAAATCCTCCGTAGCACTGAAGGTGCCCCCCCTTGGGGCATAGAGACTCACCGTGGGCCGCTGCGCATTCGGCATCCCCCCCAGCTTCAGCAGCTGGGCCGCACCGGAGGTCCTCTGCCGTTGCTCTCCGGGGCCCAGCCGCAGCCCGCCTCGAAATCTGCCTCTCCTCTGTCACCAGGAGTCACAAGTCGGGCTGCCGCAGCGCCGCCTGGAGCGTCGAGCCGAGCCCTGGGCACTCCGACAGCACTAGGCGCCCCGCGTCAGGCCCGAAATCACCGCAGGGACTTGTCAGCGCCCCTCGAAGTGGATGCGCAGTGGCACGTCCAGGAATCTTCTTATATGCCGCCACCAGTATCCCGTAGGGTAAGTCTGGGCTGCAAATATGGGGAACGAGGGAGGATTATGCCGGATATTGGATGTGGTGGGCCGGAGCTCTTTACAAGGCGTCCCCCATGTTGGCTCGCTTGGCCACGCCCCATTCACAGGATATTTTTTGTTCCCATATCAAGGACCTTCACCTTGAACTTGTATGAGTTTTTTATCCAAATTATTAAGCCCCCAGAGGCTCGTACAGATTTAGCTAGGGTGGCATTTCTATAAAAGGTGAAATAACCTGGTCTATATATGGGATCTATTGTATATGTTTCCTGCAGCAAAATGTTTTGGTGAGCAGCAATGAATTCTTCCCACTCTAAATCATATAATTTAGCCTGCAGCCCAGCCACATTCAAGGACATAAATCTGACTGGAGGTCTAGATACGGCAGTATTTGCTAGAGTAGATAAACTCAATTCAGGGACAAGTGAGGTCATGGAGGAATTAGAGCCGGGATTTCTTTGAACAACAGTAGGATTACTAGTAGCTCCATCCAACATGGGCACAAGCTGTTGGCAGTTTGAAACTCTAGTTATTGGCGGGTTATACGATATATCAAAATCAATATGACTAATCGGATCCACTAGCTGGTAAAGTCAATCTATATCTGACATAGCCAAAGAGCCGATACTGGCCCCTCTCTGCTCCCGTGGGATTTTAGAAGGGACATCAGATCTCATTTTAATGTTACACCTAGAATAAATTTCCACAGGTGATGTTGTTTTGATGTGTATGTTAGTGGTATCGTGTAGGGGGCTCTATGTTCCTAAGCAATTAGGCCTTTATTATTTTATTAAAGTAAATCCTATGGCAATATAATCTAGCTCATTGCGGTTGAAACTCCAGTTATTGGCGGGTTATACGATATATCAAAATCAATATGACTAATCGGATCCACTGGCTGGTAAAGTCAATCTATATCTGACATAGCCAAAGAGCCGATACTGGCCCCTCTCTGCTCCCGTGGGATTTTAGAAGGGACATCAGATCTCATTTTAATGTTACACCTAGAATAAATTTCCACAGGTGATGTTGTTTTGATGTGTATGTTAGTGGTATCGTGTAGGGGGCTCTATGTTCCTAAGCAATTAGGCCTTTATTATTTTATTAAGGTAAATCCTATGGCAATATAATCTAGCTCATTGCGGTTTGAACAGTATCATCTGACTGCTATGATATTGTCCCTGATTACTGACCTACAACCACAAACTTTGCACACTCAATGCATAACTTTATTAGGAAGGGTTTCTCTATTCTCGATTTGCCTTGGGGTTAATTTATGGACATTTGTCAAAAAGATCTTATCACCCAAGTTGGTCCTACCCATAATAGTACTAATCCCTCATCCTCTTAAACCAAAAGTCCATGGACCTAACCCTTTGCTTATTGCTAGTTGGGGGGCATGGTCCTGACTACCTAGCCTTAAAGGATCCACAGTTGCAAAATGAGTGGGCATATAACAGCCACATGATGAATCAGTCTTCTTGATTATGTCTTCTCTCATATTCGCAACACCCCTTTGTTGTATACTTCCTTTATTTGTCAGATTGGGGATGTTATGCTGAGATGTGTATGAGCAACACTCCCAGTTCTGGTCGAATTCGTCCCAGAATTAGTTTCATGTGAGTTAATTTCCTCCCTACTGGTTTGTGAAATTGGGCCAGTCCTCCACACAGTGCCTAACAGAGCGATTAATATTTCCACCTTCTCCATAAGCTAGTAAGGTACTTTCTTCAGCTCTCACATTTCCTCCCTCATGAGGGCCAACTGATCAACACCAGAATTCCCCCCAGCAGGAAGACTGAGAATAGGTCCATTAACTGTGGGTATTATCTCTCACAGTGTGACTTCTCTATTGGCTACAAGGCCATATACCTATTAGAACACTCAACATTAACTGTGAAAGGAACTTGACTACTTTCTCCCAATCCTGGTTAAGAAACAAGCTCGGACGCCAAATGGTTAGATACCCCCTCACTGTTATTAATAGGAACTTGAATAACGGATAGCAGATTCTGAGTCCGAGTTGGGCATGTTTTGAATTAAATAGGACTTTTTGTCCTTATGATTAGCCTTTGGCCATGCAGGGGCACCTACGTTATCTTTCTCCTTCAATAGACCCTCTACTTCCTCAATTAGTCCCTCAATATCATCCAAAATACAATTTGAAGCTGCATGCTTCACTTGTTTCTTCGCCTTCACATACCCCCTACATTGTCTACTGCTTTCCATTTCCACATTTCCCCTAATCCAACAACAAGGCTCAAGAAGCTGAATTTCTATGTGGATACAAAGATAAAAAGATAGAAAACCCAAAAGGGATACCCAAATAACATTTTTTAAGAAATGTAGGGGGAGTGGCCAAGATGGCGACGATGTGAGACGTGTCTTCTCGTCTCTCCCTCCAGCCGACCGAGAAATCACCGCGCCTGGGCTGTCTGAGGCTTCCATTGGGCCGAGATCCTGTGCGGGGCTGCCTGCGGGGGGCTGGCGCTCCCTGTCCTGCCTGAAAAGCTCCCGGGAACTGCGGAGATGAGGGAGTGCCAACGCACTGCGCCCTAGCGACAGTGGGGCCTGTAGCCGGAGGCGGAGCCACGGCCTCGGTTTTGGATCTGCGCCGGGCCGGCGCTGCTGTAGTGGGACCCGCGGCGGGGTCGCCGTGCCTGCTACCCCGTCTATTCCTCTGCCCGCGGACCTTGGGAGTTCCGCATCACCTCTTTGCCACTGCCGCCTACGAAGGTGCCCTTTCCCGTGCCGGACTTGCTAGATTGGGTGACCTAGGCTTGATGGATCTATGGAGGGACCTCCACCCACACTCCAGGGAATACTCTTATTACTCTAGTGCCCACAAGACTTACGCTAGGTTGGACTATTTCATAGGCACCAAGACAGTTAGGGACATAACGACTTCCACCGACATTTTAGTGGCTGCCTTAACGGACCATGCTCCTGTAGTGATCACCCTAACCTTGCCCACCGTCCGGCTCCCTACTCGACGTTGGCGCTTCCGAGATACCCTCTTACACCGCGCAGACTCCGTCGCCCAGATCCAACGCGAGCTCGATGACTCTCTGTCCCATAACGACAACGCTGATACGTCTATATCCATTAGATGGGAAGCCTTGAAGTCTGTAGTTCGAGGGGCGATCATTGCTCTCTCCTCTGCGGATAACGCGGAACGTAAACGAAAGAGGGAAGACCTCACTCAGAGAGTACGTGAGCTCGAACAGATACACCAACGAACTGGAGCGCCGCGCATCTGGCGTCAACTGAAGACAGCGAGGCTGCAGTTGGCTGCCATAGATCGTGATAAAGCTGAATACGCGGCACTACGTCTGCGCCATTCCTTTTATACCGGCGGTGACAAATGCGGTCGGTTACTAGCACACAAGCCGAGAGAAACCAGGCTGCGTGATGGGGTTCAGGAGATCACAGACCATGCAGGCCGCACACACACAGAAGACTCTGACATAGCAGAGACGTTCCGTGACTTTTATGCGCAACTATACGATGCACAACGTCTAGAGCCGTCGGACATAGTTGCGTATCTGGACCAGGTAACTCTCCCCAGCTTGTCCCAAGCGCAAACCGACCATCTAGAGAGAGAGATCCGTCCGGAAGCAGTAGTCTCGGCCATCTCGTGCTTAAAATTGGCTAAATCTCCTGGTCCAGACGTCTACACGGCCGCGTTCTATAAGCAGTTTTGCCACACGCTTACCCCTCTTCTCACTCGCCTCTTTAATTCCTTTGCTTCCTCGGGGGCGATCCCTTCCTCCATGCTCGAAGCGGCTATAGTGGTCATTCACAAGCCCGGCAAGGATAAGAAGCATTGCGCTGCATATAGGCCTATCTCTCTTTTAAACCTTGACCTGAAGCTCTACACTAGCATTCTCGCGACTCGCCTGGCTTCCTATATGCCTGGGTTAATCGACCCTGACCAGGCAGGATTTATACCCCAACGGCAGACCAGTGATAACACGAAGCGAGTGCTCCATCTCATCGAAAAAGCTTCTCGCATTCCGGGAGACTATATGCTCCTAACCGTCGATGCCGAAAAGGCATTCGATCGAGTGCACTGGCCTTATTTGGAGCAAGTGTTGATCCGTTTTGGCCTAGGTAAAAAGATGAGGACCCGTATCCTCAACTGCTATCGCGGCCCCGCGGCCGCGGTACGGGTGAACGGATATGCGTCGACTCCCTTTTGCATCCACAGAGGCACTAGACAGGGGTGCCCTTTGTCGCCCCTGCTCTTCGCCTTATACATGGAGCCCCTGGCACAAAGAGTTCGTGAGCACCCGCAAATCTCGGGTATTCGCTTTGGCAGTGATACTCACACCATCAGCCTATATGAGGACGACGTCTTAGTCACCCTGACGGACCCTGCCATAGCTCTGGGCACCTTTCTAGAGGAGCTGGACTCCTTCGGGAGGGCGTCCGGGTTCAAAGTCAATATCACAAAGTCCACGGCTCTAAACCTCTCCTTACCACCTCAGTTACTGGGGGAACTGCAGACTCGTCACTCCGTGCAGTGGTCCTCTGACACGGTCCCTTATCTGGGAATCCACTTAGCCCCCACACTACAGACGACACGGACAGTTAACTACAGCATCTTACACTCCCACATTCGTGCGGACCTGCGGCGATGGAAACACTACCCTATCTCTTGGCTGGGTCGGATCGCTGCAGTCAAGATGACGATCCTTCCCAAACTCCTCTATCTTTTTCAGACGCTTCCTCTCCAGCCCCCCACCGGTTGGCTCCAGCGGGTGCAGTGAGAACTTTCCCAGTTCATTTGGCAGGGCCGCAAACCGAGGATGAAGCGGCTAGTCAGTTTCCTCCCCCCTGATGAAGGGGGTCTAGGGATCCCTGATCTTGCACTTTATTATAAAGCTGCACAGCTACGACATCTAGTGGAGTGGAGCCGGGCCTAGTTGGAGAAGCACTGGCTTTTCCAAGATCGCGCGATAGCGGGCACTTCTTTGATGAAGATCCCTTTCCTTCGTAAGACCCAGCGTCCCCCCAACCTCTACGTCTTTCAAGTGACCCACGCTACAATGTCGGTCTGGGATCAGACGAACAAACGACATGAACTGACGACTTTTCCTTCCCCGCTCACTCCTCTTTTTAGTAACTCTGACTTTCGGCCCGGAATGGGTGAGACCTCCTTCCCTCATTGGAGGACCACCGGTTGCCGCGCGCTAGGTACTCTCTACGATTCTGACGGGGTCGTGCCCTTCGCACAGCTACGCACTGATTATGGTCTCCCTGAATCTGAGCGCTTGCATTATCTACAGTTGCGACACTGGGCCTCCCACCCAGACAATAAATCACAGGCCCATAGACTTCTTACCCAATATGAGAGATGGCTGATCACCCGCTCCTCAGATAAGAAGTTAATTTCAGATTTATATAGAATGCTTCTATCCCGCTACACTCATACCTTCCATGCAGGGCGGGCCAGATGGGAGAAGGACCTGGGTCGCAATCTTACTAGCAAGGAATGGGAGGGAATCTGCTATAGGGCATGACACACTGCGACTCACATAGGTCTTACGGAAACCTTTACTAAACTCGCGTATTATTGGTACTACACCCCCGAGCACATGCACCACTTTGACAGCACCTATAGCCCGGACTGTTGGCGAGAGTGTGGGAAGCTTGCTACACTTGTACATCTACTATGGGAATGTGAACATTTGACATCCTACTGGACTCAAGTCCTCAATGACATTAATAAATATTTAGACACAGAACTGCCTCGGCTTCCGGAGTATGTGCTTCTGGGGGTTCCTAACCCGCTTACTTATCCTCTGAAATCCATGAGGGGGAAACAAATAGCGCTTGCGCTGGGCACCGCTACGCAAAACATTCTCACACATTGGAATTTACACATATCCCACCACTCACCGGGTGGTTTCACCGCCTGTGGCATATATTAGGCATGGAAAAGATCTCGCTCACTATGGCTGGCAAAGGCGCGGGCTTTGGCGAATTATGGCGACCTTTCCTAGCTCTCCTGGCACAGGACTTCAGGGAATTAACGTGCCCGAGCTACTTACGCCTACTGTGAGTGGCACAATCGAATACTCTCACGGATTAGCCACTCAGGCTGGTTTTCCGCATATCCATAGCTGGGACCGGCTGGGGGGGGGAGGGGGAGTGGGGGGGGGAGTGGGGAGCGGGGAAGAGCGCTATCCTATTTCCTTCTATTTCCTTCTCTCTACTTCGGGCCTAGGGTGAGGGGTTGTATTTTTGCTCTCACTCTCTGGAGATGGATTATTTTGTATTTTCATATGCCATCCACCTGCACTGGAGCCCTGTGTGGCCCACTTGGTTGCACTGCGTATTTGCTAATTTACACTGCTTGGCATTTACTTCAATAAAAAGATTTAAACCATAAAGAAATGTATAGGTGCAGTGAGCAATAGTTGTAAGGGGAGACTCTCTCTAAGGTAGCATTTTACAACAGCACAAGGCAAGGTGATACCTACAAACCAGAGCTTGAGCACAGCAGAGGGTGAATTGCATTGCGTTCTGCATTGCGTTGTTATAACCCTTAAACAACACAATACAGATTAATAACTCCAGATCAGAGAACAGCAAACAATGTTTCTAAAACTAATACCTTAATTACCTCGACTAAAAAGAGAGTCCCAACATTCTTAGACAGATACACAAAGAGGAGATGTGCGGCCTATTTAGCCACTCGGACTACACAAAGGAGCCTGATGCTTATAGTCCAGGAGGAGACATACAATATCATTGCAAAAATGAGAAAAAAATAAAAATAAAGGTTAATTAAACGTCCATACAGTCTTTGGCACAAACACAACAAGAAGTCATTTATGGCCACGTCCCAGCAGGTTAGCAACCCGCCCTGCAAGGAGGGGCATGCTTCCTAACTGTAGCCCCCAGATCAACATAAAACAAGATAATGGTCGGGAGTCCAGGACACAAAACATTAAAAGGATGAATGACAGCTAGCAGCCAGGTTACATCCCAGAGAGCCACCGAGCACAAGAAAATGATCACATAGATAAATGGCAACAGTACCTTAGTGATGATGTTAAGTGATCCTGTTGAACAAACCAGCAGGCGTCATTAAATCACAGCTCGAAGAGGAGTGGCCCTCCTCTGGCTCTTCCTGGCACTGACAGCAGCAGTATGGGCCGTGTTTTGCCCGGGCGCATCCTGCACCGCAGGGTTTGGAGGAACTTTATATAGCGTTGTCAGGTGGTGAAAGCCTGAAAATCCAGGGTCTCTCCACAGCCCCTCGGTGATCTGGGACACGTAGTCCTACTGCCTCAAAGTATATTGTATTTACTCCCCTGGAACCTTTGACCATTGTCTGAATGAATCTTTACCATGGGAAAATGCTGTCATCTGAATTGTTCCTAGACTTTTAGACAGAATTCTCTTCTACTTCCCATATATTAGATCCATTTTTATTTCTATTTTTTATTTTTGTTTTCCTTCCATCATGTTTCCAGAGAGATTATGACCACTCCTAGGTTGAACGTTCTTCAACGTATTCTAGAATCTACTTGGGACCACTAGGATCACCATCTTCACTAGGACTACTGTTGTTATTCTATTGCCTTTAGTTCTTCCACCTTGGGGATCGATGAGGTTAACCCTTCCTTCAATTGTCATGTATTTTTTCTCTTATACACTCTATATATTATTGTCTCATCTTCTATTCCTATGTTTATCCTTTTTGATTTTTTGTTGATAGACGCATCTGATCCTGTAAAGCCTATTTAAAAATCTGTTTAACTTTATTCATCCCTTTTTTTGTCTTTATTTAATCTGTTTCTCATTATATGAGTCCACTTAAATTTTGGCTTTCCTATGAAACTATCTCGTATTTTATGTTTTTAGGGAATACATTTTCATTTTTCCGTTTCAATTCTGTGCCGGCTGATGTATGTGTAAGAAACTTTTTCCTCTGTCTTGAGTCTAGGGGTGTGTGGCTGAACTTGACCTCGTTATGTTTATACTTTCTTTACTTGGTCGTTTCATGGTTCATTTTCTTACAATTGGGTCGCTTTATTCTCTATATTTCTATATAGATTGTCATTGTCTTTTTTCATATTTGTTGGGATACACATATATCTGGACACCTTTTTTTCTTAAATATATTTATACGTTGTTCAGCTTATGGCCCTCAGACTCCATTCCAATATGGCGCCTGATGTTATAACTGCCATCTTCGATTCCTAAGGGCCTGCGGTCTAGACGGATCATTTGTTCCGATACTTGATGCTAAATTGATATATAGATACTTAATAGTACATTTTAATAACTAGGCTTATAATAATATCTACGCTTGAAGACACCCTGTGGTGTTACTTTCTTATTGTTTATTTTATAGGACCTTCTGTTCGTCCACTTCCCAAAACCTAATTGTGAAATCTTCCTCCGTGATGTTTGGGGGAATGGTGATATTTACGCATCAGTTCACTTTATTTTGACTCTGCCACTTTGGGCTCTTCACTTTGAATAATTATACAAGTAGGTACTATGCAACCCTGTTGCCCTTGTGAAATCCAATATGTACTTTGTGGACACTTTTAGTTAACTATGCACTATGTGTTTAGCTCTCTGCCAAAAAGTTCCCCTATATTCCTGCCAGGATTTGTTATATTCATCTGTCTGCTCCACCTCATTTGGGACATTGACGTATGTATCTACGATTAACTCCATTCTGAAAACACTAGTCAGATTATTACACAATAGGTGGGATATGTTTTTTGTTTGTCTAATTCTGAGATCCCGCTTTTAGTTACTATTCATATAATTATATATATTTATCTTTCCTGTGAACACAATATGAGTTTTATCTTTTTTTTTTTTAACATTGATCACTTGGCTTTGGTACTTTTCCTTAACACATAGAATTTGTTTACTATTTATTCTTCTGTACGATATATATGGTACATTGGTCTCTGCTTTTAGGGATACATTCTATTCTAAATTCTGCTATTAAGATCTTTTGATTTTACTTCAGTAAGTCACCGATTTCAATTCTGTTTCTTACACTTGGTGGTTTCCCTATCATTAGAATTCTCAGATTGTTGTCAGAATATATCTTTTCTCCCCATTTTGGTAATTTCTATGTTGAAATTTGCCTAACGTTCATTTTATCATGTTTCAGGCTACACTTATTTTGGATGTGAGCTCCCTTATGTCCCCTAAACGCTCAAATTGGATGGTTTGAGCCACCTTGTGAATTCTACATTCAGCGCCCTGATGAAGGTGTCACAACTTACAGAATTGTCTCTTTTTACCTCGAAACGCACATTGGCGCAACTGTCAGTTCCTGGCCAAATTCCTGTAATTGTGAATTCTAACTAACGTATAGAAATGAGCACCTTGTTATATTGACTGAGTGATCTAAGGAAACAATAAATCTGTATATTTTGATGTTTATTGACAATAGGCCATATAACCGAGTATTATAGTATACATATGTGGGACTTATACCAATGTTTTAATCTGTGGAAAGTTTGGATTGTGCTTTTCTTTTCTTTTTTCTTTTCTGTTAGTATGACTGTGTGTGAGTGATCTCAAATGTGAGTATGTAATTGTTTTACTTGGTCACTGTATCGGGAGCTCAATATAATTTTGATATGTTTGAACAAAATATTTGATATGAATGCATACCTATTAAAAATAAATCAGTAATTTCATATGTCTGATTCATGATCATTATTATTGGAGTTTTACGTATTTGAAAAATAGTGGAGAAGTGTATTGTTTGTTGATCAATTATTTTCCCCTGGTTTTCGCTTTTCCTATACCTATTCTCAGGGGCCCTCTTGTTACCCGATAGACCTATACTACTGCCTGAATCACTTCCTACTACAACAACAAATTCTCTTTATTTCGGTTAATAAAAACCATAAAAGATACAGCCACACAAGTCATGGTTAGGACATTCTAAGCTAAAAGGAGCATTCAAGAGGCAAATGGGCAATTGGAAGATAAAAAATGTGGCTCTGGTTAAAATAATGAGCCGGCGTAGGGAAGGGCTTGGGTGTTACAATTCCCAAGTAGATCATAGTTTAGTTGTCTCTGGCAATTCAGGCGGGGCAATGGAGCCACAAGACTAAAGTGCTAGTGCATTGACAAATATTATATAAAACGGTTACCAAATTTATAGCCCACACATAAACATCAAAACACGATTGCCCCTTATCCCTTGGTAGTGCCCTTAGTCTGGATCAGTAAATGACAAGATTAAAATACATAAAATATTGCCATGAAAACAGTTATTTACAATAAAAATCACAACATTGGGAACTAAACCTCTCGTCTGGTCATTACAGTTTCCATTTTGTCACTCAGGGCCAGACAACGGTGTTCACAGCGCCCTCCTTCTAATCATCCAGAAGTGGCCTAGGAATTTCGCAGTTGCGCAGGCGAAGAGAGGTCTAGCATCTGACTTTAATATGCGCAAGGCGTCTTTGGAGTTTCGGGTCCCTAACTGTCTGCACACAGGAGCTAACCATTTGCTCCTTGGTTTGGCATAGGCTGTGCAGGCAAAGAAGACATGGTCTATTGATTCTTGTGGGCATGAACAGGAAGGACAGCCCTTAGGTTGAGATTTATTTATCAGCTAGGAGTTGGTAAAGGCGTTGACTGGCACCTTGATGATATCAAAATAGCTTTCTAATTGACAATTAGTTTTCAAGTCAATGAAAGCATCTGTTAGGCTGCGATGTTGACTTTTCAGAAAAATATTCTGCTCAACCCATGCCCAGTACAATAGCTTTACTTGGCCTCTAGAGTAGGAAGGTGAATGACCGGTAACCTGTTTTGGCAAGCCGATGCTTGACCGAAGGATATCTAGATGTTTAATCCACCCAATCTTTTTGGTAGTATCCAAAGCAGAGACCTCACTAAAGGATGCAGCATATGGTGCCAGATCGAGGGTGGTAACCAATCGGTACCAAAACAGCAGTGGGCGAAGCCTCGCAAGATCGTTAATAGACTTAATGCCCAGATCAAGTTTAAGAGGGAGGAGAGGAGTACTTTGGGAAAGGGATACCATGTTCCTAAGGAACTTGTTTTCCACTGCTGAGAGATTATTTGCATTTGCTGTGCCCCACAGCTCTGCCCCATAAAGAGCACTGTGCACAGCCTTACAGCTGTACAATTTAAGAGCAGGTGCTACTGTCTTGGTGTATGATAGGTGATGCTCCCGCCTCAGAACCCCAGTTAGCTGGGAGAATTTCAAAGATGCCTTCTCAAGATGGTTCTTCCAAGCCATTCCCTCAGACAGCTTGATACCTAAGTAATCAAATGAGCTGACCCTCTCGAGCGGAACATTGTCCAGAAACAGATTTCCCTTGAAGGATTTGTGAGGGTTCAGCATCATTAGCTTGGTTTTAGTGGTGTTGATGACCAAGCCCCTCTCGTCACAAAAAGCCTTAAATTGATTGAATAATTTTTGGAGGCCCATGGGGGTTTTAGAAACCAGGAGGGTATCATCCGCTAATAGTAATGTGGAGATTTTATGGTTCGCCAAAGACAGGGCATCAGCTGGAATGGAGCACAAGAGATCAGCTACTTGATTAACATACAGGGAGAAAAGGGTTGGGGCTAAAACACATCCCTGACGAACCCCCCGCTGGATCATAAAAGGCTCGGTGGTTTGTCCCTGGTTTCCCCATCTCACACGGGCAAAGTTTTCTTCGTGGAACCTGATTAGAAGTTCCAGGATTGCCAGGGGCATTCCCATATCCCTGAACACCCGCCAAAGCAAATCCCTGGGCACAAGGTCAAAGGCTGTTTTTAAATCTATAAAGGCAAGGTATAAACTACCCATGCCCAACACAACTACCTTCCAGTACAGCATAGCGAGGCGAAATACTTGATCGATAGTGCCGGTCTTCCGCCGAAAACCCGCTTGGAGTGGAGAGAGGATGTCATTCTCATCCATCCAGTCCTGAATCTTAGCTAGGAGAGAACGGCAGAAGGCCTTTTGGGCACAATCGATCAGGCTGATCGGACGGTAGTTGGAGGGCTTCGACCTATCACCTTTCTTAAAAATGGGTATTACTTCGGCCCCTTTCCATGAGTCTGGGATCCTCCCCCCGCCAGCTATGTCATTGGCCAATATCGTAAAATATGTTGCCCAGTTGTCCCTATCTGCGCGGAAGAGGTCGCCAGGGATGCCATCCGGGGCTGGGGCTTTCGCAGGTGTAATTGCATCTAAGGAAGACAGGATTTCCTCTCTAGTAAATGAGAGATTACATACAGGGTGACCTATGTCATAGGGCATCTGGGGTCTGTCATGTGTGTTGATAATGGAGTACAGATCACTAAAATGGTTATGCCCCTCTACAGCTGGAATGTTGTTGGCCAAAGGGGGAGATCTTTCAAAATTGCCTTTGGACAGAAGGGACCAAAACATCCTGCTATCTGGATGCAGGATGGCCTCCCCTAGATCTTCCAGTCTCCTTTTGTCCCATTCTCTCTTGGCTTTAGCTTGTGCCTGTTTATATTCCTTCCTGGCTTCACGTATCCTGGGTGCATCCCTGTTTCTGATGGCTGCAGACAGTCTCCCTCTCAACACCCTACACTCCTTATTGAACCACAAATTTGTTCCCAATGATCTCCCCTGCTTTTGCCTAGTCTTGTGAACGTGAGCAAAAAAAGATCTGGCCAGATGGTCAAAAAAATCCCTATTGAGGATGCTACAGCTAATCTGTGTGGTCGGGTCATCGGTCGCTATTGACAGAGTCTCCAAATGCTTTTTTAGATCACTTTTGATTAATTTAATCTTAGGTTCATCTGCCATAATAGCAGGCCATTTGAGCCGGCGTTTATCATTTGTAGGGATTACCTCCTTAGTGCTCAATGGGATGGGAGGGTCCCTCCCCTTTTCGCCCCATGGATGTTCGACAGTCAGGCTAAGGGGATTATGGTCACTGTCATAGAACGGGACAATGACCATATCCCGTACTAGAGACCATAGGGTGAGATCCACAAGTAGGTAGTCCAATCCAATCCAAACAAGCTTTATTCGACAATTTAGTCATAAAAGCATTTACAAAAATATTTCATTATATAAAAATGTCGTACATAATAATAGAACCTGATTGGGAAAATGAGATCAAATCATTTTGACTCACTAAATTTAAAAAAGATTTTGTTTTAAAAAGACCAAAATATACAAGTAGCAACAACATTTATAAAATTCTTAACCAAAGGAACACAATTACTTTGGTCCTGAATAATTGGGCCAAGTACTAGAAATTATTAACGTACAAGATGATATGTAACTTTGGATCCCTAATACTTGCGCAAAACAGCTTCCACGAGTACACACATATTAGGAAGATAAAAACGAGACCTAATAGCCCATGACCAGCCTAAAAATTTTGCAACGGCTATGGTTATAGGAGTAGAAGTATTAGTACGTAAAATTCTTTCAGCTTCTTCGCTCCTTCTAGTACCTAGCAGTTTACAGATAGGTGCCAGCCATGCACGTCGAGGGGCAACGTATGCTGGACAAGCAAACGGCAAATGTGCCGTCGACTCCACATGAATCTGACATAAGGGACACTTGTTATCACATGATTTAGTCCATCTAGCAGTAAAACCCCTTAATGGCAGGGAACCCACTCTAAGCTGAAAGTATAACTTTCTATCGTGTGGTTTAGTTATTACGTCCCAATATGGTTCCAATCTTGGGAGCAATTTTGCTTCCAGGAAGATTCCTGTGAGTGAAGATGAGTCGCTGGTCCTCAGGGTTTTATACATCACCATCTCCCAATATTTTTCTTTTAATATCTTTTTTGGGGGAAAGCAAGCAGTGGTCGGATCCTCCCACAATGTTTTCAGGCCAATGCTTATTAAGATATCTCTAACTACACGTAGCCATTTGATAGTGTGAAAAGTGTCGGCCTTTAGTATGTCCAAAAAGCCAGCGGCATATTGACTAAGTTCAGGTGTGGTCCATAATCTATGCCAGTATAATAAAGGGCGTAGTTTTGCCACATCAGCCACGGGCTTTCTACCAAGATCGTAAAGCAGAGGACACACCGGGGTGCTTTGTGGGAGGTTAGTGATCTTACGTAGGAACCTATTCTCTGAGGTGGTAAGTTTTATCAGATTCTCGCACCCCCATAGTTCAGCACCATAAAGGGCTGAGCTAACCACTTTCATGTTATATACCTGGAGAACCGGGCTAATAGGTTTTGTAAGCGAGGTATTATACTGCAAGTGAAGCACTCCCGACAGTTGCCGATGCTTGAGTGCAGCTAATTCGACCTGTTGGTTCCATTTTAGATCACTCTGAATGTTCACCCCCAAATAAGTAACATAAATTTCGTTTTCAATACATTGACTTCCAGACCCCGTGCGGAACAAAATTCCTCAAAGATTAGCAAGGCCCGCTGTAGGCCACTTGAGGTCTTAGAAATAATCAATGTATCGTCCGCGAACATTAAAATAGGGATTTTATCGCCTGCTAGTATCGGGGCATCAGTAGTAGTGAATTCCATGCAATTCACAATTCCGTTAACAAATAAGGAGAATAAGGTAGGTGCCATAACGCAGCCCTGGCGCACTCCTCTCTCCACTGGAAATGAACTTGTGGCCATGCCCTGAGTGCCCCACCGGATTTTGGCATAATTATCCTCATGCAATCTCATGATAAATGTTAGTAATTCGGGAGGCATCCCCAGTTCCTGTAAAATCAACCATAATTTGGATGCTGACTTTAAATCGACAAAGGCAGCGTACAGGCTGCCTTTGCCCAAGATCACCGTCTTCCAGTGCAACAAAGTGAAACGAAACACCTGGTCGATGGTGCTTGTGAAAGCTCGGAAGCCAGCCTGCAGGGGGGATAAGATACTATACTCGTCTATCCACTCCTGGATCTTGTTAAGAACTAGCCTCCCCATTATCTTTTGCAGGGAATCTATCAGGCTGATAGGCCTGTAGTTACCTGCCTGAGATTTCTCCCCCTTTTTGTAAACTGGGATAATTTCTGCCCCTTTCCACGAATCAGGTATTGGTGCGCCTTTAGCAACTGCATTACCCAGCAACAAAATGTACCTACCCCATCTTATTTTATCATGGAGAAACATGTCTGCAGGAACACCATCTGGTCCAGGCGCTCTGCCACTTACTACGGATCCACGTGCCAAATTAACATCAGTACTGGAAAAAGCCTCTGCCGAGTACAGCACATGAGTAGGTTCATCCGAGTTTACCTCGGTGGGACTTGGGGCATATTGGGTTTAAAATGTCTAACCCAGTCTTCCTGAGTTACATGGTTTTGTGGATGTTCTGGCTGCCCTCCTCTATCCCATTTCACAATATTCCAAAATGATTTACTGTCACTCAAGGTACAAGCCTCCTTGAGGTCCTGCCATCTTTTCTTGTCCCAGGATTGCTTGGCCTTTTTCTGGGTGCTCTTATATGCCTGTCTCGCTAGTCGCACAGCTGTGGGCTCCCCTACTTTAATAGCGTTCCCTAGTGATTCCCTCGCCCGTCTACATTCCTTATTGAACCAACGGAACCCCTTCTGAATTGGGTCTTTTTTAGTCTTACATTGCTTGACAAAATATGTGCGCAAATGGGCAAAAAATCTGTTATGAGTCTGGGTAATAAGCTCAGATGCTTCAGTAGCAACCAAACTAATCTCCAGCTCATTTAAAGCACCATCGATATCCTTTGAAATGCTAGCTATGGATTCCGGCTTTTCTACTAGCCTTGTCCATTTTAAGCGCCTCATGTCATTGGTGGGGGCTATGTTGCAAGAATGCAGTTCGCTCCCGGTGGGTAAGGGTATCTTTTGCTGCCATAATCCCAGAGTCGCACACAGGGGGTTATGGTCACTCTCTATCCGGTCCCGCACTACCATATCGTCAAGAGTGTGCCATAGCTTCAAACTAATTAATATATAGTCAATACGACTGGCACTGGATCCATTATTGAATGTATTTGCCCCTAATCTATCTAATGGGGTCCTGCCATTTGCCGCCCGTAAGCCCTTTTCTAGACAAATAGAATTTATTTGTATAGCCACATCGGTCCATTTTTTTATAGGTGCAAGCTCTAGCTTTGGAACGCCCCAATGCGCATCTTCTTCAGTAAGATGCCCTGCCTCGTTTGCAAGAGGCTCAAACGTTGAATTAAAATCGCCTGCGATAATGACATTAGAGTCAACTGAGTATAGGTCAAGGAGGTCGTCGAGAGCCGCTAAAACTTCCGACTTTCTCCCTCTCATTCCCCTCGCATAAATATTATAAATGTCAACTTTCTCACGCGGGCCCATTTTCAATCTTAGCGCCTGTATGTCATTATTCTCGATAATGATACATAGCTCTTGGCGGACCCAAATTGTCAGTCCCCCTGAGGGGCGGCCTTTTGCTCCTCTCACAGCTGGAATATGATAATTTAAATAACCTACACTAAAATGTGGTACCATGAGCCATGTTTCTTGAAAGAGACAGATATCATAGCAATCAATAAAGGCGTGCCATTCGGGGGAAGATATCTTAGAGCTCATCCCTGCAATATTCTACAATAGTAATGTACCCCTATTGGAGGTGTGACTAGATAATAATGGCTCGATCAGATTCTTTGGAGATATATCGCTGGTCTCCCTATTGCTCACTAATGAGAGTGGAAATATGCTTGTCAACTCAGTGGGTTTACGGGCCCTCCAGCATCTGTGCCAAGGAAATTATTAGTCAACGGACCACCTCTGATGTTTATTGTATGTTCGATGTATCCTAGACTTTTCCTGGGCCTTCCTCCAAGTCAATCATTACTCTCTAGTGTAGCACAACCCGTCTGCCTTATAGGCATCTGTCCCATGGGGAATCTGGTCTGGCTGCTCGGGGGAAATTGTCTAAATTGAATGGCTGACGAATCTGGCGGGCAAGTACGAAACTCAAGAGAAAAAAGATGTTCAACAAGATCCTCCCTATCGAAAGTGAGCTCAATGCAATCAGTGTGATGGGTAGGGGAAGTAAGCCTGCGTGCCCTGATTATGTCCTCCCTAATCACAGAGCGGCATCCCCTTACGTGCCGTATCCAGTGAATTGCTTTATTAGTTAGTGAATCCATGTGTTCTATACCTTTACTAATATCAAGTTTGGGGACATTCACCATATATATTCTATGCACATTATGCACCTTGTTATGCGTCTCCCATCCAGTATGGGTGCTACACTGATCATGTTGGAACTGTGGCGAATAGATAGATCTATCTTGTAGTGAATGACCTCTAATGGGTTTTATACTATCGTGGTTATGAGCACCTGGATTCGGATAGGGCACGTACTTGGGGATGGATGGTAGTGATACGGGCTTTTGGGGCTTAATCAACTCTGGAAGCAGGAGACTACCTCTATGCTTCTCGCCATGATAGTGAACTGTTGCTCTCTCTAGGTTAGTATATTGGCTAGAAGGAGAGGGATTACTTGTCCTATTATTAGCACACTCTGGACATAGGGACCCCTTTTGTGATAACAGTCTTACCATAGATGACAAGTCCTCAATCATTACTTTCATGGTCCCTATTTCAGCCCGAAGCGTGTGTACCAGTTGAGTCACATCCTTGGTGTCTGTACTATGGCTTGCAACCCTCCCTATGGGACTAGCTAAAAATGGCTTAGGTGGGTAGGGCCTTTCTTCCTGAGTATTTGACAGGGCCGTGTACCTATTTATGCATATAATTGATGGATCTATGTGCTGGAGATTATTACGGTCTGGACTAGGGGGACTGGTAAGGGGATCAGTAGTCTTCCCTGAATCCTGCTTTCTCCCAGAATTGGTGGTAATGGCCCCTTTTGTTTTAAGAAACATAGCAGGAATAGCAGAGTGTCGATTTACATGTTGATTTGGACTTCCCTTAGATATTTGTGTGGAACTACAGGGAGACTTATCCCCAGTAGATAGAACGTTTGGATCGACTGTTAATATATCCTCACACTCCCCAATGAGAGTATCAATATGATCCAATACACAATTGCTACAAGCGTGTTCAGTTGCTTTCCTAGCCTTTTTCCCTTTGCCAGCTCTACCCATACTACCGCCTTCGCCCCCGCTACCTTCCATAATCTTTCTTTTAGCCATGATTGTGCTATGCAAGCTCCGTTCCAAAAACAAACGAACTTTCACAGGCTTTCCCGTGCGTACCCTAAAAACCCAGGTTTAAAATCAGTGAATCAAATGTCATATAAAAAGTCCTTCAAAAGCCACCCAATTTGAAATGATCGAGTTCCAGTTCCTGTCCTTGGCTACAAGCAGCAATTTGTAACAGAAGGCAGTTACAAGTTTACAAACACACAGTACCTCAATGACCGTTTGGAATTTCCCAGAAGCAGACCAGTCACAAATGGCAGATGGAAAAGGGGTGTCCCTGCCCTGCCTCTTCCTGGCAATGACGGGCAAGGACGGGCCCGCCCTTGGCCCTCCTGGGAGAGCGGGATTCTGGGCAATGCAGTCCCCGTTGTTGGCAGCCGCGGTAAGTGTCCCGCGCTGCGGGAGATTTCGCGCGCTTTTAAGCGCGAGCTGGCAGGCGAGGCTTTGGGCTGGCTCCACCCTCCTGGGAGAGCGGGATTCTGGGCAATGCAGTCCCCGTTGTTGGCAGCCGCGGTAAGTGTCCCGCGCTGCGGGAGATTTTGCGCGCTTTTAAGCGCGAGCTGGCAGGCGAAGCTTTGGGCTGGCTCCTCCCTCCTGGGAGAACGGGATTCTGGGCAATGCAGTCCCCATTGTTGGCAGCCGCGGTAAGTGTCCCGCGCTGCGGGAGATTTAGCGCGCTTTTAAGCGCGAGCTGGCAGGCGAGGCTTTGGGCTGGCTCCTCCCTCCTGGGAGAGCGGGATTCTGGGCAATGCAGTCCCCGTTGTTGGCAGACGCGGTAAGTGTCCCGCACTGCGGGAGATTTCGCGCGCTTTTAAGCGCGAACTGGCAGGTGAGGCTTTGGGCTGGCTCCTCCCTCCTGGGAGAGCGGGATTCTGGGCAATGCAGTCCCCGTTGTTGGCAGTTGCGGTAAGTGTCCCGCGCTGCAGGAGATTTCGCGCACTTTTAAGCGCGAGCTGGTAGGCGAGGCTTTGTGCTGACTCCTCCCTCCTAGGAGAGCGGGATTCTGGGCAATGCAGTCCCCGTTGTTGGCAGCCGCGGTAAGTGTCCCGCGCTGCGGGAGATTTTGCGCGCTTTTAAACGCGAGCTGGCAGGCGAGGCTTTGGGCTGGCTCCTCCCTCCTGGGAGAGCAGGATTCTGGGCAATGCAGTCCCCGTTGTTGGCAGCCGCGGTAAGTGTAGGTAGTCAATCCTCCTCGACCCATTCGGTCCACTAAAGGTCATCCCCCCTCCTTTGTCAGAGCTGGTTCTCCCATTGGTGGCCCTTAGCCTATGTTCCAAGGATACAGCATTCAGCTGCAACGCTGCTTGCGACCATTTTTTAATAGGGGTAAGCTCCAGAGGCGGTACCATCCACACTTTATCCTCCTCACTCACATCGTAGGACTCAACCCAGTCGAGTGGCTCGAATGTAACATTAAAGTCACCACCAACTATTAGGGGGTGGCCGTCCTGCCTAGCTTCCAATAAGTTGTCCAGAGCATGGAGGGTTGGGGAGCTACCTCCTCTAGTGCTTCTGGCGTACACATTGTAAATCTCAATGGACTTGCCCTTGCCACTATTTAGCCTAATCCCAAGGATATCTGGGCTATTGGTGACCAGCTCCTTAGTGTCACAATTTAATGTGACATTAATTAGAGTAAGCAACCCACCTGACGGCCGGCCATGTTTAGATGGAATAGCCGGTCTATAGAAAGTCATGAACCCAGGGATGAACGGGGGGTCAGGCTCCATGTTTCCTGCAATAGGCAGTTCTCATGTTGGTTGATGAACTCGAGCCAGTGGGGGCAATCGAGTTTCCCCCTTATGCCCGCCACATTCCACGACACTATTTTCAACGTTCTGCCGTTAGTTATTGGAGAGAGAGCCTGGGGAGATGGTGGGGCGATTGGATGAATCGGTTTTATTGGAGGATAACTAAGTATATCTGGACCACTGGCCTGCACGGGATCACTTGTCACTGGCATTGTGGCTGTAGCTAAGGCCGACTGTAGGATTGATGACATGCTCTCAAGCTCACGGAAGGGGCCCTCTTGATGAATGTGTACTATAGGGAAGGTGCGCACAGAACCTATACTAGATTTGCACATGGGATCCTTAGCAGAAGATAGAGGTAGTCAATCATTCTGAGAAAAAGTTGAAATGGGGGAATCCCCAGGGGGCTGAAGGGCAGCTTTAGCTCATTTGATTGTGGAGGGGATGTTTAGCTTCAGCCGGATGTTTGTAGAAGGTGGAGGATAGGTTCTAGCTTCCAGGGCAACTAGATTACGCACCAGATGTTCACTGGCTAAAATAAGCTCTATTGCATCAACTGAGCTGTGATTAAGGACGCAACTTTTTGCCTGAACAATGTCATCCCTTATTATAGATCTACAACCCCTGGTGTGCCTCAGCCAATGTATAGCTTTGTTTTTGAGGGCTTCACCGTTCTCATACTTGGAGCTGTTGTTGTCCAACTTGGGGATATTGGTCAAATAAATAGGTGTAGGCAAGGGAGCGGTATGCATACGATGAGGTAGTTGGGGGGTAAAGATGCCCTGCTGCAACTTGTATTCAATCTCTGAGGCGCTTGCTTCGTCAGCATCCCATGCCCAGATAGGTCCCATGGAGCACCCCTATATTTCCCACCATGATCCTCCTGAAGCCTGCGATGAACAGATAGTGGGGTGTCAGGTGCCCTATCGTTGCAATCAAGTGGGCCAAGCTGGAGGGCAGAGTTCATAGACAGAGCATTATGGCCGGTTTGCTTGAAAGGGGAAGATACAGGCCCCGTCCTCAGGTTAGAGCTAAATTAAGTGAGGTGGGCACTGGTGGGGGGGGGGGGGGTTGGGGTCTGCTGCTTTCTTCAAGTTTGTGGTAGATTTTTGACACTAAAATGGTCAAAGTCTCGATGGAACCTTTTAAGGCTACTATTTCCCTCGGGAAGATCTAAGTTTGAGGGTGCTAATTCGTTGATAGCCTCCCTTTCTCCCTGGACAGGGTTCGTGTTTAGCCCATTATCTATTGAACTAGTATGTTCTGGGTCACTATGTACATCGTTTGTAGTCAGATTTTCTGCGAGAGGGGCAAAACGATTACTCAAGGGGAGGTCGACTAATGTAACGCTGTCAGAAAGGCATGCTTCACTTGAGGGACACAGAAGGCTATAGGAGCGCTCTTTTAGCGCTTCTGGAACTGGCAATGGCTGTGTTTTGTTAGCCGCTTTCTTAAATACATTTGGGATGTTCCCATACCCTGTGGCGGTGGACCCAATAGAGGTATGTGGGTGGGAGGGCTTAGTGGTAGTGGTTTCAGGGGTGAGGGTGTCAGGAAGTTGCTTAAGACCACCCTCTTCTGTCTTTGATTCTCTTGTCTTTGTCTCTGATCTAATTAAAGCCGCTTTCCACTCATGCTGCCCGCCTAAAGCGCAGAGATAACCCTTCGGGGGTCGATTCAGGCGCTATATAAAAATATAGCTGGAGCAGATGATGTAAGCAACCCCTCACAATCAGCATCGATGTTCTCAATGCGGTCTAGCACATTCACCCCATACACCCCTTCGTTCCCAGATTCCTGCCTGGGACCGTTTCTTGGATCTCTTCTTTGTGGCACCTCCCAACCCAACCTCAGTCCCTTTCCTTCTCCCCATGTCAGGCAATCAATAGGTCAGACAGTTAGTCAACAAGTTAAATCTGCAAGAGATGATACAAAGTATAGGGCGAAGCAAATATGGGGCAGTTGGTAGATAAGGGTCGAAGTGCTCAACAGTACCTTAGCAGTTAACAGCCCAAGTCCTCGAGCTAGAGATGACAGGGGGTAGCCCAGCCTCCTCCGGGCGTTGATGGGCAAGGACGGACCCGCCCGGGCGTGTCCCGCGCAGCGGGAGCCCTGAAAGGATTTTAAACGCGCCTCCTGGTGCAGCTGGTGATGCGGGCGTGACGTTGGCGGAAATGGACGGCTGCAATGCTGCTGGGGTTTGAAGTCCTGGCCCCGTACTCTGTGCGGCAAGAGTGGCGGCAGTGAAAAGGGCGTCCCGCGCTGCCGGACCCCTGAAAGGATTTTAAACGTGCCTCCTGGCGCAGCTGGTGATTGGCGTGACAGTGGCAATGGACGGCCGCAATGCTGCTGGGGCTTGAAGTCCTGGCCCCCGTCCTCTGTGCGGCAGGAGTGGCGGCGGTGAAAAGGGCGTCCCGCGCTGCGGGAGCCCTGAAAGGATTTTAAACACGCCTCCTGGCGCAGCTGGTTAGGGGGGCGTGACGTTGGCGGCAATGGACGGCCGCAATGCTCCTGGGGCTTGAAGTCCTGGCCCCCGTCCTCTGTGCAGCAAGAGTGGCGGCAGTGAAAAGGGCGTCCTACTAATAGAGATGAGGTGTTTACCAGTGCTTAAAAGAGGGCAATTTTTGTAAAATTTCCATACCAGCCCTGTAATTTCTAATATTTGCCTTAAGCTATAAGGGTTTCAAAAAAGAGGATCTAGGAGCCGAAAATAAAGGACAAAACAAGATAAAAATACATGTGCTCTGTTTCTCAATATAATTACAATGACAAGGAGACAGGTCATACTGCCAGACACATTGATATGGAAATGCAACCTTAAAATGCATTAGATTTAATCTAAAAGAAGTAAGATATGCCCTATTAGTAGGGTTTTCAATCCATAATAAGTATGGTTAGATGCTTCTGGCATTTGCCATGTGCAAATAGATCTCAACAGTATGCATAGATTGTGCTCTCTGCAATCTCTCATTGAGGCGGAAATCGTGATACTTTTGCTCTACAATTTCCTTGCTATTTGCCCCTAAATTTTGGAGGTGTAAAAACATTTAATTTCGGCCCAATTTCTCAAAGGTACCTTGGAGGTATGCAAGCCAAGGTATCCTAAGGGCGTTGCCTAAGGATAAGCAATCTGTAATACATGATCTTACTAATTGCGCCTCTGGGTTCAACCAACATTTTATCCATAAAAGGAGAGAAGCTATGCCAATCAGGTCCTAGAGAAAAGGTAAACCCAGTTCCTCAGCTAGCAGTCTACACATAAAGCTATTTTCCAAGCATTGAAGTGCCTCTGGTTTATAGTAGCCCCAAACCCCTGCGCCATACACGGTTGTGAGATACATTTTGTTGTATAAAGATTTATCATCTCTGCTACCGGTTAATGTTTACGGGTGAAATGAAAAATTGCTTCAATGTTTCTGCTAAAATTATGTGATTAAGTCTGGGTGGTGAACTGCGCTCCGCTCGCTGAGAGTTTTCTGCATTCGTCAACGTCAAGTTGGCGAGCAAGGAAAATCCTCCTCCCAGTGAGATTTTTCCTCGTTCACAATCGTCAAGATCAAGTTGGCAAGCGCGAGCGTGGAAAATCAACCTCCCGGCGAGATTTATCAAAGCGGGCGGTCAGATTTCTCATTGCGAGTGGTCGCGTTTGCTCGTGACCGCTCGCGTTGAGAAACCGTCTGTTCGTGTTGAGAAAGCTGCCGCTCGATTAAAAATCTACTTGAGCAGCAGAAAGGAAGCAGCGCCCGCTTGCGCTGTGCATGGTGCCATTTGCGATGATTGCACAGTGCGGACAAGCACCTTGCACTGAAAATCACAGCGAACGGCATTTATCTAACGCACTCCGCCACTTGCGGAGCTCCACGTAGTGCAGCAGAGGTTTTTTTGCACTTCGCGAATGAACTAAAAGTTAGGCCCAAATAAGTAAAATTAATTGCAGACCTCGAAAAATCCTAAAAAGTTTACTAGACATGCAGGTCTAGTGACATGAATAATCTACTCCACCTAATTAGAATACTCTTGACCCTTAAACTGGTTTCAAATTGTGTGATCCTGGGCAAGTATTTTAATTCACTGAGACGCCATTTTCTTCTTTATCACATATGAGAGCACCATCAAATACGTGAGTTCAGCATGTCTTCTGTACAAAACACTCTTGTTTAGTTTAATAGACTTAACTTTTGCTTCATATATAATACAAATCTAGCCACATATAGGATACATGTGACCGCTGACTTGTCTCAGTTCATTAACCGCATTGTCATCCATGCAGGGGTAGGAATGTTTCTGAACTCATGTTTAAAAACTTTCACTTTTAATAAATACATAACTAAAGCATAAAGTAGCAGCACACTGTCATTTGCAATCAGCAGATTTTACATTGAAATGCCCATAGAATTTCCCACTGACATGTGGTTTTAAAACTATATAGAGTACAATGCCTGGAAATCGAGTTTCTGCAAATATTTGTCATTTGCACAACACCAAGTAAAGTGTTGTGATTTGTTTTGCTCCTATGTAAACTTTGTTTGCATCACACTTCTGAATTACAAAAAAAAGTTCTTTCATAATTCCTGATATATTTTGAAATAATTGTACTATTCATTTACAAGCTGTTTAAATGTCCCATTAGAAAAAAAACCTGACATTTTACAGCTTTTTTGTTTCACAATTATTGTCAGATACTGACTTGACAGAAAGCACTAACTATAATAAGAGAAAGAAAAGTAAAACACATTTTCCATGAACAGATAAGCAACAATTAGCAAAAAGACAAACTGACATTTGACCTCTGTCCTTGAACAGACAGCAAATATGTCAAGACAAAAAAGATTTAAAGGCCTCTTTATTGCACATTCACTTTCTTTTTTTTTTTTTTTTAATTTCTTTATTAAAAATGTTTTCCACATTTTCTTGCAAGGGTATCAGCACCAATACATATCAATCAAAAAGAAAATCAAAAGTAGATGCAAGGTTTGAAGGAAGGAAGTAAATCACATAAACGGACAAATAATTAAAAAAATAAAAAAAATCATCAGTTCAATTACAAAGACTCTGATCTAACCCATTAACAGAAATATATTTCATAAAGAGATTTACTTTGACCAATTTATACCAACATCACATTACATTTGCCCCCTGGTTGGCTTTAATTATTCTTTTCCTTCCATTTTATTAGAGGAGCCCAGATGCGCTGTCCCAGCAGCTTCGACCTTTTTCCCTTTCTTTCATAAATTGCTCTCTCCATTGTATATAGAGAAAGTAAACGAGCAAGCCATTGCTGGAAAGTAGGGGGGAAAGGATCTAACCAAGCCGAGGCAATTTTAATCCTCAATACCGCCATAGCAACAAAAAGAAATCGATAAGCGAACTCATTTTTGGTCGTACTACTTATTCCTAACAAGATTAGTTCAGGGGTTAATTTAATTTTAACCCCGAGTGAGCAATCTAAGTATTCCATAATTGAGTCCAACAGCCCCTGTAGACAAGGGCAGGATGCAAACATATGCACCAGATCAGCATCCACCCCCGCACACCTAGGACATATAATCCCTGATAACCCGCCCCACTGTGCTATTCTAGCCGGTGTATAATATAGAGAAAAAATAGTTCTAAAATGTTGTGCCTGAAGCCCAGCTGAGCATAAAACCAGCTGACCCAACTCTAATGATCTCGAAAGTGCTCCGGGAGCAGCCCCCACACGCTCAGCCCATTTAACCTCGTGTTTAGTTAAATCATCTTGTTTTAAACTTATCAATTCTGCATATATCAACTTGATAGCCCCCTTATTCCTACCTTGCATAATATCAATAATTACATTACTATCAAACTCACTATCCCCCAGTTTTTTACTAAAAAGCTGCGCAATTGAAAATACTTGAAGAAATTACCTTTCTCCAACCCAAACTCCATCTGTATATCGTTGAATTGGCGAAACCCTTCTATCCCAATTAGGTCCCCAACCTTCCGAACACCCTTAGCATCCCATCCTGCCATAGTCTCATCGGAGAAAATTCCAGGAATGTAGGGTTTTTGTATAACACTGTATAGTGGTTGAGTCTCCCCAAACCAATCTTCTTTTAACGCACTCCAGATCTTAAAAACAGCCATCAGCGTCTTAAATTTGGTTCTTTTGTAATAACTGGGCTCTGAGAATTTAAAAAACATCTCTCAGCGTTTCCGCCCAGTAGCAATTTATAGACATCCGGGAGCTCATTTTCCCCTTCAGTGTCCACAGGACATACCCCTACCAGTATCCCCGTATATTGCAAGACAGCAGCCCAGTAGTAGCTTCTAAAATCAGGGACCGAAAACCCCCCCTTTTCCCGTGATAAAGACATAAACCGGAGTGCCCGCCTAGTTTTGCCGTGTGCCCAAATAAATCGATTAACTAAACCTTCTAAAATAATAAACCAAGATTTTTGAAATTCCAGTGGGATTGCCCTAAATAGATATAACATTTTTGGTAAAAAAATCATCTTAATGATGTTACAGCGTCCCACGAGAGAAAAATGGAGATTATTCAATCTATCTAAATCCAACCTCGCCTTCCTAATTACTGGTTCCAAATTTTTAGCCACTAGCGTTCCTAGGTCTGACGTAACCCGTATACCAAGGTATAGCGCCGAATCTGTGGCACGGGGATCTACAAAATTAACCAACCGATTCTTTATTACTTGGGTCTTAGATCTATTAAGTGCATACCCAGTAAATATACCAAACTCTAATGCTAGTGACTCAACCGCTTTCAATGCCGAATGTGGCTCTGCAGTAACTATGGCCACATCATCGGCATAGGCGAGGACTTTAGTTTCGATCCCCTGACTAACAACTGGACAGATTCCTTTATTAACCATAAATAATCGTATTAGGGGTCCATATAAATAGCAAATAACAGAGGGGATGATGGACAGCCCTGCCGCGTCCCCTCTGTATGTTAAAAGAGGAAGTATAATTGCCATTAACCTTTATTCGAGCTGAGGGGCCCTATATAACACTTGAACAGATTTAATAAACCCCTCCCCCAGCCCAAACCATCTCATAGCCTCCCAGAGAAAAACCCAGGAGACCCTATCAAATGCCTTTTCAGCATCTAATAACAGTACGGCCATAGGGTCTCCTGAGATCTCCATTGCGTCAAAAGCGTAATCACCCGCCGTATGTGTTGCGTTGTTCCACGACCCATAATAAACCCGTGCTGACAGGGGTGAATAGTTTTTTTAAAATGCCATTTAATCGCGTGGCCAAAATTTTGGAAAATATTTTAACATCACTATTCAGTAATGTGATTGGCCGATATGAACCCGGCTCCCTGGCTGGTTTGTCTTTTTCAAAAACACAACAACATCTGCCCCTGCCCACGATTCAGGAGCCGGCCCCCTTTTGTGCAAGTAACATGACCTCTATTAAATCCGATCCAATAACATCTTTAAAAATCTTATAAAACTCCAGCGGAATCTGATCAGGGCCGACGGCTTTTCCAGAAGGCAAATCTTGCAGGGCACCCATTATTTCATCTTGAGAGAATCCACTCTCCAGTTCCTCCCTGTCTATGGGATCTAACTTCTGAATAGGTACTTTATATAAGTATTCAGAAATATCCTCAGATGCCACCGGTAAACCACAAGAGTATAGCTGGTGATAAAAAAGCCTGAAAGTCTCCCGAATCCCCGCTGCATCAGTAATAATCCTCCTCCCGGCATCATAAATTTCAGAGATCTGACCAGCAGACACTTTTTGCCTAGTTCTTACGGCCAAGGTGTGTCCCACCCACTCATTAAATTCATAACAGTGCTCTTTTTTAGACATGTAGATCTCAGCTGCTCTTTTAGCAAAGTGGTCCCCTGCCGCAGCCTTTTTATAGCCAACTGTAATAATATTCCATCTAGCACTTCCCCCTATTTATAGCCGTTACTAAGGCTTCCTCAAGCTTACTTAGATCCTGCCTTACTTCCAATTCCCTTAATCGCTCCTTTTTTTGTCGACGTAAGCTATAGCTTATTGTCTCCCCTCTCACCCCCGCCTTAAAAGCATCCCAGACAATTCCAACCCTAGTGCTCCCCGGTTAAAATCCCAAAATTCCTTAATCCAGCCCTTCATATATGTAATATAATCAGGGTCATATAATAACCTCCGTTCGAAGGTCCATCCAACATTCTTTTTTCCATCATCGAAAAGTTGACAGTCAAAACTAATGGGTTGTGATCTGAGATAATACGAGGTACCTCTCAATCCCAAAATTAGTGATCCATTGCCTGGGCACAAAAAAATAATCCAGACGGGAAACAGCCTTATGTGGGGAAGAAAAAAAGGTACTACCTGCTTCAAAAGGTTTTAGGTTCGCCCATGCATCTACTAAACCATTGTTATACACTAAATTAGATAGGGCAACACCCACCTTCCTTTTTCTCCCTAGGTACTTACTACCTGGGTCGCCCCATCGTACCCCCAGACCATTAATGTTAAAATCCCGACTAATAATTATAGGAGCAGGCCAAATTGCCAAGCCAGAATCTAAATTTTCTAACAGCTCTGGATCATCACATGTTGAGCCGTATACCGAACAAAGTGTGAATTTAAAATTATTCAACAGACATTCAATCAACACCCACCGACCCCATTGATCAGCTGATTTTCTGAGTACCTTCACATCATTCCTCCGGGTGAGGATTGCCACCCCCCGGGTTCGCGAGCCCTGTGTAGTATATACCAATAATTTAAAGCCAAGTTGTTCCAATATACGCGCTCTGCAGCCCTCTATATGTGTCTCTTGAACACACAAGAAATCCGCACATACGGATTTCAGCCAAATTGCTGCCTTATTTCTTTTAGCCTGGTCATTAAGCCCACAAATATTTACTGTCACAATCCGCAAACTCATGTTTTAAGATTCCTGAATTCCCTGCAGTTAACCCTACCTAAAATAAATTTCTCATATTTCATATTTTCATGCAAACTTGTCAATCGATTCATGTTAGATAACCAGCTAGAGCCAACTTGGATCCAACTATACTTTCCCTCCCCAAACCTTGCACCTTGAAGTATCTCCTGCTGTGCTGAACGCTTGCCTAACCACACCCCGAGCACCCCCACAACCACCCGCCACCCCCACCCCCCTACCTCCCATACAGGCAATTAGGTCAAGCATGACCTAGGTATGACCGCTGAGACTCCCTCTCCGACAGCACCCACCCCCTCCCCCAAAGAAACCCCAAAAAAACCATACCGTGCCTAACCCCAGATAAACAGATCCTTAAGTTATTCCAAATATAGTCCCAAGCCCTTTCTACCCAAGTTAAAAGAGAAAAAGAAAGAAAAAAAGGAAGAAAGAAAAGGGAAAAAACCCCAGAGATATGCCACCACAATGACCATATCAATATCCATAGCCTCCTGTTGCAACAATAACAAATGGGACTTCAATGAACTGGCCTTATCCCGGTTTACCAGTTTACAGTAAGTATCAGTCCTTCCCTATGGCACCCTTTCTGTTACCTTATCCGCCAGCTTCCCCCTTGTGCTTCAGTCACTTCCGTAAGAAAGTTTTGAGCCTTTATCTCCGAAAAAACATCCTAACCCGCCCTCTGTGGATAACTTTAAGCCGTGCAGGGAAAAGCAAAAGGCTTCACAGCCCGCAACCTGGAAAGGGGTGATCATCTGGCGTAGCCTCCATCTCCGCTCGACCGTCGTGTGGCAAAAATCCGGGCGAGCGAAGAAGGAATGTCCCTCAAAGGTCCTTTTTGAATCGGGTCTGGCTCGATCTATAATTGCCTGCCTTAACAGGAAATTACCAACAAAAATCAGGATAGCCCTAGGTCGCTCCCCTTGATTTTTTAGCTGCATTCTTTTAAACATTGGAAAGCGATGAGCTCATTGAACTTCTAGCTCCCAGTTCCATTGAGCTAGATCTGGAAAAGCTCCTTTCAGAAGCTTCACTGTAAAAGCCAGGATGTCCTCACCCTCCACTTTTTCCTCCAAGCCAAGGAGGCGGACGTTATTGCGACGCTGGCGGTTCTCAAAGTCTTCAAGTTTCCAGTCTATATCTCGTGATTGTTTCTCCTGTGCAGCTTTAAAAACCTGCAATTTCTCAACCTCTTCCTCAACCGCAGCTGTTCGGTCTTCTACATGGGTTATTCGATCAGCCATATCAGAGCATAGTTTATTTGTTTTCTAATCGCCCCCTGAAGCTTCATGGTGGCAAGTTGTGACCTCTTACTCTCTTGCCTAGCCTCCCCTGCATTTGTTTCAGCGTCGAATAAAGTAACTCCATTGTTGGTATAGGAGGAATACTATCTAGATTATTAGCTCCGCTTGTACCCACTGCTTCGGGGGTATTACTCGAGCAGGCAGTCAATGTAGAAGCAGAGTAATCCCATTCCAGACGCCTACTGGCTGAGTCCTCAGATCTATCTTTTGTCCTAGCTCGTCGTCTAGAAATCGCAGAATGGTTATGATGCCTCTTCTGTGTGGCTGGGGATTCTTCTCCTGAAGCACTATCTTGCGATGTCTCCTGCTCACTAATCTGAGATGTATCCGAATCATCATTTAATAAAAAAAACTTATCTCCTTCAGGGGAGAGCACAGGAGCACTTGCCCAAGTCGAAATAGTTCCTTGATCCCCCTGCTCACAAGGGATATTACTCAGGTTACCGGCATAACTCTCAGCAGTTCCCATATCCAGATGAGCTTGTGTGGTTATTATCATATGGCCTGGTAGTAACTGAGGATCCATTGCTGTTACACCGTTGTTTGCATTCACCAACACTGTTTCTGGGCTGTCACCCAAGTCACCAGGATCGACAGTTCCATCCTCACCCTCAACCAAACTGCTGATGTGACTGGGTGCAATGCCAGACACCGACACATAGCTCCCCCATCCATCTCCAAAACATCAAGTTGGCCATTAGGTTCTTTTCCCTCCGATTGCCTTATACTACTCATATCCAGATCCACCACAGTATTTTCCCCGTTCTGAGGCAGAAATTCGGAGCGGAAACTACATGTCCCAGAATGCATCGGGTCGGCAGTAGGGAAACCCATCTCCTGAATGCGGGTGTTTACATCCATCGTCTGAAGGGAAACTTCATTTCCAGGACACAGTGTTAGAGCTGAAAGGTCAGCAGATATGCCCGTGGTATTCGCTGAAGATCCCACTGAGATAGCGCTTACCCCCCCGAATGCTTCTAATACCGAAGGTTGACGCATTGAGCTTTCCCCAGGAGTAGCCAAGCGCAGTCTCGTCGCACCAGCCACACCAATTTCGAGCACTCTGGACTCCTCACCTTTCTTTTTCAAACCTCCACGCCGTATCTGGCCGAGATTGCCCCCAGAGTCGGACGCCCCTGGTTGCTCTCTCCTCTCTCCCCTTTCCTTGGCGGCGTCTTTCAATTTCACTTTGGTATCCTTAATGCCTCTGGCTTCACTCGCGGCATCTTTACCAATGTCCTTCACGAAATTCTGACCTTTAAGCACTTTAGTTGTCTTCGGAGCCATATTTCGACACCACCACTGCTTGAAAGGAACAGTGAACTTGCATAGAATCAGCGAAAACCAAGAAAGCCGCACACCGCTGAAAAAGCCACCCAAAAGACAATGAGGGCTATCCTGAAGTTTCAAACAATATCCAAGTGCAGGTTGAGAGACCGAACCACCCGAGTTTCCCTCGGAGCCAGCAAACGATATCAGCGAGGTCTGGGCAGGGCTAGCAAAAAACCTGGTCAGGCATATCGTTTCCATTCAGCCATTCCCACGGGGTCTCGGAGAGGGAGATGAAGGTCAGTGCTGCCTTCCGTGAACTCAGTCAGCGGCCATCTTGCCCCCGCACACATTCACTTTCTGAATGAACAAACCACCTGTTCCTTCCAGATTAAATTAACTGGCCAGCATGGTCGAGTAAATGCTAAAAATAGCTCGACCTGCTAAAAACTCACTCAACATTGCAAGTGGATTTTTCAAGGCCTGAATTGTCTTCAATAACGGTGTGCCCCCCACTGTAAAACGCTTTGATTTGGCATTGGTAGACACACAGGTCATTAGATAAGACTTGGCATAATTTATTTTCAAGCCTCACTCATTCATGAAGCCCACAAAGTGATCTAATAAATCTTGAAGACTATTAGCCATGCGGGAAATCAATACCACATTATCTTCATAGAGGACTGGTGTGCATTGTAATTCTATTTTAGGGAGGTCCCTTCTTACCTTAATCAGGTGGTTACTGATGCAATTTATATAGAGAAGGAAAAGAAAAGGGGCAAGAATACATCCCTGTCTCATGCCTCTTAATGAGTCTAATTGAGAAGAACATTCCACACATGGCCCAAAATGCACTGTGACTTAGGTCATGATGTAGACGTTGAATTAAATTAAGGAGATCTACATCAACCTCCATATCCTCCATTATTCTCCACAGTTTATCTCGATTTCCTATATCAAATGCACTTGATAAATCAATAAAAGCCAATTTCAGGGCCCCCTTCTTTGCCATCACATATTTGCTTATTATGAGGTGAAGGTTTAAAGCTTGTTCCGCTGTTCCTAATCCCGGTCTAAAGCCAAACTAGCCTTTAGACAGAATGTTATTTTCCTCAGCCCATACTTTAAGGCAGATCAAAAGAACACGCCCTAGAATTTTTACAGAGGAATCGATAAGGGAGAATGGTCTATAACATGTAGGTGAAAGTTTGTCCCCCTTTTTTAAAATAGGAGTTATAATAGCCAGTTTCCATGACTCAGGGATGGGGTCAGACAAAACATGCGAAAAAAATTGTTTAGAACGGGAGACCATAGGTGGAACTTACCTTTGAAAAAGTCAACTTGCACCCTCTCTGGCCCTTGTGCTTTCCCGGGGGCAGATTGGTTAATGGCCGAAATTACTTCACTCAGGGCAAAAGGCGAAGTAAAGGTCAACTGGAATGGCACTTGAGGGTGATGCATGCTTACGTTATCATGAGATTGTCAGTCATAATCGCTTGGTTGAAAAACTCCCTTGAAATGTTTCACTCACTCATCTTCTGGGATCATGGATTCTACTTGAGGGCTAACATATTCAGCAAACGAAGAAAAATTCACAACGTCCCAGAACTTAACACTATCCTTTAGTGTAGCTGTAGCTAAGATATTGTCCCAAGCTTTAGCTCTTATCTCCTTTTTCCTATCTTCCAGAATTTTCTTATACTTGCTCCTGGCTATTTGAATATCTAGAGGAGATCCGGGGATCGATTTAAGCGCTGCTTTCGAATGTTTATGAGCGACTCAACACGCTGGACTGAACCATCAGTGTAACAGTATTGCAGCTTTTGGCCTCTTTATGCACAAATTATCTGAGATTGATTTACACAACTGCTCAAACTCTATCAAGAGTAAAGAATGTTTCATTTTATCAGATACACAGGCCAAAACTGAATTCATATTTTCTTTAAATATGTTGTCATGAATGCTATTTTGTCAACATTCCCCCACTTCAATCTTAACCACTTTTTTTTTAGAGAGTTAAAGCTCTTGGCGTGTTACTCAACGCCCCCCACCCCCCGTCGTCCTTTTTATATTGTAATTCAGTGAGATCAACAGGGGCTTGGGGTCACTGAAACATTTCGGCATAATTTGAAAATCCGTTCTAAAATTTAAAACTTCAGAGGATATTACTATAAAGTCAATTGTACTGCCCAAGCCATTTCCTATTAAAGTGGGGAGACTATGACATTCCCCAAGCAAACTGGCGCACGTGAGAGTTAAATCTTTAAGAACTAAGGGGTTTATTTGCAAGCCCCTTGCGCCGACGGTGCCTCACTTTTTCCCAAATAAAAAGTGACGCACCAGCGGCGCAAGGGGCTTGTAAATAAGCCCCTAAAACTTTAAGGTCATCGCCAAAAAGTCTAATGTCTAAAGTGAGACCTATTGACTACACAATCAACAGAAAAGTCACACAAGTGGGGGTCATCAAATTGGCATAATGTGGTGTTGAAGTCCCCCACCCACATCATTATAACTTTCCTGTTTAGGAGCAAGTGGAAGTTCTCCAAGTAATTAGCCAAATCATCAACAATGTTATCTGTATATTTTTTTAAAACAATGATTATAGAAATTAATTAAGACAATTTCAAAATCCATAGAAAAAAATATTAAAGAAAGCAGAAAATGAGATGACGACCATTTTGGTGAGATACGAATGTCCGATATCTGGAGAGACAAAAATAGCAAGGCCTCCCCTCAGTTGCCCAGCTGTAGATGGAAGAGCTGGTTGGAATAGGGTGTAGTAAAGATCGATGTGGAAGGGTTGCATCATCCAGGTTTCCTGCATACAGATGATATAAAAAGTTGAGATAAAGCTTATCCAGTCCGGATTTTGTAACTTGGTAAGAGCTCCTACGATGTTCCAGGACACCAAGGACAAGGCTTTTGGGGAAGCATTTGGGTCTGGACCTGTGTTCAGGGAGGAGGGGGCCGCATTGGGCTGCATATCCTGTGGCAGCGCCACTGAGCTAGCATCGGCAGGACCCCCTGGGCACCTTCTAAATATTTTGGCCTCGTGCCAAGAGGAAGCCAATCTATCGAACTCAGATCACTCAAAGCCACAAAGCGGTTCGAGAAGGCTAATTACAGTGATGTTGGGGGCGTATGGAAGTGTGTTGGTAAACCTTGTAAACACTGGGATTTCGAATGGTTGAAAGAACTGACGGGTGGGGGTTTGTAGAAAAAAACAAGCGGTTGAACTCGGATTTTCTTACTAGATATGGCTAGATAATGCAGGTGTTGTAGCAGGGATTGAACTAGCCCTGGATCTTTGAAGTTGGCCAGGATACAATCGCCTGAGGACTTTTTGGAGTGGTCAACCCATCTTACCCTCCTAGAAAGCACAATATTCTGGTGCAAATATCGCTAATAGCTAGACTTAGCGTGAAGCCAATGTGCGGTTTAGCACAATAAAGTCTGTGTCTTCACTATGCCCTTCAAGTAAAGTGAGATGTTATCCAGGATCAGCACATAGGGGGTACGCTCTAGTTAAAATTGCAGCGACCTTCTGTTAGCACCATCTCTCGAGGTTACGAAAACAAGCCCCCTCACTCTGGAGATAGCCATTTGGGTGGGCCCAGATATATGTTGTTCATATTGTGGTGCAGTGCATGTTGACATTTCCGGCAGAGTCTCTTTTGAAATAGGACGCAATATACTGGGGTCCCGGTCAGGTTGAGGAATTACCTCTCCATTAATGGCAACTGGTTTTACATGTGTCAATGGGGTAAGTTTAGAGATAGCTTAATTCAACAAAGTTTTTATTAAGGCTACTTTCTTGGCCTCGAGTTTGATGTGGAAATCCTTTAATAAAATGTCCATTGTAGATGTAAACTCGGAATAGCACTCGTTACTTAGCATGCGTTTAGTACGCATGCCATTACAACGCGGTCGTTAGAACGACTGCGTTGTTAGTTCACATACCTTTACTACGCAATTGGAACAACGAATTGCAGTAGGAGCGCTGGATGTTGGAATAGTATAATTTACTATTCCAACTCCAGTCTATGCGGACACTAGGGAAGGTGTTGGATTTTAAATCCAACCCCTTCTCCCCCCTAACGCAAGTCGTTGTTCCGACTTGCGTAGTAAAGCTATGCGAACTAACAACGCGGTCGTTGTAACGACCGCGTTGTAATGGCATGCGAAGTATCGCATGCGAAGTAAACGCTGTATACCGTAAACTCGTCCTATAAAAGTCTCCTAGAAGTAGTGAGGTCAAGCGTTATATGTCCATTTCTTTAATTTGGTTTGGAATTTCTGGATGAATTGATTTAACCCGTCTTTGACCTATGTTTGATTTCGGTCTGTTCTTTGTCACCCTTCTTTTTTTAGATGGTGGAGGATTTGTCAACAAAGGTGAATCAATGCTTAATGGAACATCAATATCATTTCTTCGGCGTGCCTGTTGACAGGCCTCTACCTTGGGAGTTTGGGCATCTTAATCCAATATTACGACACCTCCCTGAATCACAGAAGAAATTGGGGTTGAATTTATTTCTCTCCTAAAGTTGTCTACGACCACATTAGGATCTAATGGTGGTTTTTGTGCCAACTTCTGTGCTGTCTCTATCCTTTCCTCCACCTGCTCTAACTCTGTTGTAAAAATCCCCATGACAGTGGAAAGATAATTAGTGATTGACTGTATGGGCAAATTGTCATTCCCTGTCCCAGAGGAGGGGGGAACTTTTCTTTTTACTATTATTCAAAATGCACAAATGGGTCTTATCTTCCACAATGGTTAAAACCCGCTGCTGATATACCAGAAATATTTAGGCCCATAGGGATGGCCCAGTCCGGCCTCTTTTGGCCAATGAAGGGCAAAGAGGGGTCAGGTCTTGGCCCAGTCTTCACCCAGGCACAAGCCCATGCGCATCCCACGCTGCGGGATACCTGAGGCATTCTAATGGCGTCAGGAAGTGTCCAGGCCCATCCTTAGACCAAGGGGAATGCTGGGGGACATAGTCCCACCCCAGCAACTGCCTCTCCGATGTGCAGAAAAATCGCTGAAGAGTGTGTCCCCTTTATTTAGTGTTGAAGCTCATGGTTCCAAAGTAGGAAGAGTTTCGGGTGGACATATTGCTTGGGTCAAGATATCACTTGACTATAAATGTAAACAAATTTTCACAGGTTTGGATTACATACTTGGGTTTATTAACCTTCTGTCTGGAAACTCTTTGGTTTTAATAAATATATCTATCGTAGGGGAACAAGTATTACCTATTCTAAATCATTTAGATGATATTCTGGAATTTTAGAGCAAGAGATGTTATGTTATAGTCGCAAAAGACTTTACTACTCATTTTGAACCCCTTGGTTTGCTTGATATTTGACCTTGCTAAGAAAAAAGATGAATATTGGGCCATACCCACTTTAACATTACCTGTTAAGAAAAGCTGGTCTATGACTGCTCTTCAGCTTGCAGCTTTGTGAATGCCACATGGTATTAAATGTTGTTGTGGCCAAACTCCACCCGATATTGTGGTGCAGCCTCCTTTTAGAAAGGGTAATTGTAGGAAAGTAGGATCTGCTTTCATGGTCCCCACCCCCCTTTTGGCTGGTGTCATGTTTTTCTGACTAGTCTGACTGGGATCCTGCTAATCAGGACCCCATTCTCTGTGCTTACTCCGTAAACAGGACCACAGTGAGTACTTAGGTACCCGCCAGATTGGCTACTGGTGTAACCTTATAAGTCCCTAGTATATGGTACTAAGGTAACCAGGGCATAGGTACACCAGGGGTCCCCTATGGGCTGACACATGTTATTATGCCACCCAAAGAAGACCACTCAAATTGTGACTACAGGCCTGCCATTGCAGCCTGTGTAAGCTGGTACACGAGATATACGTTTTCTTATATCTGAGGTCACTACACTAAAAACCAATAAGTCACCCCTAATGCAGGCTTTTCAATCCTGAAGGCAGGGTGCACGGTGTTAGACCTGGCATCTTGTGCCGTGTTTCCCCTGTCTTTTTGCTTTCTGACCTCCCGGTTTTGACTCTGTTTTTGCTAGTTTAGTGTCTCTGCACACTTTCTCACTGCTGTTCAGTGTTAAAGTGCAAGTGCTCCTGTTGTAAATGGTGTTATGGAATGGTTGTTTCCATGATTGGCATATGTGATTTACTGGTAAGTCCCTAGTAAAGTTCACTGAGGGTGCCAGGGCCTGTAAATCAAATGCTGCTAGTGGACCTGCAGCACTGGCTGTGCCACCCACACAAGCAGCCCTATGAAGGGTTCTTAGACCTGCCACTTCAGTGTCTGCGCACAGTTTGTAACTGCCCTGTCGACCTGGCAAGGGGACCCACTTACCAGGCCCTAATCTTCCCTTTTCTTACATGTAAGTCACCCCTAAGGTATGCCCAAGGTACCTCTGTGGGTAGGGTGCCGTGTATCTTAAAGGTAGGACATGTACTGGTGTGTGTGACATGTCCTAGTAGTGAATTACAGTGTATTTAGTTTTTCACAATGGAAAGGCTATCTGTCCCATAGGATAGAATGGGAATTTACTTATAACATCTTATGAGCATATCTTCCCATTAGGACAAGATAGGGAAATGGGGTTTAGTATGCCTGAAATAAAAATACATCTTTTAGTAAAGATGATTTTTGTGTTTGAAAATACCACTTTTAGAAAGTAGGTATTTTCTTGCTTAGCCATCCTTTGTGCCTCTGCTGGATTTGTGGATTGACTGTCTGGCTTTGGAGTGAAAGGGGCTGGGGATGTGCATTCTCTTCAGACAGCCACTGGGGGGGGTCGAGGTCTGTCCTGCCTTTCCTGGATGAGTCAGGGCTGGGCTGAATAGACCTGGGCTGCATTTAGAGTAGTGGGAGGAGATTTCCTTGCACCTGCATGGGCCTGGTCTGCCTTGGACAATGCTGTCTCCACCTCTTGCCACGAAGCCAGGCCAGGGAGGACAGAACTGGTTTGAGCTGGGCACAGACACTATCTGCCCATAAGAACAAAGAGAAACTGAGTATAAATATTGGGGCCCAGACCCCAGAATGTTCAAACTCGCTGGAATCAAGGAACCTGCCAGGAAGAAGAGCTGGAAGAACTGCCAGGAGGAGTACTGCCCCTTTGCTGTGTTGTTTCTTTGCTGTGTTGGCCTGCAGTTGCTGCTTCTGCCTTGGGCAGTGAAAGGACTGGACTGAACTTTCTTTACTTGTGCTGAGTATCTCAAAGGGCTTGAAATAGAGCTTGCCTCCTGTTCTCGAAGTCTCAGGGACAGCAAAGACTTAACCTACCTCTGGAACCGCGGTTTCAGTTGCCACAGAGGGGGAAAGCAGCTGATACCGTCACCACTGCAGACTCTGTGTGCTGAAGGCACTGCAGAGGGCACCGCCACACTTTGCACCGCAACCATGGTCTCACCCACAATGACGACCACCGTTGGCACCGAGCCGCTGTTTGCATCGCAACCTGTGGGCACCTCACTCTGCACCGCCTTGCTTCACTCCGCCACCCTGGTCTCACCGACGCCGTCACTGCCCGCTGGCTTTGACACCTGTGACCGCACTGTGGCTTAGGGGCACCGCTCGTAAGACTCATGACACACCGCCTTGTCCCACACCACAGTCCGGACCGACCGACGCCAGCTCCCTGCAACCAGTTCTGTCGCCTGCACTGTGATCTGTCAGCACCGCAACAAGCACCGCCTTCACTACGCAACGCAGCCCTGGTCTCACCAACTCCGCTGGATGACCGTCACCAAGCCACTGCCTGCACCGCGACTTGAGGGCGCTGCACTGCTCTGCTTCACATTGCAACCGCGATGGTTGCCACAAACGGCCTGCACCAACGTGATCGGCCGCAACGAAAAGGTACTGTTTTCGAGTCTGCCGACACCACAACCGATGCGGTCGTACGGAACTGTCGGATGGAGCTGCCAACTTCAAAGAACTGCATTTTAAGGTTATTCTTGCAAAGTGCATATTTTTAAGTACTGTATTGTGGATTTTGTCGTTTTGGTCTTGTTTTGAATATATAAAGTATTGGATATTTTTCTAAACTGTTGTGGTGTCCTTTTGTAGTGTTTTCACTGTATTTCTGTTGGTTATGTGCAAATGCTTTACACACTGCCTCTGAGATAAACCTGACTGCTCATGCCAAGCTACCAAGAGGTGGTTATTTCAGTAGTGTATCCCCCTTATCCTGACTAGGAAGAAGGGTCCCTACTTGGACAAAGGTGCAAACCATTGCCAAATAGAGACCCCCATTTCTAAAATTGGTGGAAGCGGTGTGATAGGACTTGCGTTTGCAGTTGACCTACAGTGATTGGTGTACACAATCAATCAATCAATCAATCAGGGAATTGTAAGCGCGCTACTCACCCGTGAGGGTCTCAAGGCGCTGAGGGGGGGGGGTCCGCAGATCTGTTTAGCCGAAGAACCAGGTCTTGAGGGTCTTCCTGAAGGTGTTCAGGGAGGGGGTGCATCTGATGTCTGCCGGTAGCTCGTTCCAGGTCTTAGCTGCAATATGAGAGAAGGATCTTCCGCCTGCTCTGGCTCTGTGGATGCGCGGGGTTTCAGCCAGTGCGAGGTTTGAAGATCGGAGGTTTCTTTTGGGTGCGTGGAAGTTGATTCTGTCGTTGAGGTATTTGGGTCCGTTGTTGTGTAGGCATTTGTAGGCGTGAGTGAGGATTTTGAAAGTGACTCTTTTCTCCACGGGGAGCCAGTGGAGACTTCGTAGGTGTTGGCTGATGTGTTCGTGTCGGGGGATGCCGAGGACGAGTCTGGCGGTGGTGTTCTGTATTGTCTGGAGTTTGCGGAGTAGGGACTTGTTGATGCCGGCGTAGAGTGCGTTTCCATAGTCCAGTCTGCTGGTGATGAGTGCGTGGGTGACTGTCTTCCTTGACTCAGGGGGGATCCACTTGAAGGTCTTGCGGAGGATGCGGAGGGTGTTGAAGCAGCTGGAGGTGACGGCGTTGAGCTGTCGGTTCATGGTGAGTGATGAGTCGAGTACGATGCCGAGGTTCATGGCGTGGTCTGAGGGGGTAGGTGGGCTTCCGAGGGCGGTCGGCCACCAGGTGCTGTCCCATACAGAAGGAGTGGTACCGAGGACGAGGACTTCTGTCTTCTCGGCGTTGAGCTTCAGGCAGCTGTTGGTCATCCAGACTGCGACGTCTTGCATTCCTTTCTGGAAGTTGAGTTTGGCAGTGGTGGGGTCTTTGGTGAGGGAGAGGATGAGCTGGGTGTCATCGGCGTAGGATACGATGTTGAGGCCGTGTTGTCTGACGATGGCTGCGAGGGGGGCCATGTAGATGTTGAAGAGGGTGGGGCTCAGTGATGAACCCTGTGGGACTCTGCAGGTGATTTTCGTGGGGTCGGAGAGGAAGGGTGGGAGTCTGATCCTTTGGCTTCTTCCGGTGAGGAATGATCGGATCCAGTCCAGGGCTGTTCCTTGTATGCCTGCATCGTGTAGTCTGGTGACTAGTGTGCGGTGGGAGACGGTGTCGAAGGCCGCTGATAGGTCGAGTAGGATGAGGGCTGCGGAGTGGCCTTGGTCCAGGAGGGTGCAGATGTCGTCTGTGGCGGCGAGTAGGGCGATCTCTGTGCTGTGGTTGCTTCGGAATCTGGATTGGGATGGGTTGAGGACGGCGTTCTCTTCAATGAATCGTGTCAGTTTCCTGTTGACTGTTTTCTCGGCAACTTTGGCTGCGAAGGGGAGGAGCGAGATGGGCCGATAGTTCTTGAGGTCTGTGGGGTCAGCTGTGGGCTTCTTGAGCAGGGGTCTGACTTCTGCGCGCTTCCAGTCGTCTGGGAAGGTGCCTGTTTTGAAGGTGGTGTTGATGGTGCGTTGTAGTTTGGGTGCGATGGCGGCCGCGGCTCTGTGGTAGATGTGAGGGGGGCAGGGGTCGGTGGGGGCCCCCGAGTGGATGCTTTTCATGGTCGAGGCGGTGTCTTCGGCCGTGATCGGTGTCCAGTTGGAGATGGTGGGCTGGCTGGTGTTTCTGGGGGCTACTACACTACTACCATAACGCAGACCGTTACGTACCACATACTGGTTCTTTTTCTTTTTGACCTATTTTTGATCTTGCCAGTTGTTGAGAACTTGAACTTGCTATTTCATCGTGCCTGGTACAGCAGCATCAACCATTGCATTCCTAGAAGTGGCCTTTGAGGAGGAAAGGTTGGAAACCTACAACGTCAAGGAGTAGAAGGCTATTTGTAAAAACCTAAAGGTCCAAGTCAGAGGCCTCACCAGGAAGGAGGCGCTACAAAAGGCGCTGAGGGCCTGCGTAGCAGCCAGACATGCCAGAGGGCAGACTAGAGATCTCAGTGTGGAGGCAGAGGAGCCTACTCCTAGGGTGGATGTGCTTTTGGGTGGGGGAGAACCCTCCAGGCCAGGCAGCAGTGGCCTGTCCCCAGAGCAGCTGGAGGACAGGCGAGAGGCAAGGAAGTTTGAGTTAGAAAAACTCCGGTTGGAGAATAAAAGGGAAGACAAAAGGTTAGCCATGGAGGAAAGGAAAATGATCTTGGATCATAAGTGTGGTATTAAGGAGCTGGAGCTAAGGAGTAGGTCCAGCACAGATGGTGGCAGTAATTCTTCAGTGCAGACAGATAGAATTGGGACGGGTATGCCCAGACGTGGGTCCCGTGCTCTCCATGCCACTGGAGTCAAGCTATCCTGGCTGATGAGGGGTGAAACCCCGAAACCGGTCCTAGGATGCTTGTCTCCAGTGCAGGGAGGACCTGGCTTGGCAGTTCGGGCTGGACTGTTCCCATGAGGCACAGGGTCAAGACTGATTTGCATATGGCTGGGTTCAAACTGGAATGGCATGGTGAGCAAAAAAACTATGGATTTAGGCCCAGATCTCTGTACTGGGGTGAATGTATGACATTGTTCTGCATTCTGTCCATCAACTGTTCTTTTTGCATTTCTCTTTTGACAGATAGAATTGTCCACATCCCCAAGAATGTGGGCAAGGAATTCAAGAAGGGAGATGACATACAAAGGTGGTTTCAGGGTTATGAGTCATCTATTCACATGAATGGGGTCCCTGAAAGGGATTGGGGAGCAGGATTGTGGCCTCTTTTCCCAGAAGAGGGGAGGGATACGTTAATAGCTTTGTGTAAGGGGCAGAGCCTCACATATGCTGACATGAAGGAAGCCCTCGTCACGAGGTATGGTCTCACCCCTGACAAGTACAGGGATCAGTTTAGGTCCAGTAGGAAAACTGATGCAAACACTTGGTTGGCATGTGTGGATTCTTTTTGCAGGTCACTGGATGGCTGGGTGAAGGCAGTAATGTTACAAATTTTCAGGGGCTCTACACTTTGATTGCATGGGAGCACTTGTCTAGTCTATGTTTTGCAGAGCTGCGCCAGCACTTGGTTGATAGCAAGCTGACTAACCCCAGGAAGCTTGCTATGGAGGCGGACTGATGGGTGAGTACCAGGATCCACAAGAAGGTGTATGGGGAGACTCAGCCAAAGGTGGGCAGGATCCCCCAGCAGGAGTTAGGGGACAAGGATAAAGCACAGGAGTTCTCTAAAGGGCCCCAAACTGAATACTCAGGGTAAGGGTTCTCATCCTCCAGGAGGTAAGAAACAAGGGGTCTCTTCAGGAAAGCCTGCAGGGACCAGCCCCCGCAAGTGCTATGCCTGTGAGCAGGTAGGTCATTTGAAGGGGGACCCAAGTGTGCACAGCCACCCACCGGTGGGCAGACCAAGGTGTTGGCTAGTGTAGCGCTTATTCATTTTTTAAAGTTTTATATAGCGCGAACTAGACCCGAGAAATCGGGTATCAGAGTGCTTTACATGAGCACCAGTTGCGTTACAAGAGGACACATTCATTTTTGTTAGGCACGAGGAGATTAAGTGATTTGCCCAGAATCACAGGATGTTGAGCGACGTTGCCAAGACTCGAACCCAGTTCCCCAGCTTTGAGGTCGAGCGCTCTAGCTGTAAGGCTACATCCTCTCCCCTATGGAGGAGGGGTACCCACAGGAGGGTGGAGAGTCTTCAGAAATGACCAGTCCGGTGTCACCTGGTCTCTGAACAGCAAGTGGTTCCCACGGCATTCCACAAAGTAGTTGCTGTGGACAACTCAGAGCGCCAGTGTGAGGTAACGCAGGTTCCCTTTGAATGGGGGGGGTCTCAGGTCCCTTGAGGGTGGTTGTGAGCCCTACCATGCCTGTAGATTGCCTGCTAGGTAACCACCTGGAGCAGTCCTTGTGGAAGGATGTTGAGTTCAGGTCTCACTTGGAGATGCTTGGGTTGCCAGAGGGGGCATGCGTGACCACTCGGTCAATGGCAGCCGGAAAGGGTGATCAGAAGGACCTGGAGCCTGAAACAGTGGCACAGGAAACCCGCCTCATGAGGTTCCCACGGACCAGGAGGAGGCTGACCTTGAGGGAGATGCCCCGGTACCTACAGGAGAGAGGTAGCTGAACTAGGGGACCTATCTGAGCTGACCCATTGGCAGCAAGAAGGTAACACCAGGGAACAATTCTGCAGGGAGCAGAAGGAATGCCCTTCTCTAGAGGGTTTGCAGCAGAAGGCTGCAAACCAGGCAGCTGGTGATCAGTCTGGATCACACTGGATTTATCGGGAGAATGGTCTCCTATATAGTGAGCCTAAGGTCACTGAGCCTGGGTCAGCCCGTGTGCTGCTGGTAACCCTGAGCTTCAGGACCTTCCTACTGGGTCTGGCTCATGACATGCCTTTGGCAGGACATTTGGGGCAGGACAAGACCTTTGACAGGCTTGTCACCCACCTCTTTTGGCCCCAAATGTGAAGGTAGTCAGATGGACATTGCAGGTCTTGCCAAACTTGCCAGGCAAGTGGTAAGAAAAGGAGGAAGTGTAAAGCTCCTCCCCAACCTGTTCCAGTAGTAGGAACCCCTTTTGAAAGGGTGGGGATGGAAGTTGTAGGGCCACTGGATCCCAAGACAGCCATGGGCAACAGGTACATCCTGGTCTTGGTGGACCATGCCACCTGGTACACAGAGGCAATCCCTCACAAGACAACGACGCCGCCAGTGGTGGGCTGGGCGTTATTGGGAATCTTTTCCAGTGTAGGCTTCCCCAGAGAGGTGGTTTCTGACCGTGGGACCAATTTCATATCCAAGTATATGACATCCCTGTGGGAGGAGTGCTGTGTGACTTACAAGTTCACCACTCCTTACCACCCACAAGGTAATGGTTTGGTGGAGAGATTCAACCAAACCTTGAAGGGCATGATTAAGGGTCTAACAGAACCCATGAGGCTTAAGTGAGACGTCCTCTTGCCATGCCTGCTCTTTGCATACAGGGAGGTAGCACAGAAGTCCTTAGGGTTCAGTCACTTTGAGCTCCTCTATGGGCACCCTGTGAGAGGACTTCTCAGTTTGGTGAAGGAAGGCTGGGAGACAGCTCCTAGGAAAACTCCTCAGGATTTATATAGCTACATTCTGGCCTTCAGAAACCAAACTGCCCGCTTCAGGAAACTCGCTCAGGTAAACCTGGAAGCAAAGCCAGGAGGATATGAAACTCTGGTATGACCAGAATGCCACTCTGGTAGAGTTTCAGCCTGTCCAGGAAGTGTGGGTCATGGCCTCAGTTGAACCTTGTGCCTTGCAGGACAAGTGGACTGGGCTTTTAACGTGGTGGAGCGCAAAAGTAATGTCACCTACCTGGTGAATTTGCAGACTCCCTGGAACCCTTTGAGGGTCTTCCACGTGAACTGCCTCAAGCCTCACTTTGAGAGGTGTAAAGTGAGTATGCTCTTGGCGACAGATGATGGGGTGGAAGAGGAGAGTGAACCTCTCCCTGACCTCCTGTCTACCAAGGAGCATGATGGGTCAGTAGAAGGTGTGATCCTCTCCCCTACACTGACCCCAGAGTAGCAGAGCGACTGCCACCACTTGTTGGGGCAGTTTGCAACACTGTTCTCCCTGACCCCAGGTGTTACTCACTGGTGTACCCATGACGTGGACACTGGGGACAGCCCTCCAGTAAAACACAAGATTTACAGGTTGACTAACCGGGTCAGAGCCAGCATCAAAGAGGAGGTCTCTAAGATGTTGGTGTTAGGTGGGATAGAGCCCTCCAACAGTCCTTGGGCCAGCCCAGTGGTCTTGGTCCCAAGGGCTGCTGCACCCGGTGCCACCCCTGAATTGCGGTTCTGCATGGACTACCGGGGGCTCAATGCCGTCACCAGGACTGATGCGCACCCCATTCCCAGAGCTGATGAGCTCATTGATCGGTTGGGAGCTGCAAAGTTCCTCAACACGTTTGATTTGACATCTGGGTACTGGCAGATTGCCTTAACTGACGGGGCCAAGGAGAGGTCCACATTTTCAACCCCAGAGGAGCACTACCAGTTTCGGGTGATGCCCTGTGGGTTGAAGAATGCCCCTGCCACCTTTTAGAGGTTTGTCAACCAGGTGTTTGCTGGACTGGAGGATTTCAGTGCTGCCTACCTGGACGACACTGCAGTGTTCCGCTCCAACTGGGAGGATCACTTGCAGCACCTCCGGGAATTGTTGAAGGCTCTGCAGAAGGCAGGCCTCACGGTCAAGGCCAGTAAGTGCCAGATCGGGCAGGGCTCTGTGGTGCACTTAGGGCACCAGGTAGGAAGCAACCAGGTGGCTCCCCTACAGCCTAAGATCAACACCATTCTGGCTTGGGAGTCCCCCCCAAGACCCAGACAGAGGTAAGAGCCTTTTTAGGTCACACCGGCTACTACAGGAAGTTTGTCAAGGGCTATGGCACCATTGTTGCCCCCTTGACAGAGCTGACTTCCAGGAAGCAGCCCAGGAAGGTGATCTGGACTGATGCCTGCTAGAAAGCTTTTGATGCCCTGAAGGAAGCCATGTGCATTGGGCCTGTGCTCAAGGCATCCGACTTCTCCAAGGAATTCGTAGAGCAGGCTGAAGCTTCAGAGCATGGTGAGGGAGCGGTGCTCTCACAACTGAACGATGAGGGCCTAGACCAGCCTGTAGTCTTCCTTAGCAGGAGACTTCTCCACAGGGAACAGAGGTGGAGTGCCACAGAGCGAGAAGCTTTTGCTGTGGTCTGGGTACTGAAGAAGCTAAGACCCTACCTGTTTGGGACTCACTTCCGTGTTCAGACAGACCACAGGCCCCTCATTTGGTTGATGCAGATGAGGAGTGAGAACCCAAAACTGGTGAGGTGGTCAATCTCCCGACAGGGAATGGACTTTACGGTGGAACACCGCCCTGGCACAGAACACGCCAATGATGATGGTCTGTCCAGGTTCTTCTGCCTTAGTGAAGAAAACTCCAAGGAGGTTGGGTAGTTCTCCCTACTTTCAGCTGGAGGGGACATGTGTTAGACCTGGCATCTTTTGGCGTATTTCCCCTGTCTTTTTGCTTTCTGACCTCCCGGTTTTGACTCTGTTTTTGCTGGTTTAGTGTCTCTGCGCACTTTCTCACTGCTGATCAGTGTTTAAGTGCAAGTGCTCCTGTTGTAAAGGATGTTATGGATTGGTCTTTCCATGATTGGCATATTTGATTTACTGGTAAGTCCCAAGTAAAGTGCACTGAGGGAGCCAGGGCCTGTAAATCAAATACTGCTTGTGGCCTGCAGCACTGGCTGTGCCACCCACACAAGCAGCCCTGTAAAGGGTTCTCAGACCTGCCACTACAGTGTCTGCGCACAGTTTGTAACTGCCATGTCGAACTGGCAAGTGCACTCACTTGCCATGCCCTAATCTTCCCTGTTCTTACATGTAAGTCACCCCTAAGTTAAGCCCAAGGTACCTCTGTGAGCAGGGTGCCGTGTATCTTAAAGGTAGGACATGTACTGGTGTGTGTGACATGTCCTGGTAGTGAATTACAGTGTATTTCGTTTTTCGCTATGGAAAAGATATCTGTCCCATAGGATAGAATGGGAATTTACTTATAACATTTTATAAGCATATCTTCCCATTGGGACAAGTTAGGGAAATTGGGTTTAGTGTGCCTGAACTCAGAATATAACAATGCATCTTTTAGTAAAGATGATTGTTGTGTTCTGTGTTTGAAAATAGCACTTTTAGAAAGTAGGTATTTTCTTGCTTAGCCATCCTGTGTGCCTCTGCTGGGTTTGTGGACTGACTGGCTGGCTTTGGAGTGACAGGGGCTGGGTAATGTGCATTCACTTCAGACAGCCACAGGGGGGGTCGAGGTGTGTCCTGCCTTTCCTGGATGAGTCAGGGCTGGGCTGAATAGACCTGGGCTATATTTAGAGTAGTGGGAGAAGATTTCCTTGCACCTGAATGGGCTTGGTCTGCCTTGGACAATGCTGTCTCCACCTCCTGCCAGGAAGCCAGGCCGGAGAGGACAGAACTGGTTTGGGCTGGGCACAGACACTCTGTGCCCAAAAGAACAAAGAGAAACAGAGTATAAATATTGAGGCCCAGACCCCAGAATGTTAGAACTCACTGGAATCAATGAACCTGCCAAGTAGAAGAGCTAGAAGAACTGCCAGGAGGAGTACTGCCCCTTTGCTGTGTTGTTGCTTTGCTGGGTTGGCCTGCAGTTGCTGCTTCTGCCTTGGGCAGTGAAAGGACTGGACTGAACTTTCTTTACTTGTGCTGAGTATCTCCAAGGGCTTGAAATTGAGCTTGCCTCCTGTTCTCGAAGTCTCAGGGACAGCAAAGACTTAACATACCTCTGGGTACTGCCTCTGGAACTGAGGTTTCAGTTGCCAAAGAGGGGGAAAGCAGCTGATACCGTCACGGACACCGCTGCAGGCTCTGTGTCCTGAAGGCACCGCAGAGGGTACCACCATACTTCGCACCGCAACCCTGGTCTCACCCACAATGAAGACCAACGTCGGCACCGAGCCGCTGTTTGCAACTCAACCTGTGGGCACCTCACTCTGCACCGCCTTGCTTCACTCCGCCACCCTGGTCTCAACGACGCCGTCGCTGCCCGCTGACTTTGACACCTCTGACAGCAGTGTGGCTTAGGGGCACCGCTCGTAAGACTCACGATGCACCGCCTTGCCCCACACCACAGTCCGGACGGACCGAAGCCAACTCCCCGCAACCAGTTCTGTCGCCTGCACTGTGATCTGTCAGCACCGCAACGAGCACCGCCTTCACTACGCAACGCAGCCCTGGTCTCACCGACTCCGCTGGATGACCGTCACCGAGCCACTGTCTGCACCGCGACTTGAGGGCGCAGCACTGCTCTGCTTCACATTGCAACCGCAATGGTTGTCACAACGGCCCACACCAATGTGATCGTCCGCAACGAAAAGGTACTGTTTTCGAGTCTGCCGACACCACAACCGATGCGGTCGTACGGAACTGTTGGATTCTGTTGTTCTCAGCACCGCAGTAGCACCGGACGGAGCTGGTAACTTCAAAGAACTGCATTTTAAGGTTATTCTTGCAAAGTGCATATTTTTAAGTACTGTATTGTGGATTTTGTTGTTTTGGTCTTGTTTTGAATATATAAAGTATTGGATATTTTTCTAAACTGTTGTGGTGTCCTTTTGTAGTGTTTTCACTGTATTTCTGTTGGTTATGTGCAAATGCTTTACACACTGCCTCTGAGATAAACCTGACTGCTCATGCCAAGCTACCAAGGGGGTGAGCAGGGGTTATTTCAGTAGTGTATCCCCCTTATCCTGACTAGGAAGAAGGGTCCCTACTTGGACAAAGGTGCAAACCATTGCCAACTAGAGACCCCCATTTCTAACACTCGGTTATAAGTGTGAGGGTGCCCCTGCATGAGCAGGACACCTCTACAATCCTCGGAGTCCATTCACCATTACGATACATAGAGTGGCCATACGTCATTACGCGATGGCTAACTCTAAACTGCTGTAACGAACCCTGCCATGTTTGGTATCAAACATGTTGGAATCATACCATAGCACCGTAAACAGTGTTAGAGGTATGATTCCATGCACTGTGGGCCCCCTCCGGGAAGCCCTCAGTGCTCCTAGTACCAGTCTTCCAGACCCGGACAGCAAGCTCTGGCTGCTGCTGACCAGAGACACGATTCTGCCCTCCTGCTGCTGAGCCAAGCTCAAGCAGGGGAAGGCAGGACAATACGTTTCCTGACACAGGGAGGTGTGACCACCTCCCAGACAGGACATAGTGTATTGGGCCAGGGCGGGGGCGCTTGCCAGCGCCACTAGACTGCTTGAAGGGCACATTTGGTGCCCTCCTTCCAAACTCCAGTTGGAACCAGTTCCAGGAGCAATTGGCTCCCACTATGGCGCGAAACTGGACAAAGGACATGGGAGCATTCTCCCCACTGTCCAGCACCTCCTCTGGGAGGGATCCCCTGAATCATCGCAACCCTTTCTTTAGGGTACTTAAGGGCTTACCTGTGGGTGGTTCTTTAGATTCATCGTGATACAAGATTCAGAACCGAAACCAATTAATCTTTAACTGTCTGGGCACTTTGGACTTCGTTAGACTTCGCTTTGGGAACCAAAACTGCACCGGGAAGACTCCTGCTGCTCCTGGTCTCGTCGTACTGCCAGTCTTCTTCATCGTCTGTGCCTGTACTCCGTACAGGTTCTGCTACAGGCCTGTGGACATCCAAGATACCTGAAGGAATCTCCCTTGGAGTGAAGGAGTCACTTCCCTGCACCTGCAGGCACCGCAACGAAGCTGACCGGTCTGCTGTTCGTCAGGTCCCATAAAAGCCAAAAGGTTCAGCAACACAGGTGGTGGTTCTGCCATTCCCTTGAGGTCTGCACTGTCTTCACAGCAAGTTTGAAGCCAGTATCCCTCGTCGGAACCACTGGAGCAGTACCCATGTGCATCGCATTGACTTGCGGTTGCCAAGACTTGTTGACTCTCTTCTACAGGGATCTTCGGGCTCCAAGAAGTTCAAGCCTCAAGCATGTCTTGCTACCAAGATCTTTGACCTCAATGCATCCTCTGCACCGTGGGCCTTCATCATTGGTGAGCTGCTCGAGATCCTCTTGCGACTCCTGTGCCTTTGGCTTGTGGGTCCTCTTGAGGGTCTTCTTTGGTTCGAGAGGGCTCCCCTGTTTGCTCGGGGCCTACTCTGACTTACTTGCACTTGGTGAGATTTCCTTGGAGCTTTCTGGTCCCGACACTGCACCTTTTTCTTCTGCCACATTTGTTGCCCCTGCCAAGGCTAATTGGTGCTCCAGCCGGACACCGACTCCCTGCTCTTGACATCTGAGGTGGGACAGCTCGTGAATGGATCCTGGTCTTCCACAGCGTCGCCTGGTCCGCACAGCTACAGCGCCAAGGTCAACGTCAACTCTCCTGCATCTTCCAACATCGGTGGGTATTTGTCTTCCGTGCCTCCTGGTCACTCCTGAGTAGCATAGACTCTGTTCCCTCTGCTTGCAGGTACCTCTCATCCTGAATCCATCCTTGGGTTCCACCGGACACTTTCAGCTTCTTCGCCAGCTGCATCTTTACTGAAGTCCTCCATTGTGGTCTACAGCGGTTTCCGATGTCACTTTGCACCTATGCACCCGGCTTCCCTGCTGTAGGTATCCTGGCTCCCGGGGTATCTACGGGTGGGGTTAATCTCCAACCTTCCATCTCCCACTGGGTTTCTTCAGGGTCCTCAGGGAAGGGTCCTTCTTGAAAACTGCAACCCCGACTTACCCATTGACTTGTGTTGATCACATGGTCGTTTTCCCACTCTGCACACGGCCTCCGTGGGGTTCCTGGGTACTTACCTTGGATGGTTCCTTGGGTCCCCAACACTTCTACATCTTCTGGGTCCAGTCTCGACATAGGTCATGGCTCGCATTCCACTTTCTTAGTATATGGTTTGGTCTCCCCCTGGAGACCACTGTATATTTGTGCTACTTACATATTCTATTGTTGAAGTATTGTGTGTATTGTGATTATATCTCAGGGTAGGAGATTTTGCAATATGTTAGTGAGTGTTTATAATAAATACATATTTTTATAACTACACTATGTGGTTCTTTTTCTCTTAACCTACACTATATGATAAGTAATGGTAAAACAAGCTGCTCTACACTCCTTCTGGACTAAGCCTGAAGGCCGCTCTACACAGCTACCACTTAGCCTCCCGTCAGTGTAAACGCCATTCCGTATTTACACGAATTATGGGAAGAAGATTACCATTGTATCTGTTGAGTTGTAATACCTGTGCTCATATCAACTGAAGAAGAATGGTTTCAAGTGTCAAAAGAAGGACTTGCAATAAAGAAGAATTTATATGGACATTCAATTTGTGTTTTTCTCAGTTCATGACCAAAAAAAAGCCATATTATATGTTTAAACAATATAAAGTAAACTACAACATTTTAAAAAATAATACATTTATTATACCCACTACAACTTATAAATTGTAGACAAAGTTTCAAACTCAGGAGGTGTAAAATTTACAAATCCTACTACAGTTAATGCAACAGTAGGTAAAGTGTTGGAGGGATAAAATGTACTACTCCCACTCCAATGAGTGCAACAGTAGGGAAAATGTTGAATGGCGGAGGGGAAAAATTTACTATTCTCACTCCAGTCAGTGCAACAGTAGGGAAAGTGTTGGATTACGGAGGGGTAAAATCTACTATCCCCACTCCAGTCAGTGCAACAGTAGGAAAAGTGTTGGATTACGGAGGGGTAAAATCTACTATCCCCACTCCAGTCAGTGCAACAGTAGGGAAAGTGTTGGATTGAAAACGGGAAAAAGTTACTAATCCCACGCCAGTCAGTAAACCTTAGAATATTATTTATACAATTAACAAATAATTATCAATTAAATAGTTATAAATAATTAATAATTAATTATTTTAAAATTATAATTAATTAACTTCCCATCCTATACCTCTACAAAACCTAGCACCCACACCTCAAACTTAAAAACGAAAAATATTAATTATACAATTAACATAAATAATTATCAATTGAATGAATGTTATTAATTGAAACATATTTATTAATTAATTATAATTAATTTACTTCCCACCCTATCCCCTACAAAACCCACAACCCGCCCCTAAAACTTAACTAAAACAAATATTAATTAAACAATTAACATAAATAATTATCAATTAAGTAATTTAAATTAATTAAGAATTATAAATTATTTTTAAATAATTTACTTCCCACCCTATTCCCCGTTAAATCCGACAACCTGCTACAGTGCTAAAAATAGCAAATAAATATTACATTAAATTTTAAAAAGACTTTAATTTACAAACCATATTAAATAACTAACAATATTTAAACAAACATTTTAAAACATATACAATTAACATATATATTAAAATACACAAAAATAACCAAAAATCGATATTAACAATAATATTTTTAACATCAATATTACTTACCTTAAAATCTATATTCTTGTCCACGATATTCATGCTCACGATATTTCTGTGTCACGATATTTCCAACTCGATAATTGTGTCAGTGGATATTACTGACTCGATATTTTGTCTGAATACCCTGAAGCTAGGGCTAAATACAAAAAGAGCTAATCTAAAATAAACTAGGAAAATAAGTTATAGGATGAACTGCTCCAAGCTGCCATTTTAAACAACACATAGGCTATCTGGCACATTATAGCCCACACAGGGACGAAATAAGATTATGCATTCTGAATCATTTATTCAGCCACAAGAATGTGTCTCATATTTCACTGATTTATATGCGGCATTCCCCTGGAAACTCCAAAATCTTGATCAATTGGTGATAAATTGAGGCTGTTGCTCCTCAATTCAGTTTTCTTTAAATCAACCTATTAGAGCAGACGCTGCGCTCTATAAAACTTAAATTAAATCAAATCAAATAAAAGGCCATTCAAGCCCAGAAAACAGGAAAAGCTCCTGGGTTGGATAGCATGTGTGATTTGTTCCGTTTCTAACCTTTAATTTGGGCTCCCTATATAAATAAACTGTCTAATGCCATAGTGGCGGGGGTCGCAGTTCCTGACCCTTGGGGTGGGGCCGACATTAGCCCGATTCATAAGAAGGGCTCTGGTAGTCAACCAAGGATTTATTGTCCTTTAAGTTTAATTGATAATTTACAAAAAAAAATTGCAAGCAGATTTTGGACAAGTTAACTTTGTGGATGGGCAAGACACAGATATTGACTCCCTTACAGGAATGGTTTAGGGCAAGGGGTAAGTAGTGTTGATCAGGTTTTTTGTTTCCTTTTAATTCAATGGAAAATTGTTAACATAAGCCACAATCATCTGTATGTGGTATTGGTCAACTTGCGAGCTGATTTTGACTTAGGGCCTGATTTAGAGTTTGGCAGTCAGGTTGCTCTCTCACAAATGTGACAGATATCCCGTCTGCCTTATTACAAGTGCCATAGAGTTTAATGCACTTATAATAAGGCAGCAGTGATGTTCGTCATATTTGTGATGGAGTAGCCTGTCCGCCAAAGCTCTAAATCAGGACCTTAGTTGTTAGATCAGAATTATGGGCAGTTCATGCCCATCAGGGAAGTTTACTTTCCTTAATATTCAAACTTTCTGCAAGGAATTAGGCTCAGGTTCATTGGGGTGTTAATGGTGATCTAACTGAAAAAATAAGCATCAGTAGGGGCGTTAAGCAGAGTTGTGCACTCGCCCCAACGCTCATTCTACTCTTTTTAACAGCTGCATAGTATTTATGTTGAACTGTTAAAAAGACTCTCCTCAGATTGCCTACCAAAAATTTCCAGCTCTTTTATTTGCAGACAACACTTTATTGCTCTCTAAAACTCCTATAGGTGTTAATGTGTTGCTGAAGAGGTTTGGCTTATTTTGTCTAAACCATGAGCCTGAAATTAATGCCTCTAAATCAAAGTTTATGGTTTTTTACACCACAAGTCATTTAACCCCTTCGGTGCTCACAACGGCCGGGAGCCGTCATGAGACACAGTGGGCGTGTGCTCATGACGGCTCCCGGCCGTCGTGACACCCACCCACGGGGGAAGCGCTGGCGCTCCCCCTGTGGGACGCCGATCTTCGTGCCTGCACCGGGGAAGGCAGGGAAGCCCTTCCCCTGCCTCCCCCCCCTCCCCTCCACGTCATCAATGACGTCAGCGTGCGAGGCGCACTGACGTCATTGGAGGTTTCCCTTTGTTTCCCGACGCGCTGGAAGCCATTTGCTTCCAGCGCGTCGGGAAACAAACAGGTGAGTTTCTCCTCGTGGAGGGTGGAGGGTATATTTTAAAAGGCATCGGAGGAAAGGAAAGGGTTTTCCTTTCCTCCGATGTCTTTTAAAAAGCATTCCTGCTGCACGATCGCGCCTGGGGCGCGATCGTGCAGCAGGAATGCTCGTTTTTTTTTTTTAAAAGGCCCAATTTGTGTAGGGGAGCGGCCCCTTGGGCAAGGGTCGCTCCCCCTTGGGGGAACAATATGTGCAGTTGGGTCTGCCCCCCTTTAGGGGGGGCAGATCGGTAATATTTATTTTAAAAAAAGGTGTGTGTGCCCCCACTGGGCCACCAGGGATTTTTTTTTTTTAAATGCCCTTTGTATTTTGGGGAGGGGCCCCTTGGGCAAGGGTCGCTCCCCTTGGGGGAGAAATATGTGTAGTTGGTTCTGCCCCCCTTGGGGGGGGGAGATCGAATAATTAAAAAAAAAAAAGTATGTGGCCCCCACTGGGCCACCAGGGATGTTTTTTTTTTTTTGTAAATGCCCTTTGTGTGTCGGGAAGCGGCCCCTTGGGCAAGGGTCGCTCCCCTTGGGGGAGCAATTTGTTTAGTTGGTGGGGCAGATCTGATAAAAAAAAAAAGAAAATAAGTAGGTGTGTGCCCACTAGGCCACCAGGGATGTTTTCTTCTTTTTTTGTAAATGCCCTTTTGTGTCGGGGAGCGGCCCCTTGGGCAAGGGTCGCTCCCCTTGGGGGAGCAATTTGTTTAGGTGGGTCTGCCCCCTGTGCCCACTAGGCCACCAGGGATTTTTTTTTAAATAAATTATGTTTTTGGGGAGCGGCCCCTTAGGCAAGGGTCGCTCCCCTTTGGGGATCATTTATTTTGGCCGTTTCTGGCCCCCCTTGGGGCAGAGCGGCCTTGTGAGTCTAGGCCCATCTGCCCCCAAGGGGGGCAGAAGCCATTAGACACCAGGGATTGTTTTAGTGTTGTTGGGGAGTGGCCCCTTGGGCAAGGGTCGCTCCCCTTGGGGGAGCAATATGTTTTTGGAGAGCGGCCCCTTCGGCAAGGGTCGCTCCCCTTTGGGGAGCATTTATTTGGGCCGTTTCTGACCCCTTGGAAGGGCAGATCGACCCAAGTAAACAATTAATTTTATTGTATGCCCACTAGGCCACCAGGGATTGTTTTTGTGTTGTTGGGAGCGGCCCCTTGGGCAAGGGTCGCTCCCCTTTATGGGGTATTTATTGTGGTCGTTTCTGCCCCTTTGGGGGCAGATCGGCCATATGTTTTCAGGCCCATCTGTCCCCTAGGGGGGCAGAAGCCAGTAGACACCAGGGCATTTTCAATGTTGTATTTGGGGAGTGACCCCTTGGGCAAGGGTCGCTCCCCATTTATGAGGGTGAATTTTTTGGCTGTTTCTGCTCCCTGTGGGGGCAGATCAGCCTTATGCTTTTAGGCCCACCTACCACCTTTGCTTGGCTGGTGGATGTATGTGGACTAGTGCATTATTTGCATATGTGATTGTAATGTTTTATTTCTCCTTTTTATTCTAGTGTAAAGCTTTTGATTCCTGTTTGCGGTTTCGGCAGTGGTTGTTCTGCAGTTTTGCGTAGTTGCATTTTTTTGGTAAGAAAAACATTTTTGTTGTATTTACTCCAAATGAGTATTATTGTCATGCATGAATGAATTTTTTTGTAAATGGTGTCATAATGGCAGCATATTTAGTTAGTGTTTTGAGCATGAAATTCTTTGCGATGTGTTTTGCATTGTCTTATGTGTAATTTTCTTTTCTTTTTCTTTTTTAGTGGGATATTGTTGATCCTTACTGTGTCTGTGCAGAGTAGGTGGTGGTGAGTCTAGTTGCTTCTGGCAAGTGAGTGGTATCGTTTTGGAGTATATAGGTCTTTCTGATAAAGACGCATTTTGTTTATTACTTATTTTACAAAGTGTTTGTTGTTGTTGTTGACTTGTTTGACAAGTTACCTTTATTAGTAAGGATTATGGCTAGCCGTAGAATGACTGCTCAGCAGGTGGTTGGTATGCTTCTTGAATCTTCCTCTGAGCAGGATTATGAGACTGACAGTGCGTCTGAGGGAGAGGAGGGAGGGGAAGATTCAGGCAGTGAGTTTTCTCTCCACATGGAATCATCGGATGATGAAGATACTCTCAGTGCGGATGAAGCTACTCTCAGTGCGGATGAAGTGCCTGTTTTAGAGGGGGACACTGATGTGCCGATGGTGCAGCAAGAGACATCGGTATTGCAGCCTGAGGCTGCAAGGCTTCCTACTGGAAGTGCTGGACTCTGGGTTGATCCAAACATGGTGCAGCCGGTGTTGCCTGCCTTTAGTGTGGATGCAGGGTGTAGAGTGGATTGCGATTTTTTTTTGCCTATACAGTTTTTTCAGTTGTTTATGGATGATGTATTTTTGGCTGAGATTGTTGAGCAGACTAATTTGTATGCTGAACAGTTTTTGAGGGACAACAGTGCCACACTTAAGCCCCACTCTAGAGCTACCCGGTGGACTCCCACAAATCTGGATGAGATGAAGAAGATTTTGGGTTTGACTTTTTTGATGGGCTTGATAAGGAAGCCGTCCATGGCTTCATATTGGTCTACCAGGCCCTTGATGGCAACGGCCATATTTCCTGCGATTATGACCCGTGATCGGTATTTACTTTTGCTTCGGATGCTGCATTTTGTTGATAATACTTTGGCGTTGCCACGAGATCACCCTGACTGTGACCGTCTTTTTAAGATTCGGCCTGTTCTTGATCACTTTGTAGATCGATTTTCAGAGATCTATACTCCAGGGAAAGAAATATCTATTGATGAGTCTTTGGTCCTGTTCAAGGGCCGTTTGGTTTTAGGCAGTACATCCCTAGCAAGAGGGCACGTTATGGAATTAAGCTGTATATGTTGTCTGAGAGTAGGACAGGATATGTTTTTAATTTCCGTGTGTACACTGGTAGGGATTCCACTATTGACCCCCTGGTTGTCCGTCCACTTTTGGAGTTTCAGAGAAAATTGTGTGGGATCTTGCTAGAGGACTGTTTAACAGAGGCCACCATTTGTACCTTGATAACTTCTACACTGCTGTGCAATTGTTTAAGGAATTGTTCAAAGTGGACACTTTTGCTTGTGGCACAATCCGCTCTAACCGTAAAGGTTATCCAAAAGAGCTTGTTTCCAAAAACTTCAGAGGGGACAGTGCAGTTCCTTGCGTAGTGATGAACTACTAGCTGTGAAATTTGTGGACAGGAGGGATGTGTACATGCTGACTACCATCCATGATGAGAGTACTTCACCTATGGCTGTTTGGGGTCAGTTTGCTGAAGTACGCAAACCTGTGTGCATTTTAGACTACAATAAGCACATGGGTGGTGTTGATAGAGTAGATCAGAGGTTGGAACCTTACATTGCTATTCGTAAGGCTTACATTTGGTATAAAAAGTTGGCCATCCATCTCTTCAATTTAGCAATTTTCAATGCTTTTGTTGTGTACAAGGAGTGGTCTCCTGAGTCAAAGTTGACTTTTGTTCAGTTTCAGCAGTCTGTGATAGGCAGCATTGTTGTTGTGGAACAGGCAAGTGTTCCTAGAGTTGGAGTGGTGGAGGATGTGGCTAGATTGAAAGATCGCCACTTTCCTGATTTAATTCCTCCCACGCCCAAAAAAAACAATCCCTGTAAGAGATGTAGAGTCTGCTTGCGTAGAGGTGTGCGGAAGGAGAGTCGTATGCACTGTGCCGATTGTCCTTCTAATCCTGGGCTGTGTGTGCCCTCATGTTTCAGATTGTATCACACTAAAAAGAGTTTTTGGGAGCAACCATGAGTCTAATAGTGTACTGCCTGGTCTGTATGGTTTTATATAGTTGTTCAGTTTCACGTTTGGCAATAGAATGATGTCTTTAGTTACTGCTGTTGTTTTTGTAGTTATAGTTTTGTATCTAGTTGCAATTGGTTTGTGTTTTCTTTCTTGTTTAAAAAATTTTTATGACGGTGTGCGTGGACTGGTGCTTGGCTGGTGGTGTGCGTGGACTGGCGCTTGGCTGGCGGTGTGCGTGGACTGGCGCTTGGCTGGTGGTGAGTGGACTGGCGCTTGGCTGGCAGTGTGCGTGGATGGGCGCTTGGCTGGCGGTGTACGTGGACTGGCGCTTGGCTGGCGGTGTGCGTGGACTGCCGCTTGGCTGGTAGTGTACGTGGACTGGTGCTTGGCTGGTGGTGAGTGGGCTGGCGCTTGGCTGGCGGTGTGCGTGGATTGGCGCTTGGCTGGCGGTGTGCGTGGACTGGCGCTTGGCTGGCGGTGTGTGTGGACTGGCGCTTGGCTGGCGGTGTGCATGGACTGGTGCTTAGCTGGTGGTGTGCGTGGACGGGCGCTTGGCTGGCGGTGTGTGAGTAGTGACTTGCTGCTGGTCACTACACACACTGCTAGCTAAACGCCACTCCATGCAATCTGTGAGCTGGTGTGGTTGCTGTGTCAGGAATGTGGACGTGTGAAAGTGATGGGCCCTTGAATGGCGCTGTCTGCTGGTGTGAGTGTTGTAATGTGCTGGGCCCGCGGCTGGCGGTGTGAATGGTTTTGTATGTGTCACACGTATGAAAGGTGTATGAATGGCCTGTAAAGCGGTTGGTGCCTTGTCGTGGCTTTACAGCTCACGAGCTGTGAGTCAATTGTTCAGTTTCTCGTCCTTTCAATTATTAACAGTGCATTTCATTTTTGTGAAATCTCTGGTTAATACAACTGTATATACTGAACCATCACTCACCCTCGTGCCAAATCCAACCAGTATGTCTGTGTGCTTGAAGAATAGCTGGTTGTGCAGAAATATTTGTCTTTTCCGTCTTTCTCAAGCAGGGTGTACCTTGTCCCTTTTTGTGAATGTTGTAATGTGTTGGTTTCGTGCCTGGTGATGTGAATGGTCTTGTGTGTATTAGGTATGAAAGGTGTGTGAATGGCCTGTAAAGCGGTTGGGGCCTTGACGTGGCTTTACAGCTCACGAGCTGCGAGTCACTGGTTCCGTTTTTTGTCCTTTCAATTATTGACAGTGCATTTCATTTTTGTGAAATCTCTTGTTAATAAAATTGTATATACTGAACCATCACTCGCCCTCGTGCCAAATCCAACCAGTATGTGTGTGTGCTTGAGGAATAGATGGCTGTGCAGTAATCTTTGTCTTTTTAGTCTCTCTGCCAAGGTGTACATTCCATCTAAGAATAACCTACCAACTGTAGATATTGTCGTAAACTAAACACCCATGGGAGTACATGGTGATGTCTCTCTTGTGGATCCCAACAAGTTATCTTACCCACAATGTCCTGCAAACCTCAAAATGTCTGTCACATTTTCCTTGCAATATTGTGCAAAAATGTTCACGCTGCAGAAAGAAACAACAAATTTCCTACCCCTTCGCCTTTCACCAAGTATCCCAATAGAAATGGTACCTCACTCGCGTGGGTGGGTCAAGGACCCGTGACAGGCAAGGGCCCAAAACCTTCTGAGGCGACATCAAAATTGCCTATCACAAAACAACCTGGTTTTGCAAGGGGGAGTCACCTGGGTTTTTGGCCCCGTGCTTGGCGGCCAGCTAGGGAAACCTACCAAACCCACACATTTCTGAAAACTAGACACCCGGGGGATTCCAGGGAGGTATGGCTTGCGTGGATCCCCCAACGTTTCCTTACCCAGAATCCCCTGAAAACCTCAAATTTAGCTGAAAAAAATCACTTTTTTCACACATTTTTGTGTGGGAAAGTTGTGGCATCACCGGGCTAACACAAATTTCCTACCACCCAGCGTTCCCCAGGGTCTCCCGATAAAAATGGTGCCTCACTCGTGTGGGAGGCCCAAGTACCCGCGACAGGCAAGGGCCCAAAACGTATTGAGGCGACATCAAAATTGCCTATCTCAAAACGACCTGGTTTTGCAAGGGGGGTCCCATGACTTTTTAGTCCGGGGCTCGGCGGCCACCTAGGGAAACCTACCAAACCCACACATTTCTGAAAACTAGACACCTGAGGATTCCAGGGAGGTATGGCTTGCATGGATCCCCCAACCTTTCCTACCCAGAATCCCTGCAAACCTCAAATTTAGCTGAAAAAATCACTTTTTCACACATTTTTGTGTGGGAAAGTTGTGGCATTACCGGGCTGACACAAATTTCCTACCACCCAGCGTTCCCCAGGGTCTCCCAATAAAAATGGTGCCTCACTCGTGTGGGAGGCCCAAGTACCCGCGACAGGCAAGGGCCCAAAACATATTGAGGCGACATCAAAATTGCCTATCTCAAAACGACCTGGTTTTGCAAGGGGGGTCCCATGACTTCCTGGTCCGGGGCTCGGGGCCACCTAGGGAAACCTACCAAACCCACACATTTCTGAAAACTAGACACCCGGGGGATTCCAGGGAGGTATGGCTTGCGTGGATCCCCCAACGTTTCCTTACCCAGAATCCCCTGCAAACCTCAAATTTAGCTGAAAAAATCACTTTTTTCACACATTTTTGTGTGGGAAAGTTGTGGCATCACTGAGCTGACACAAATTTCCTACCACCCAGCGTTCCCCCGGGTCTCCCGTTAAAAACGGGGCCTCACTCATGTGGGAGGCCCAAGTACCCGCGACAGGCAAGGGCCCAAAACATTTTGAGATACGCAATTTTGATGTCGCCTCAATACGTTTTGGGCCCTTGCCTGTCGCGGGTACTTGGGCCTCCCACACGAGTGAGGCACCGTTTTTATTGGGAGACCCAGGGAACGCTGGGTGGTAGGAAATTTGTGTCAGCCCGGTGATGCCACAACTTTCCCACACAAAAATGTGTGGAAAAGTGATTTTTTTCAGCTAAATTTGAGGTTTGCAGGGATTCTAGGTAAGGAAACGTTGGGGGATCCACACAAGCCATACCTCCTGGAATCCCCGGTGTCTAGTTTTCAGAAATGTGTGGGTTTGGTAGGTTTCCCTAGCTGGCCGCCGAGCACGGGGCCAAAAACCCAGGTGACCCCCCTTGCAAAACCGGTTGTTTTGTGATAGGCAATTTTGATGTCGCCTCCATACGTTTTGGGCCCTTGCCTGTCGCGGGTACTTGGGCCTTCCACACGAGTGAGGCACTGTTTTTATCGGGAGACTCGGGGGAACGCTGGGTGGTAGGAAATTTGTTTCAGCCCGATGATGCCACAACTTTCCCACACAAAAATGTATGAAAAAAGTGAATTTTTCAGCTAAATTTTAGGTTTGCAGGGGATTCTGGGTAAGAAAACGTTGGGGGATCCACGCAACCCATACCTCCCTGGAATCCCACGGGTGTCTAGATTTCAAAAATGTATAGGTTTGCTAGGTTTCCCTGGGTGCCGGCAGAGCTACGGTTCAAAAACTACAGGTAGGCACTTTTAAAAAAAAGGGTCATTTTTCACAGTGAAATTGTGGTGTGTCCACGTTGCGTTTTGCGCCGTTTCCTGTCGCGGGAACTAGGCCTACCCACACAAGTGAGGTACCATTTTTCTCGGAAGACTTTGGGGAACGCGGGGTGGGTGGAAATTTGTGGATCCACGCAGATTCCAGAACTTTCCACCACAGAAATGTGAGGAAAATGTGTTTTTTTGACAATTTTTTAGGTTTGCAAAGGATTCTGGGTAACAGAACCTGGTGAGAGCCAGTCAAGTCTCCCCATCCTAGATTCCCCTGGGTGTCTAATTTTCAAAAATGTATAGGTTTGCTAAGTTTCCCTAGGTGCCGGCAGAGCTAGGGTTCAAAAACTACAGCTAGGCACTTTGCAAAAAAAGGGTAATTTTTCACAGTGAAATTGTGGTGTGTCCACATTGCGTTTTGCGCCGTTTCCTGTCCCGGGCACTAGGCCTACCCACACAAGTGAGGTACCATTTTTCTCTGAAGACTTTGGGGAACGCGGGGTGGGTGGAAATTTGTGGATCCACGCAGATTCCAGAACTTTCCACCACAGAAATGTGAGGAAAATGTGGTTTTTTTGACAATTTTTTAGGTTTGCAAGGGATTCTGGGTAACAGAACCTGGTGAGAGCCACAGTCAAGTCACCCCATCCTGGATTCCCCTGGGTGTCTAGTTTTCAAAAATGTATAGGTTTGCTAGGTTTCCCTAGGTGCCAGCAGAGCTGGGGTTCAAAAACTACAGCTAGGCACTTTGCAAAAAAAGGGTCATTTTTCATTGTGAAAATGTGGTGTGTTCACGTTGCTTTTTGAGCCGTTTCCTGTTGTGGGCACTAGGCCTACCCACACAAGTGAGGTACCATTTTTATCAGGATACTTAGGGTAATTCAGATTTGTAGAGCAACTGTTATTACCTATTGACTTTCGATGAATTTCTGCCTTCCAAATGAAAGACAATGTGTAAAAAAGAAGTCATTTTGAAAAATGACCGATAATTCTCATGCTAGTATGAGTATTCCCAATTTCGGAAATGTGCAAATATCTACTGTTTCTAAACTCTATATTTTGTTCCCATTTCAGAAATACATAGGTGTCTTTCATACCGATTTTTCCATGTATACATTTTCCCAGAATAATTGCTATATACCCGGTACATAATAAAAAACCATTGCAAGTCGCTGCTCAGTTTTTGGCTCTGGGTTCGTCGGGTTCTTGGTGAACCTACAAGTCCTATATATCCCCACAACCAGTAAGGTCCAGCGGATGTAACGGTATATTATTTTCAAAGAGCTGTCATAATTAGAAGAAGTTACAGGTGAAAACGTTGACACAAATGGCTGTTTTTTTCAACTAATTTTCAATTTTTCCAAAATTTTACTGTTAGTTTCTATAAAGAAACCTTGAAGGATCTACACAAATGACCCCTTGCTGAATTCAGAATTTTGTTTACTTTTCTAAAAATGTATAGCTTTCCAGGATCCATTATTGCTTTCATACCCATTTCTACCATTAACTGGAAGGAGGTTGAAAGCACAAAAAATAGCAAAAATAGGCTATGTCCCAGAAAAATGCCAAAACTGTGTAAAAAATTTTGGTTTTCTGACAAAGACAAAAGTCTGTCATTCCCTAAAAGCTGGGAAAGTGGTGATTTCAGCCCCACAAACCCTTTTTTGATACCATTTGCAGGGAAAAAACCAGACGCTTTCATTTGCAGCACTTTTTCCCCATTTTTCCCCAAAAAACCAAATTTTAGCTGTATTTTTGCTAATTTCTGGGCCCCTCCAGGGGAATCCACAAACCCTGGGTACCTTTAGAATCCCCATGATGTTGGAAAAAAAGGACGCAAATTTGGCGTGGATACCTTATGTGGCCAAAAAGTTACAGGGGCCTAAGCGCAAACTACCCCAAATAGCCCAAAAAAGGCTTAGCACAGGGGGGGAAAAGGCCTAGCAGCGCAGGGGTTAAGGGTTAAGGGGTTGAGTATTATGACTGATTGGTTTAAAAAATTTGATTATTTGGATATCACAATATCAGATTTTCATACCTTCTCCTCCCAAATTATTAAAAGCAAGCTTCTTCTAAATTTCACAGCAGTTGCTGTATTGAAATATGCAACTTGATCCACCACTTATTCTATATCACCTGCTGTAGAAGTTTATAGGGCTAAAGACCTCAATGCAGCTTTGTATGGGTTTGAGCTTTGGCTACAATGCAAAATAAAGGTGTTGATTAAGTGTGAAAATACATTTATTAAATAATTGTTGAAGCTTCCACAGAGCACCTCTATGCTTCTAGTATGGCTTGACCTTGCTTTAAAACCCATCTAGCATAGTTTTTACCAAACATTAGGGGGCGACCAACTGGTGGGTAAAATGATTTTATTGTTTCAATTAATACAAATTGTTACAAAAGACCATGCGTAGTGTGTACTTCCAAGGTCCTTCTTCGACCATTAATAAAAAACAATATTGTTTCAGTTCATTTCATACATTTCAGAACGATTTCGAAAGCATAAAATCGAGGTCCGTAGGTACTTAATATGTGCTCACGGCTTTAGGCTTAGAGTCTTACATTGAGCCAAGGCTCGATCTTTACTTAAGAGTTCTTTAAGTTTTTGTGCACATTCCGCTAGTCTAGCCAGTTCCATGGGGATCTCTAAATTAAAAAGAAGCTTCATTGCATCCACACAGGTACGGATGCCGTATTTTAGAAACTAGCGCAACGTGCAAGACTCAGTTCAGGGCAGATGCAAAGTAGGTGGGGCCAGGGACTCCTCTGACTGATGGCAGAATCTGCAGGAGATAGCCACCTCTAGTGATTTCCAGTGAGTATTAATGTCTTTTATTGGCATGGCCATGAGTTTGACCGAAAGGATTTGTTTTAGTATTGGTTTATTCAAAGCTGAATCAAGGTAAGGCTGCCTCAGTTTGTCCTTATAAGAACTGACTAGTAACCCAATATTGCTGCTAGAGGACTCTATAGTCCCTATGTCATCCTGCTTTGATAATATTCTAACTTGTTTCCTTAAAATTGTTTTAAGCGGGCCCGGTTGATAAGTAAAGTAGCCCCAGTCAGACAAATCATGGTGCAGCTCCGTAAGGGCAGTTGATAAAGCGTCTGCCCATGGGTTTTTCCCTTTTCTTAAAAATTTCTTTCAGGGTAGCTTTCATTGTGTATGGGGGGGGCGGCGCATGTCCCTCGATAACGGATGACCGAGGCCCAATATTCATAAGATTGTTTACTTAATCCAAATTCCAGCCTTACTAGTGCGTTTCTGGCATAGGCCGGTATCTGGAAAATCTGTTTGAATGCGCGGCAGTTGGCAGACTCCATGATGTTAATTAAGGCCCCGTGAAATACTAGTTGCCCATAGGAGATTGAAGGAATTAGCTTGGCTCTTATGACCTTTCGAATAGGCTCAGTTGTTGCACTGCGTAATTTTGAATTGAGTTTGCAAAGGGCGTACGTCACCGCCTTAGCTTTGGCTTCTATAGATGCAATGTGGGCTGTCGGCTTGCCATTACTCATAATCCATACCCCCAGGTAGTTAAATTTGGTTGTTGTTAATATTTTCAGGTTGCCCATATTTCATAGATGTTTAAGTTTGTTGGGGTGTTTTCCAAAGATGACCACCTTTGTTTTGCTGGCATTTGCTGTCAATTCATTTTCTTCATTGTAAATGCTAAGTGCATCCAGTGCTCTTTGCAGACCCGTTTTTTTGTGGTCCATTAAGACCATGTCGTCAGCATATTGCATTAAGAATAGTCTGGTCGACCCAATTTTGGGTGCTAACAGGTTGGCTTTTGATATTGTTTTGCCAAGGTCTGCAGTATATAAGTTAAAGAGTAGCGGTGCCAATACGCAGCCTTGTTTCAACCCTCGGTCCGTGTATATCTTCTTTGTGGCTCTGTTCCTGGTGAGTTTGACGTGTACCCAGGTCCTGGTGTAAAGAGCTATAATGGCGTTCAGCAACCTGTTTGGAATCCCCCAATTTTGTAGTTTTCGCCAAAGTAGATTTCTGTTGACACAGTCAAACGCCGCCGAGCAGTCAACAAAGCAGGCAAAGAGGGGGTGCTGGTTTTCCCGAGTGGACTGATCTACCAGATAGGCTAGGGCCAGAATGTTATCCAATGTTGATGCTCCTGTCCTAAAGCCGGATTGGTAGACTGGTAGTTTTCCGTCCTCATTAGCCCAGATTTGTAGATCTTGTAGAAGCAAGCTTGCATATGCCTTTGCCTCGATGTCCAGGAGGGCTATCATCCTGTAGTTGGTTGGATCTCCAGTTTTGCCTTTTTTATGTATTGGATGGAGCAGGGATCCTTTCCAGGCTTCGGGACTGTTGAGTTGATCATGCAAAACTTATATAATGGGGTGAGGATTGTTGCTCAGAATACGATGTCCTCCTTGAACAGTTGTCCCCGGAGAGCATTGGGGCCCGGGGCTCCTTTGCTTCTCATGTTATTTAGTATTTTTAACACGCGGTTGTACACATCCGGGGGTTCACTTGTTTCCTCTGTGTTTGTTTGTTTTACCCAGTTTTTGTTATCAGTGTCTTTATGCGGACTGGTGCTCATAAATGGTTGTTGGTAGTCTAAAGGGAGGTTGTGAGAGGGGCCACAGTAGAGTGTTTTCACATGATTGACCCATGTTTGCCCTGAAACTCCGTTTTGCCGATCGTGACCAAGTCCAGACAGCCTGTTGATGTATAGCCAGAATTCTGCTTGGAGTTAGAAGACTATGGATGTGCAGCCATTGGGAGTCTTTTTGTTGCCTTTTAAAGTTCCATATGTTTCTCCTGTGCGTGTCCCTGGCTGTCAGCCATGTTTGACGAGCGGTTTCACCCCTCGCCCGCTTGTATTGCGATTAGCTTGCCTCAGTGCCGTTTTTACCTAGTTGGATTATTTTGCACCGTGGATTAGGTTGGCAGCACACCCTTTCATTGGGTTCGGGCTGATTCTTTGGTTTTGTGCCAAGTAATTGACCATGCAGCTCCGGGACCAGTTTTGACCATTTCGCTAGTATATTCCCTTCAGCGTAGTCACTATTGAGTACAGGCCAATTGTTTTTCCAGGCTGTCAGGCCGGATGAGTTGATTTTATTCAATTTCAGTCGGCTTAGGAGCGTGTGGATTTCCTCCCTGTTGGGTGCACCCAGAGGTGTAGTGTGCCTGAAAGTAACCGTTTGCAGTGATACAGCTGTGAACAATGGAAAGTGGTCACTGATTTGTTGTACTGGCTTTTGAAGGTCCACCACTTGTTCGTGGAGGCAATGGCTCCAAAAAATATAATCTATAGTAGATTTAGGTTTTCCCTGGCGGGCTCTGAGCATGGCGTGATTTGCGCCTTGTGCCTCTTGTGCGGACCTTAAACTGTAGGTGTTTAGAAATCTATTGAGCAAGTTGCCAGTGCAGTCCCTAGTACAAGAGGCATCTGTTTCTAGTCCCAGATTATGCCTATTGTATTCGCCGACCATTATTATCCCGCAGTTTGGGTAATTGCAGAGCAGTGCTTCCAGTGTGTTGACCAGTTCTCTCATCTCGCCATATCTTGGACTGTCTTTGCAGTTAAAGTAAATGTTAAAGAGTAGGATCGTTATGGGGGATCCATTCAGTTTAAGGCCTTGCAAGTATAATGCTTGGACCATGTCCGTACTCAATGGTGATTTAACCGATGATATGGAAATACCCAAGTTTACATATATGGATAGGCCCCCTGATGGCCTTCCGAATACATTGTACTTTTTTGCTGGATGTTGGAATTCCTCAAATCCTGGTATGACCAGGGGGGCGAGTAGCCAGGTTTCCTGGAGACACAGCAAGTCCCCCTTCTGTAAGAATTCAAAGGCGTCCCTATTCTGTAGCATAGTTTTCAGCCCGAACACGTTCCATGAAATTAGTTTTATGGTCTTATTTGGTCCACTTGCAAGCTGGTTGAGTCTTTTTAAGCTAGGAGCAGTTTGGTTGCTGCCATGGCGGAGTTATTGCTGTTCCATCCTGATCGTGAGTGTACGTCATGGCTTTCCCACTTTCAGTGATTTTGCGCACAGTAGCAGCTGAAGTAGATGAGAAATGTATTCTCAAGTCTGAGAATGTTGTAGGATGGATGGCTTCAGAAGTGCCTCTTAGAATGGACTTTCGTTGTGGCTGTATTTGCCTGCTGCTGTATCTGCCCGTTAGCATGTGTGGGTATTTTTCCTCTTCGGGTTGGTGTACATTAATCCCCCATATTGCGAATTGAGGCTTCTTTGTCATAATCTTTTGAACTATTGTGCTGGTTTTCCATGTTGTTATTGTCGATTCTCTTGTTGTGTTGGTGTTCAGGGCCCTGAATTGAACTCGGGTTAGGTCTTCAGTTGTGAGATGTGATAGCTCTGGAATGCGATGAAGGATTTGTATAATATTGGCCCTATTTAATATGTCTGAGCCTCCTCGGGATGTATATTCGGGTGTGAGCACTATGATGGTGTTTTCCGATGCCCTTTGAACAAGGTTCCTTGGCCTTATGGTTCCTGGGTTTGTTTCCAGGCTAGGGCTATTTGTTATATTTGCTCTGTTGTCTATTTGGGCTGCTGTGTTTTCTCATGCCCCTGTACTGTTTGGTGGAGTGGGAAGTGTTCTTGTGTTATCCATTTTGGATGGGGGCTTGACTTGCTCCTGTCTGTTTCGATTTCGTGCTTTATTGGTGCCCCCTCTACTGTCTGTTTGTGGGGGAAGGGCAGTCTCCTGTGGGATTTGCTTTCGCCATTCGTCTGCCCGGTCTGGACCGCAGGGTGAATTTATTAGTGGTTGTGCTGCCATTACTGTTGTTAACTCAGCGTTCCCTGCGCTGGCGATGGACTTCGACTTTTGGAAGATTGGGTAAAGTTTCTGTGGCCTGAGCGATTTCAGTTGTTGGTCGGTCTTTGGGTCCATTTCGTGGCCTGGGTTGCCGTCTAGTGCTACCAGGCGCAGGTATAGCTCTTTTGCACCGCGCCGATGTTTGATGTTTTTTGTTTGTTTCTTGAGGCGTTTTTTCGCCCTTCTGGATAGCAGTTTTCTGTTCCCTTTGGGGCTGTCAGTTGGTCCTTGATTTGGGGGCCCAGCTATACCCGTTGATGACGAGTCGTATTGGGTTTTATTTGAGCTCTTTGCTACTGCCAGCTGTGAAGAGGTTGGAGGAGTGTCTGGGGCTACAGTCGGGTTATTGAATTGATTTTTGAGGTTGGTGGAGGGCCCAACTTCAGCGCGTTGATTCATAGAAACGTGTTTTGGGCTCTTCGTTGTGGTCAGCGGTGACGGGCTTGTGAAAATTTCTGCTCCAGCTATCTCTCTAGTTGCATCGTTTTTTGCTTTAGTTGGATCCTTTTCCTCTGTGCGATAGTCCGAGTGGTCTGTAATCGTTGTTTTTCTTTGTTTAAGTTCTGCGACTAGCAATGTAAAAACTTCTGGCAAAGAGCTGAGCTTCTCAACAATTGGAAGGCAGGAACACCTTGCAGAGTGCTGCTTCTTCAACATTTCCAGGTTCCCCTCTAAAGAACAAGTTACTTACCTTCGGTAACAATATATCTGTAAGAGACATAGATTAGTTATGGATTCCTCACCTTAGAACTACCCCCGGGCGTCAGACTGGATCCGGAGAATTAAATCCTCAGCAGTACCCCTGCGCATTGATAGGTGGCGTCGGTCGACTCCGTGTTCGTAGTTGGTGTCGTGGTTGCCGGAATGACGTCGCGGTATCTACTTAGACGACGCCCTCACGCGCTGACGTCAGTTCTTTACACGACATTCCACGCCAGAAGCGCAGAGCCATGCAAGACACTGACCACCGGTGCACAAAAACTAGGGCCCTGAAAGGGAAGTCCCTTACCCTAGAAATCAGTTCGCAGAACAGGGAGGATGGGTGGGGCGGTGAGGAATCCATAACTAATCTATGTCTCTTACAGATTTATCGTTACCGAAGGTAAGTAACTTGTTCATCTGAAAGAGACAATTAGTTATGGATTCCTCACCTTAGAATAGATACCCCAGCAATACCAATCCCGGTGGTGGGTCTGCGAACCAAGTTCACACCAGAAAATCCTGGAGAACTGAACGGCCGAAGAAGCCGTCTCTCTGGACTTGGCTGTCCAGGCAGTAGTGTTTGGTAAGCGGGTGCAGTGAAGCCCAAGTAGCTGCCTGGCAGATGTCAAGAAGGGGAACTCCACGTCCCAAAGCAGTAGTGGCTGCTGTCGCCCTGGTGGAATGGGCACGCAACCCCACTGAAGGTTCCTTTTTCGCGAAGGAATAGCAGATTTTGAGGCAAAGAACGACTCATCTGGAGATGGTTTGCTTTTGCACGGCCCACCCTTTCTTGGCGCCCATATAACCAACAAAGAGCTGGTCATCCACCCGGAATTGTTTTATGCGAGCCAGATAGAACGAAAGCGCATGTTTTGGATCCAGATGGTGGAGCCTCTCTTCCTCTTTAGAAGGATGCGGAGTCGGCAAGAAGGTGGGCAAAGTGATGGTCTGTCCTATATGGAAAGAGGTAACCACTTTGGGAAGGAAATAAAGTCTAGTGCGGAGGACAACTTTGTCCGGATTAACAGCCAAGAAAGGAGGCTTAGAAGAAAGGGCTTGTAGCTCACTCACCCTGCGAGCAGAGGTGATGGCAACCAGAAAGGCAGTTTTAAGGGTTAGGAGTCTGAGAGGACAGTTATGTAGCGGCTCAAAAGGAGCACACATAAGATAAGTAAGAACCAGGTTCAAGTCCCACTGGTGCATCACGGAAGGAGTTGGAGGAAACAAATAAGTAATGCCCTTAAGGAAGAAATTTACAATAGGGGACTTGAAAAGAGAAGGCTGGTCAGGCAGCCGAAGGAAGGCCGAAATGGCCAAAAGATAGCCATTGAGAGTGCCCAGAGCAGAGCCCTGCTGGGTCAAAGAAAGAATGAAGAAGAGAACCTCTGAAAGGGGGGCAGAAAGGGGATCCACAGCCTTTGCTATGCACCATGCCACAAACTTGTTCCATCTACAGGAGTATACCGTTTTGGTGGAGGGCCTGGCCGCCAATATAACATTACAGACTTCGGGAGGAAGGTCGAAAGCTGTCAACTGTCGCCACTCAATCTCCACGCAAGGAGGTGGAGACTGGACAGGTTCGGGTGGAGGACCATCCCCTGCTGCTGCGACAGAAGATCCTCCCGAAGAGGCAGTCTGATCAGAGGGTCGATGGCCATGTGTAATAGCTCGGGATACCAGACTCTTTGTGCCCAATCCGGGGCAACAAGAATGACTTGTGCCCAGTTGCGCTTGATCTTCTTCAGCACTCTGGGCAGAAGTGGTACAGGCAGAAAGGCGTATAGAAGACCGCAACTCCATTTGCGACGAAAAGCGTCGCCTAGCGAGTGCCGCCTTGGAAATTCCAACGTGCAGAACTGCTGACATTGCACGTTCTCTTCGGTGGCAAATAGATCTAACCAAGGCTCTCCCCACTGCTGAAAGAGACCTTGCACCACCTCGGAGTGAAGATGCCATTCATGATCCATCATGCACCTGCGACTGAGCTCGTCCGCCCTGGCATTCAGAGAACCTGCCAGGTGTTGAACCACCAGAGATATGCCCTGATGTTCCAGCCATGTCCAAAGGCAGAGAGCCTCTTGACATAGGGTCCACGACCCACAACACCCTGTTTGTTGTAGTACCACATGGCAGTGGTGTTGTGCGTGAACACCTGCACTTCTCTTCCCCTGACAGAGGGAAGGAATGCCTTTAGTGCAAGACAAATCACCCAAAGCTCCAGGAGGTTGATATGGAGTCCGGACTCCGCCGGAGACCAGAGGCCTCTGATCTCCGCCTCTCCCATGTGGCCGCCCCACCCCAGCAGTGATGCATCTGTCACCACTGTGAACTCTGGCTGGGGAAGGGAGAGGGATCTGCCGTTGACCCAATCCCGGTTCGTTAGCCACCACTGCAATTGACGTGCAGTGCCCTCCGAGATCTGGACGCAATCGGAAAGATTCCCCTGATGCTGTGCCCACTGGAACTTCAGGTCCCACTGCAGAGCCCGCATATGCGACCTGGTATAGTCCACCAGCAGGATGCAGGAGGCCACGAGGCCCAGTAGCCTCAGGGTCATTCTGACCGAAACCCGGGATAGAGGCTGAAAGATCGGAATCATAGCCCGAATATCCCGGACTCGCTGCTCGGGAGGATAAGCCCGAAACTGCGCTGTGTCCAGAACCGCTCCGATGAAAAGGAGCTTCTGAGAGGGGATCAGGTGTGACTTTGGCATGGTGAACCCCAGCGAATGCAAGAGGTCGGCCGTAGTCTGACAGTCTGGGGCGAGCCTGCCTTCAACAGCCAGTCGTCAAGATAGGGGAAGACTGAAACCCCTGATCGGCGCAGATGAGCTGCGACCACCGCCATCACTTTCGTGAACACCCGAGGGGCGCTGGTAAGGCCGAAGGGGAGCACAGTAAACTGAAAGTGCTCGTGGCCTACAGTGAACCGTAGGTAACGCCGATGGGCCGGTAGGACGGGAATTTGAAAATAAGCGTCCTGCAAGTCCAACGCTACCTTCCAGTCTCCAGGGTCGAGAGCAGACAGGACCTGAGCCAGGGTCAACATTTTGAACTTCTCCATCCAGAGGAAGCGACTGACATTCCGAAGATCCAAGATAGGACGCAGGCCCTTGTTCTTCTTGGGCACCAGAAAGTAGTGGGAATAACAACCACGACCAGTTCTTGGGCAGGAACGCGCTCGATGGCTCCATTGCCAAGAGAGCCGTAACTTCCTGTTGGAGAAGGGCCAAGTGATCCTCCGACATGCGATGGGTCTGAGGTGTCATGGATGGAGGGGTAGTCTCAAAGGGGAGAGAGTAGCCCCTTCGGACTATCTGCAAAACCCACCTGTCCTATGTGATGAGCCAGTGGGGGAGGTGATGGCGAATCCTGCCGCCCACTGGCAAAAGGTGGCCCTGAAAGGTCAGACTAGGAGGGCTTGGAGGCTGCTGCAGAGGAGGCGCTAGTGGACTGGCCTGCCCACTGGCCCCCAGACCCACGACAGTGAGTCCCACGTCCCCGGCCGTGCAGAGGCTGGACAGCTTGCGCCGGCCTGTGGCCCTGGGCAGAACGTGGTGGGGGCACCCCTTCCATAGCCACGAAAGGGGTGAAAAGCAAACTGCGCTGGGCAGGAGGTGGATGCGAGGCCCAGGGACCTGGCCGTAGCTCTAGAGTCCTAAAAATGCTCAAGCGCGTTGTCTGCCTTGTCGCCAAACTAGCGACGGCCATCAAAAGGCATGTCCAAAAGCGTAGCTTGGACATCACCCGAAAAGCCAGTAGACCTCAACCAGGCATAGCGTCTAAGGGCTACCGACGTGGAAATCGTTCTGCCCTGTGAGTCGGCGGTGTCCAACCCACATCGGATGGCGAACTTCGCTGCGTCTCTCCCTTCGGCAACTGCACGGGAGAGCACGGCCCGGGCCTCCTCCAGGCACTGTGGCAGCACCTGCGCAACTGTGTCCCACACCGAGTGGGAGTAACGGCCCAAGAGACATGCGGTGTTCACCGACCGCAGTCCCAAGCTGGAGGAAGAAAACATCTTCTTCCCAAGGTGGTCCAGTTTCTTGGATTCCCTATCAGGTGGTGCGTTAGGGAATGCGCCCTTGGAAGTCGAGGCTTGGACTACCAAGCTCTCAGGGGTGGGGTTGTGAGAGAGGAAAATGGGGTAGCCCGGGCCGGTCGGTGGCATCGGACAATCATCTTATCCACAGGAGCCCCTGTGTTGGGCTTGGACCAAGTGCTCAAAAGGATGTCCGTGAGGGCCTTATTGAACGGCAGCAGGGGCTCCGAAGAGGCCGCTGCCGGCTGAAGCACCTCGGTCAGGAGGTTAGTCCTGACCACCACCGTAGGAAGCTCGAGGTTTAAGGCCTCGGCCGCCCTACGCAACACCACTGCGTAAGATGCACCCTCCTCCGTAGCCACGGTAGGGGGAGAAAGCATGCCAAGGTCTGGGGAGGTGTCCAGACCACTGGCATCACCCAACTCCTCTCTCCAGTGCAGTTCCTCTAACTGGTCTGCAAGAGGGTCCACAGACTCCTCCCAGTCCTCCTCACCCTCTCCTGGTAGCCACTCAGGGCGGTAGGAAACATCAGGGGAGAACAGGGGTAGAAAAGTACCGGCCGGCTCCGGTCCCGACATCAGACGACATCGGTCTGGCTCCGTGTCCTCATCGAGGGGGAGGCCGGGGCCAACGCCGGCTGGGTACACAACCGGCATCGGAGGGGGCAGAGGTGTCATCACAGGATTCGGCGCCGGAGGAGGTGTCACGTGGTTGACCGGTGCTGATCCGGATCCAGGCCTGGATCCTTGGGGGCCCTGCGGCGCCGGAGCCGAAGCCGCCGGCATCGAAGGCCTAGAGCCCCCAACCGAGTCTGCAGGGCCCGAGGGCGCGCCGGCAAAGTCGGGCTGCCCAAAGATGGAATGCAAGGCTTGGTAAAAGTTGTGAAGCTGGGAAGGGGTCTCTCCGGCTCCTGGAAAGGGAGGGAAGGCCGGAGTCGACCCAACAGGCTCCGCGGGCGGAGCCGGATGACTACCTTCCGCTTCTGACGGACAGGGAAAATGCGAAGAGCAGCGATGCTTCTTCGCCTTCTTCTTGTGCTTTGACTTACCTGAAGGCTTGAAGCCGGTCCGACGTGACATCCCTCCGTGCACCAGGAGTCGAACGACTCAAAAAAGATGTTGACAAAAGTCGCAAAAACGGAGTCAAAAAGTGACTCGAGGTGCCGCTCTCTCCGGATCTGCGCTGGCTGGCGCGGAAAAAGAAAGAACTGACGTCAGTTCACGAGGGCGGCGTCTAAGTAGATATCACGATGTCATTCCGGCGACCACCACGCCAACGACAAACGCGGAGTCGACCGACACCACCTATCGACGCGCAGGGGTACTGCTGAAGAAAAAATTCTCCCGATCCAGTCTGACACCTGGGGGTAATTCTAAGGTGAGGAATCCATAACTAATTGTCTCTTTCAGATTTATCAATTATAGCTGCTATATTCGTAATGGCTGTTGCTATTGCCTGCATAGTGTCCATTTGGATTTCAAGTTTTTGCGTTTGCCATGTGAGGGCGTTGATTGCGTTTGACAATGTTGAATTTATTGAAAATAAAAGAGAATTTTGCTAAGGGCACCTGGAGTGGGTTATGAGCTTTGTTAGACCCAGTAAGTGATGGGTGGTCTGATCCCGTGAGAGAGAGTTGTCTCCCAGACCCAAACAAGGTGAACTTTGATTGAAAGCGTAGGGCTTCCTTGCTGCCAAACTTTGTAGGGGGGAGATATTGTAGTGGAGGCCGCTGTCTCTCTTTCGGGGGGTTGGCTTGTTTTTCCCCTTCGGGGAGTCCAATGCTGATGATATTTCTTGGACATCAGTTTTTCCATGCCCTGTTTCCCCCTGCGGGAGTTCCTGAGTCGAATGACGATCCACTCCACTGTTCAAGGGGCAGAAAGAGCTCTCATTGGCCTTCTTCTCACAGGTTTGCGAGTGGGGTGCCTGACTCTGACCGTCCTCTGCCTGTTGCTTCGTTTGATTTCATTGGTTTGCAGAGGGTTGTTCAATTGGTGTGGCATTGTTGCGTGGCTCCCCTTTCGCCAGTGCACTCAGCATGGCCGATGTTGGGGTGAAGTACTTGCGGATCGTCATGACGTTGGCGTTTGAATGTGCAATGGGGGTGGACTCGTAGCAGGCTTGAGTCTCCAAGGTCTTCGTAGCTGGCATTCTCCCGCTATTGGTTTTGCTGGAGGATATTTTGGGCCCTGGCCCCTTTTTTGTCATTTTGCAACACTGTGTCCTGGTTGCTCGTTTGATTTTCCCCAATTGAGGCCTGTCCCCCAGTTTGAAAGGTAGCTTGTAGACCAGCTTCCAGGTGTATACTAGATGTTTGCGTTCTTTGTCGATGGTAGTCGCTTTTCTCCAAGCTGGTCTACTCTCTGGGTTTTTTCGGGGGTGTTTAGTATCATTTGACACAGTTCGTTTGCGCTGTTCCAGGTCCAGCATATCTCGGGCAGTGGGAGCCATTTAGTTAGTTTCACTAGGCGTGCCTGGAGAGTCTCACGGGGTTGTTGGTCTCGCACCCCCTTTATTCACCTCCCGGCTGACTCGCCGCCTGGCTCCGGCTGGCCCCTGATGAGTTGCGAGCCCTGGGCTGGACAGGACAAGCCTGGGCAATTAGACAGTTGCTGGGGCCTCCCCTGGCTCCGTTCACACTCCCGGGGCTCTCCTGACTGCTGGAGGCCCTGTGGCCAGGGCTGGGCTGGGGCTGGACTAGAGAATGTGTCCCCAGGCGGCGTGTGGGGCAGGTGTGACCGGGGGGAAATGGGGCGGGGGTGACAGAAAGAGGGGCCTGGAGACTGGATGGTTTGGGGCGGCTGTGACTCTGTTAGGCCCCCCTTGCCTCCCCTTGCCTCCTGGTAATTTTCCCCTGCCTTCTCTTCCCGCAAGTACAGAGCCCCTGCTGCAAGGTACCGGACACCAGGGGACGACAGCAGCACAGCAACCGGCCAAAAGGGCATGCGGGGGATGCAGAGGCACGGTGGGGCAAGCTGCACCGAGCTCCCGTCTCAGTGGGGAGCCACCCCAGCCTTGCCTCACCGCTGAGTTACCTGCCGACCTCCCCGGTCCTGCCGCTTCTCACTGGTACTGCGTGCGGTGCTCCAGCAGTCACAGAGCCTCCTCCCGCCTCTCCGGTCTCCGGTCGCTCTGGCTGTCACACAGCCTCCACCTGGCCTCTCCCAGCCGTCTAGGGAGGGTCGTCCAAGAGGCGCCGCCAACATGCACAGGTCGGCGTCAGCGTCTGAGAATAGGAGCAGCGCACAGCTCAAACTCGGGCAACACAGCAGCCTGAGCGGCTTGAGCGACGTGAACGTGAGCAGACCACTGGTGGGTTGTGTGCAGATGTTTGGTGTGTCGCAAGTTGATTTTTAGCTGGCTGCGAAAGTCCAAGCAACAAATAAATAAATATGACTTTAAATTATGTACCTATCACATTTGCTCTGCTTAAAGACAGAGGTCAAATGTCAGGCTATGTCTTCTGCTGCTAATTTTTTTAAGATGGGGACCGGTGTTAACAAACTCCTCTCACTTTGCAGTCAAAGAAAGTAGAGTTAAGTTAATTATGTGACAATCTTGCAGAGGTACAAACAAGAAGTGTAAAAGGAAAGGCTGAAGGATGTAATTTTTTTGTAACATGCAACAAAATGTAAATACCTGTAAATGAACTGTGCCCATTCAGGGGTTAGGCAAGCAACGCAAATATTATTTGTAGTTTGGAAGTGTGATGGAAAAGATTTTTTATAGGATTAGAACAAATCAGGATACTATACTTGGTGATGCACAAATAATAAATATTCACTGAAACCCAATTTCCACGCAAGATCATTTGTGTGAAATATATTTGTTTCAGTAAGACTAAGAGCCTAATTACGATATAGGGATGCAGAATCAGGACCGACTGCAGCATTGCAATGCGACCGCACATGGTGCAGTTGCATACTCCCATTTCTCTATGGGAGCTTGTGCTGCAGCCGTAAAATGGCCATAGCACAAGCTCCCATTGAGAAATGTGAGAGTCTGCTCATCCTTGCACTGCATGGCAGGGATTAACAGGTGGGCACCATAGGTGCCCCCTCAGCCCCCAACCGGAGGCCGCAGGTGAAGGGGGCCCTGCTAGGGGCCCCCAATGTTGCTTTCCAAACATGCTTTCAATGTTGGAAAGCCCGACATGGATAGCCTGTTTGAAATCGACATTGTAATCCCTACGGCGGAAACGCCGTCCATAGGGATTACGGGCAGGCCTCCAACTGGCCAACGGGCTCCTTGAGCCCATCGAATCCAGCCGGAATGACTGGCCAGTTTCACTGCATTGTAATGCGGCATCGAAAGTGAAACACGTGATGGGACTCGGAAAGCCTCCGACTGAGGTCGGAGGCTTTCCGAGTCCCATCGTAATTAGGGCCTATATGTCTGTACAAATTTAGTGACCATTTCAATGTAAAATGTGCTGTCTGTAAATGACAATGCGCTACCACACAATGCTTTAGTTACATTAAAAAATTGCCCGCCTCATGTCCATTAAAACTAGGTGGGTCGCAAAAGTTTGTTATACTAAAAAGTGAGTCGTGGTTCTAAAAAGTTTGGAAAGTACTGATCTAGCATAGCATGAACTTGATATCTATTCTATCTTGGTTACGTATTTGAACCATTGGTGAACTGGGGTCTTATAGAAAGGCATTGGCAGATGTCATATATAGGCCTGCAGCTCTCAAGATTTCATGGGTTTTCTACATTAAATTTTGGCTAGATGCTTTCGGCTTTGACGATTAGTTACAGAATCTTTTAATGATTTCCAAAAATGGTTCCAATATCATATAATCAAGATACTGGAAAGCTGTTCTTTGTGAATGGCTATCTTTGGCTGCAAGTGGGAGTTTTACAGACTGTTTTTTTAAATTGGAGATTTTTTAGATTACATCCAACCAGCCTAGGGTACTCTATATCAAATTCAGATTTGACAGCCTCCTTCTGGCTGTTTTTCAAACACAGGTGGGTTATTAATACTACAAGATCTTCTTCTTGTACGGTTTGTAATTTTTTAGATTTTTTTTATTGATTTACCATACACTGATATATTATTAACACAACAGAGAGATACAATCGAATTACACCATTGGTTAGAAAATAAGAGAAAAAAGAAATGTCTCACAACCAAAGCACAGAAATGGAAAAGAGACAAGCTGCTAAAGACCCTAAATCTAGGGACCCACTCATCTACCAACCACTGCATCAATGTCCACCTGGGCCCACATTACTTAAATATTTCCGTCCTGGGTTCCTCTTGACCAGAGACAACTTAAGCCATTATATATCGGTAAACTGCTTGTACCAACTAATGAGCGATGGTAGATTTGGTTTGAGCCAGTGTCGCACCACCGGGGTCCTAGCAGTTAAAATCATAATAAATGTAATACCTTTCACTTTGGAGGAAACCTCCCCTGAGATGCCAGGATTATCTCTGAGCTGATGGAGAAATAAGGCTTTGGGTGACCCCAGAAATCTCATCAGATACCCCCTTCCAGTAACCATGCAGCAACTTACAGGAATAGAAGATATGCATAGTGCCTGCACCAGCCTCACCGCAACGAAAATATTCGGAGCTCATGCAACAAGACCTGGCACCATTGGCGTGGGTCTCCCTTCCATCTTTCGCTTTTTGTCTCCTCTGTGTTTGCTGGTGTTAGATGCTCTGGGCGCTGTGCCACTGCCATTCAGTGCTACAGCGCGAATGCTCCCTATTGTAAATTGACTGGATGAATTGGTAGTCCCATAATTGGCTCATTTGATTTACCTGTTAGTCCCTCGTATAGTGCACCGTGCATGCCCAGGGCTGGTAGACCGAATGCTGCTGGTGGGCCTGCAGCGCTGATTGCGCCACCCACCTAAGCAGCGCGTAAAGTGTGTCTCAGACCTGCCATCGCAGAGTCTGTGCGCAGTCCAGAACTGCCATTCTTTGACTGTAAAGTGAACCCACTTCCCAGTCCCTCAACCTTCCCTTGGCATCATGTAAGTCATCCCTTTGGCAGGGTGCGTTGTGTATGAAAGGTAGGACCTGCCTTGGTCTGTGTGGCATGTCCTGATAGTGAATTACACTCCCTTTCGTTTTTCACTATGGCAAGGCTATGTGTTCCCTTAGGCCAGAATGGGCAGTTTTGATTATTACATCCTATAATCCTAGCTGACCCAAGGAACACGTTTAGAAAGTCGAATTTAGTATGCCTGAGCTCAGAATATTAAAATACATCTGTTAGTGAGGATTATTTTTATATTCTGTGTTTGCAAATACCACTTCTAGGAAGTAGGTATTTTCTTGCCTAAGTCGTCCCGTGTGCTCTGCTGTTATGTGTATTGGATGTCTGGTCTTGGAGGGACAGGGCAGGCTGAGGCCGACCTGGGGTGAAGAGCGGAATCTGCAGCTGGAGTATGGGGAGGCGTGACCCTTTGGTCTGAGCAGGGCTGGGCCTGGCAAGGTGAATGATGGCTCCAGCCCCCACTGTGCGTCTGATGGCAGACCCCCTCTCTTCCTCAAAGGCAGGATGCCGCCTCGTAAATAAAGTGCTCCAGGACCACACCGAACTGGTTCTGGCTGGGATCAGTGACTTGTGACTTTTGAGAACAAAGACCTGTGGGGTATAAATATCTGCGCCAAAACCCCTACGTGGTGTGTTACTTCTGGATGTCAAGACGAACCTCTGTCCGTGTAACTAGAGGAAAAGGACTTTGAAACTTTCATCCATCTTGCTGAAGCAACTACCCAAGGGCCTGATTTGAGCTTGCCTCCTGCTGAAGTCTCAGGGACATTAGACTTCACCCATCCGCCTTCTGAATTCCTATTGGGAGGGGTTCTACTCGCAGGTGAGGCCTCTGTCGAGAATTCCAGAGCCTCTGGGTCTACTGCGGGGAACGCGTGCTACGAGAATCATCGCTATCGCTATTGTGGGCCGCTGCAGCTGAGGAGCTGTTGCCGCTGATCGCCCGCATCCGTCTGTGCTACGAGAATCATCACTATCGCTATTGTGGGCCGCCGCAGCTGAGGAGCTGTTGCCACTGAGAGCCCGCATCTGTCTGTGCTACGAGAAACATTGCTATCGCTATTGTGGGCCGCCGCAGCTGAGGAGCTGTTGCCGCTGAGAGCCCGCATTTGTCTGTGCTACGAGAATCATCGCTATCGCTATTGTGGGCCGCTGCAGCTGAGGAGCTGTTGCCACTGAGAGCCCGCATTTGTCTGTGCTACGAGGATCATCGCTATCGCTATTGTGGGCCGCCGCAGCTGAGGAGCTGTTGCCGCTGAGAGCCCGCATTTGTCTGTGCTACGAGGATCAGCGCTATCGCTATTGTGGGCCGCTGCGGCTGAGGAGCTGCTGCCGCTGAGAGCCCGCCTTTTTATCACCCCCTCAGGAGCCTTGTGAGTGCACGCCGCGGACCGCTGCAGCTGGGAGCTGCGGCCGCTGCGAGTCCGCCTGTCATCATCGCGGCTTCCTCCCGAAGCTGCGTGCCGTGCCCCTTTAAACCTCAGGTACATTGTGCATCACCGGGTCGCGTAGACCCCGGCCTCGAACTAAGTTCGTTTCACACGCTTTTGAGTGCTTTTATTGCCTTTCTTCGTGAACTTATATTTACGTGCATTGTGGCTTTTTGATCGTATTTGAGCCTTGTGTTAAGTTATATAAAGATACCTATTTTTCTATAGCTACTTGTGTGGTGTCCCTTTGTGGTGTCGTCACTGCGTTATTGTGTATGGTCATAAATGCTTCACACACTGCCTCTGAGATAGGCCTGTCTCCTCGTGCTACGTTACCACAGGGTTGAGCAGGGGTTATCAAAGGGTGTAGCCCCCTTACTCTGACTTAGGAAGAAGGGTCCCTACTTGGACATTGGTCAGCCACTGCCAACTAGAGACCCCCATTTCGAACATTGGTGGCAGCGGTGGGATCAGGACTTGCATTTGTGATCCACATACAATAACTGGTGTACACCACTAGTGAGTGCAGACCTAAAGGCAACCACATACGTTGTTGATCTTGTTCTATTTTTTTTAATCGTAATTGCCAGTTATGTCTACAATGGGTAAGCCAGCATCCAATGCTTCGGAGGATCTCACCTTTGAGGAAGAGAGGTTAGAAACCTACACTGCCAAACAGCTAAAGTCTTTTTGCATGCAATTCACCGTCCCCATTGCAGGTCTCTCTAGGAAGGAGGAGTATCAGAAGGCGCTAAAGGCCTGGTGGGAGGCGAGGGAGTCCCCCGGGAATGGGGGAGAGCCTGTGGACGGGGTAGAGAATGCTGGAGGGCAGCAGGATGGCGAAGTGGATTTAGGGGGAGGTAAAGCACTTTCCAGTCCAGGTACTAGTGTGTCCTCAAAGGGCCTGTCTCCAGAAGAGATGGAGGACAGGGAGAGAGATAGGAGGCATAGTTTGGAGATGGCCAAATTAGAAGGTCAGAAGGACCTAGAGAGTAAAAAGTTGGATATTGAGAATAACAGGTTGACATTTGAACTTGAGAAAATGAAACTGGAGCATGAGAGAATATTGAGGGAGCTGGAGATCAAGGCTAAGAGTTTAGAGATCTCCCCTCTGGTGGCAGCATACCTTTAGTACCTACCGAGGGTAGAGTTTATATACCCAAGGATGTCATCAAGGATTTCCATAAGAGTAAGGATATTGGGCAATGGTTTGCCGCCTACGAGATAGCAATTGTGTCCCACCGGGTCCCTGAGAAGGATTGGGGAGCGGGGTTGTGGGGACGCTTTGTGAGTGATGGGAGGGATACCCTGTTGGATCTGCCTGAAGAGAGCAGGATGGTGTATACCCACATCAAAGAGGCCTTGATGACGCGATATGGTTTGACCCCAGAAATGTACAGGCAGAGATTTAGAACCTGTAAGAAGTTAGAGGGTACCACTTGGGTTGAATATGTGTCTTTTTTTTGCAGAGCAATGGATCGCTGGGTAAAAGGTAGCAAGGTGGAAACTTTTGAACAACTGTATGATTTGTTTGCGTGGGAGCATTTAGCTAGTAACTGATTTCCAGAGCTACGCCAGCACCTTGGTGATAGCAAGCTAACTAACCCTAGGAAGCTTGCTGAGGAGGCGGACCTCTCGGTGAGCACCCAGGTTCGCAAGGGTAATGTGGGAGACTTCGCCAAAGGTGGGCAGGGTCCCCAGCAGAGAAGTGGGGGGACAGGGGTAAACAGAGGGAGTTCAAGAGAGGGCCCCAAAGTAATTCCCAAGGGAACACAGGAGTGGTGTCGCAGTCTCCCCCTGAGAAGAAGCCAGTGCCCCCGACAGGTAGGCCTGTTCATAGGGGGCCCCTTACTTGTTTTAAATGTGGTCAAGTGCGCCACCGGTATTATGATCCCCAGTGTTCCCAGAGGGACCTCAATGCACCACCCCGTGCACCAACCCGCCAGCTTGCTAGTGTAGCCCTGGGAGGGGAGGAGATGGGTGCCCCAGGTGGGTGGGATCCCGTAGAATTGACCCTTGTCTCGCTAGGAGACTTTGAGAAGGTCCCTAACCCCACGCTGCCTGATAACACTAAGAAGTACCGGCAGTGGGTGACCATCAATGGCCATAGGGTGGAAGCTCTGAGGGACACCGGAGCAAGTGTGACTGCTGTCAGCTCCCGGTTGGTGTCCCCAGAGCAGGTTGTCCCCCATGCATTCTGCCCAGTAGTGTCAGCAGACGACTCTGAGAGCCTGTGTGAGGTGGCTCAAGTTCCCTTTGAGTGGGGGGGGGTCTCAGGAACTCTTCAAGTAGCTGTGAGGCCAGCCATGCCGGTAGACTCTCTGTTGGGCAACGATTTAGAGAACTCCCCGTGGGCTACGGTGGAGAGGAAATCTCACTTGGAAATGTTGGGTCTGCCTGAGTGGGCGTGCGCGACCACTCGGTCCATGGCAGCCAGTAAGGACGTTCAGAAGGACCTGGAGCCTGAAAGTATGGCCCAGGCCCCTGCCTTAAAGAGAAGGGGTAGGGGGCGCGGGAAACCGGCCTCCATAGTTCCCACGGCCCAGGAGGGAGCAGACCTTGATGGGGATGCCCTGGAGCCTACCGGGGAACAAGTAGCCGAACTGGGGGACCTGCCTGGGCTGACCCATTGGCAGCAGGAACGAGGGCCCACCAGAGAGGAATTTTGTGAACAGCAGAGAACGTGCCCTTCTCTTGAGGGGCCGCGGCGACAGGCTGCAGCCCAGGCAGCAGGTGATCAGTCAGGGTCACATCTGATCTATTGGGAGAATGACCTCCTTTACAGCGATCCTAAGGTTGCTGAGCCTGGGTCAGCCGTGTGCTGGTGGTACCCCAGTGCTTCAGAGCCTTCCTACTGGGGTTGGCTCATGATGTGCCATTGGCAGGACATCTGGGGCAGACCAAGACCTTCGAGAGGCTGGTCACCCACTTTTATTGGCACCAGATGCGCAGGAGCTCAGATGCTCACTGCAGGACATGTGAAACTTGCCAGGCAAGTGGGAAGAGTGGGGGGAAGATCAAAGCCCCACTCCAGCCCTTTCCGGTTGTCAGTACCCCATTCGAGCGAGTGGGCATTGACATTGTGGGGCCTCTGGACCCCAAGACAGCCATGGGCAACAGGTTCATCCTGGTCTTGGTGGACCATGCCACCCGGTACCCTGAAGCCATCCCGCTCCGGACAGTGACGCCCCCGTGGTGGGATGTGCACTGATGGGGGTTTTCTCCCGTGTGGGGTTCCCCAGAGAGGTGGTGTCCGATAGGAGTACTAACTTCATTTCCAAATATATGAAGTCTCTGTGGGAGGAGTGTGGGGTAACTTATAAGTTTACCACCCCATACCACCCCCAAGGTAATGGGCTGGTTGAGAGATTAAACCGGACCCTCAAAGGCATGATTATGGGCCTAGAAGAGTCCACGAGGCGTAAGTGGGACGTCTTCTTGCCATGCCTGTTGTTTGCTTACCGTGAGGTGCCACAGAAGTCCCTAGGGTTCAGCCCCTTTGAACTACTCTATGGTCACCCGGTAAGAGGGCCTCTGAGTCTGGTCAAGGAAGGCTGGGAGCAATCTCCCAGGAAACCTCCCCAGGATGTGTTTAGCTACATGCTGGCCTTCAGGAACCAGACTCGGCATTTCAGAAAGCTTGCTGAGGCGAATCTGGAAGCCAGCCAGGAAGAGATGAAACGTTGGCACGATCAGAATGCCACTCTGATTGAGTTTCAGCCTGGTCAAAAGGTTTGGGTCATGGCCCCAGTGGAGCCCTGTTGGCTCCAAGATAAGTGGACCGGACCATTTGAGGTGGTGGAGCGCAAGAGTCCTGTTACCTACTTGGTGGACTTGCGGTCTCCCCAGAACCCCTTGCGGGTCCTGCATGTCAACCGGCTGAAGCCCCACTTTGAGAGGTCCGAAGTGGGCATGCTCCTGGCCACAGATGCTGGGATGGAGGAGGAGAGTGAGCCTCTTCCTGACCTCCTGTGTGCAAAGGAGCAAGATGTGTCAGTAGAGGGTGTGGTCCTCTCCACCACACTGACCCCTGAGCAGCAGAGTGATTGTCGCCAACTGTTGGGACAATTCAGTGATCTGTTCTCCCTGGTGCCTAGTGTCACTGATTGGTGTGTCCATGAAGTGGACACTGGGGACAGTCCTCCTATTAAGCGCAAGGCTTACCGAATGACTGACCGGGTTAGGGCATGCCTTAAGGAGGAGGTTTCCAAAATGTTTGCTTTAGGGGTGATTGAGTCCTCTAGCAGCCCTTGGTCCAGCCCAGTGGTCCTGGTACCAAAATCTGCAGCGCCTGGTGCCACCCCAGAACTTTGGTTCTGCGTGGACTACCGAGGTCTCAATTCAGTCACAAAGACTGACGCGCACCCCATCTCCAGAGCTGATCAGCTCATAGATCGGCTAGGGGCTGCACGGTACCTCAGCACGTTTGATTTGACGTCTGGGTATTGGCAGATCGCCTTGACTGATGGGGCAAAGGAGAGGTCAGCATTCTCCACACCGGATGGGCACTACCAGTTCCAGGTGATGCCCTTTGGGATGAAGAATGCCCCTGCCACCTTTCAGAGGTTGGTCAACAGGGTGTTGGTTGGGCTGGAGGATTTCAGTGCCGCCTACCTGGATGACATTGCAATGTTTAGTTCCTCATGGGAGGACCACCTGCACCACCTCTGGGAAGTGTTGATGGCACTGCGAAGGGCAGGCCTCACAATCAAGGCAAGTAAGTGCCAGATTGGGCAGGGTTCTGTGGTGTACTTGGGACACCAGGTTGGGAGTGGCCAGGTGGCGCCCCTACAGCCCAAGATTGAAACCATCCTGGCTTGGGAACCCCCAAAGACCCAGACACAGGTGAGAGCCTTTTTAGGACTCACAGGTTATTACAGGAGGTTTGTCAAGGGGTATGGCAACATTGTTGCACCCTTGACTGAGCTGACTTCTAAGAAGCAGCCAAAGATTGTGAACTGGACTGACACCTGTCAGAAAGCTTTTGACGCCCTGAAGACTGCCATGTGCACAGCACCTGTACTTCAGGCGCCCAACTTTTCAAACAAATTTGTTGTCCAGACAGACGCTTCAGAGCATGGTGTGGGGGCTGTTCTGTCACAGATCAATGAGGAGGGCCTAGACCAACCGGTAGCCTTCATTAGTAGGAGGTTACTTCCATGGGAACAGAGGTGGAGTGCAATTGAGCGTGAGGCATTTGCTGTGGTCTGGGCACTGAAGAAGCTGAGGCCATACCTGTTTGGGACTCACTTCCGGGTTCAGACGGACCACAGGCCCCTCAGATGGTTGATGCAGATGAGGGGTGAGAATCCAAAGTTGGTGAGGTGGTCTATTTCCTACAGGGGATGGACTTTACGGTGGAACACCGCCCGGGTACAGAACACGCCAATGCTGATGGTCTGTCCAGATTTTTCCGCCTTAGTGATGAGAACCCCCAAGTGGGTGGGTAGTTCTCCCCACATTTCAGCTGGAGGGGACACGTGTTAGACCTGGCACCATTGGCGTGGGTCTCCCTTCCATCTTTCGCTTTTTGTCTCCTCTGTGTTTGCTGGTGTTAGATGCTCTGGGCGCTGTGCCACTGCCATTCAGTGCTACAGCGCGAATGCTCCCTATTGTAAATTGACTGGATGAATTGGTATTCCCATAATTGGCTCATTTGATTTACCTGTTAGTCCCTCGTATAGTGCACCGTGCATGCCCAGGGCTGGTAGACCGAATGCTGCTGGTGGGCCTGCAGCGCTGATTGCGCCACCCACCTAAGCAGCGCGTAAAGTGTGTCTCAGACCTGCCATCGCAGAGTATGTGCGCAGTCCAGAACTGCCATTCTTTGACTGTAAAGTGAACCCACTTCCCAGTCCCTCAACCTTCCCTTGGCATCATGTAAGTCATCCCTATGGCAGGGTGCGTTGTATGTGAAAGGTAGGACCTGCCTTGGTCTGTGTGGCATGTCCTGATAGTGAATTACACTCCCTTTCGTTTTTCACTATGGCAAGGCTATGTGTTCCCTTAGGCCAGAATGGACAGTTTTGATTATTACATCCTATAATCCTAGCTGACCCAAGGAACACGTTTGGAAAGTCGAATTTAGTATGCCTGAGCTCAGAATATTAAAATACATCTGTTAGTGAGGATTATTTTTATATTCTGTGTTTGCAAATACCACTTCTAGGAAGTAGGTATTTTCTTGCCTAAGTCGTCCCGTGTGCTCTGCTGTTATGTGTATTGGATGTCTGGTCTTGGAGGGACAGGGCAGGCTGAGCCCGACCTGGGGTGAAGAGCGGAATCTGCAGCTGGAGTATGGGGAGGGGTGACCCTTTGGTCTGAGCAGGGCTGGGCCTGGCAAGGTGAATGATGGCTCCAGCCCCCACTGTGCGTCTGATGGCAGACCCCTCTTCCTCAAAGGCAGGATGCCGCCTCGTAAATAAAGTGCTCCAGGACCACACCGAACTGGTTCTGGCTGGGTTCAGTGACTTGTGACTTTTGAGAACAAAGACCTGTGGGGTATAAATATCTGCGCCGAAACCCCTACGTGGTGTGTTACTTCTGGATGTCAAGACGAACCTCTGTCCGTGTAACTAGAGGAAAAGGACTTTGAAACTTTCATCCATCTTGCTGAAGCAACTACCCAAGGGCCTGATTTGAGCTTGCCTCCTGCTGAAGTCTCAGGGACATTAGACTTCACCCATCCGCCTTCTGAATTCCTATTGAGAGGGGTTCTACTCGCAGGTGAGGCCTCTGTCGAGAATTCCAGAGCCTCTGGGTCTACTGCGGGGAACGCGTGCTACGAGAATCATCGCTATCGCTATTGTGGGCCGCTGCAGCTGAGGAGCTGTTGCCGCTGAGAGCCCGCATCTGTCTGTGCTACGAGAATCATTGCTATCGCTATTGTGGGCCGCCGCAGCTGAGGATCTGTTGCCGCTGAGAGCCCGCATTTGTCTGTGCTACGAGAATCATCGCTATTGCTATTGTGGGCCGCTGCAGCTGAGGAGCTGTTGCCACTGAGAGCCCGCATTTGTCTGTGCTACGAGGATCATCACTATCGCGGGCCGCTGCGGCTGAGGAGCTGTTGCCGCTGAGAGCCCGCATCTGTCTGTGCTACGAGAATCATTGCTATCGCTATTGTGGGCCGCCGCAGCTGAGGAGCTGTTGCCGCTGAGAGCCTGCATTTGTCTGTGCTACGAGGATCAGCACTATCGCTATTGTGGGCCGCTGCGGCTGAGGAGCTGCTGCCGCTGAGAGCCCGCCTTTTTATCACCGCCTCAGGAGCCTTGTGAGTGCACGCCGCGGACCGCTGCAGCTGGGAGCTGTGGCCGCTGCGAGTCCGCCTGTCATCATCGCAGCTTCCTCCCGAAGCTGCGTGCCGTGGCCCTTTAAACCTCAGGTACATTGTGCATCACCGGGTCGCGTAGACCCCGGCCTCGAACTAAGTTAGTTTCACACGCTTTTGAGTGCTTTTATTGCCTTTCTTCGTGAACTTATATTTACGTGCATTGTGGCTTTTTGATCGTATTTGAGCCTTGTGTTAAGCTTAAATAAAGATACCTATTTTTCTATAGCTACTTGTGTGGTGTCCCTTTGTGGTGTCGTCACTGCGTTATTGTGTATGGTCATAAATGCTTCACACACTGCCTCTGAGATAGGCCTGTCTGCTCGTGCTACGTTACCACAGGGTTGAGCAGGGGTTATCAAAGGGTGTAGCCCCCTTACTCTGACTTAGGAAGAAGGGTCCCTACTTGGACATTGGCCAGCCACTGCCAACTAGAGACCCCCATTACTACCAAACCCCAATTGAATAATCGATTCAGAGCATAATAGATATCTTGGAGTATCTTAAAGTGGTGAACCTTCGGCTTAGATATATTCACAAATCGATTATTCAACTAGATAGATTCCTAAATCATTTTGTCTCCTACAGGTATTGACAGTTTGCAAGCCATTTAGAGGCTATAGCAGGTATATTGTCAAGATGACCCAAAATTAATAACTTATAAAATTGGTTTACACTGCCTCTGCAGCAAACTCTATGCAAAAGATCGATATATGGTCTACTATTCAGCATCGCTGTGTCTTCAGCTTGATTGTGAAAAAAATGTTTAATCTGTACTTGAAAAGGCTTGTCCTCTGAACCACAAATTGAGTGACTAGCTCTGAGAAAGACAGAATCTGGGATCCCACAAACAACTGACCAACCGATTGGAGGAGTGACCTAGACCAATCTACAGAATGCATATTGTGAGAAAGTGCCCTCTTTCTGCATGGTAGCCCCCACTGTTTCTGCTGAACTGCTGATGTGCTTTGACTGAGTGTGCCCTGGGCTCCTGCCAATCAGGTGCCCAGGGCCTATGTTCTTTCCCTAAACCTGCATTAAAAACAAAACCCAATTGGCATCTCTGGCCACAGGTCAGCCCCTGGTAAATGGTACCACAGGTACCCAGGGCACTGTGACCAGGGAAGACCTCTAAGGGCTGTAGCACTTATTGTGCCACCCTTAGAGGCCCTGTACCATTACACTCACACACTGCCTTTGCAGGCTGCGTGTCTTGGTGCAGAACAAATTGAAGAGTCGACATGGCACACATCCCTGTGTGCCATGCCTACAACCCACTGCCCTGGCATAGATCAGTCACCCCTCTAGCTGGGTGCCCTATACCAGTGGTGAGGGTACAGGTGCATGAGCCCTGTACCCCTACAGTGTCTAAGTACATTCTTAGATATTGTAAGTGCAGTGCTGCCATTAACAGAATATGGTGCTGGATCTTGTCATTACGAACTCCACAGCACCATAATGGCTGCACTGAAAACTGAGAAGTTTGGTATCAAACGTCGCAGCACATTAAACCCACACTGATGCCAGTGTGGGATTTAATGAAAAATGCACACAGAGGGCATCTTAGAGATGCCCCCTGAAAAACGACCTACCACTAGTGTCCAGGCTGAGTGGCTGCTTTCAGCTGCCTCCACCAGACATGTTTCTGGACCCCTGGGTCGAGGGCCTGCTGCTCTCGGGGGCCTGAAACAATGCACATCCTGGGACGAGATGCCAAGCCTCCTCCCCCAGGATGGGCAGGGTTCACGAAGGGGAAGCTTCAAAGGCTTGCCGCCTTTGTGAGCTTCCCCAGGCCACTTGCTGCTTTCAGCAACCGGCCCCCACTGGTTCTGATCCCCACTATGGGCTGGAGAACCGGCGGGAAAAACAAGTGAGGAAGAGAGGTGTGCCCACCTCTGCCAACTCCACCCCTCAGGTGGGGGAGGCGAGGTAAAGCACAATTCCCAGTCCCCGCTATCTTGCAGATGGGGGGGATCCAGCCAGCCAGGGAAAGGCTTATGCCCCCCTCCCACTGGAGGGTGGCATAATAGGGGTGTACCCACCCCAGGGAAGGGCCCCATAGGTCCCAACCTTTTTACCTACCTGTAATGCCCCTAAATCTAGTATTTAGGGGCACCCCTGAACCTTGCTTCCTCAGACAAGAACCTGCAAGAAGAAGAAGGACCGAACAGCTGTGCCGAAGCTAACAAGAGGAGGACGCCCACTGACTTGGCCCCAGCCCTACCGGCCTGTCCCCACCTCGAACCTGCTCCAGCGAAATCCCGGTGTGTACTGCAGCCAGCAACCTCAACAAACCCGGAGGACCTGCCTGCTTTCAATCCCAAAGTCTCTGTCTCCCGCAAACACCGGATTTGTTCAAACAACCGACTCCAGTTCCGCAAGGATCCGCAGGTCTGCACCCGACGCCCACGGCCCAAGTTCGAGTGGCCCAACAGCAAGAGGAGGTCCCCCCGGCGATCCTGACCCTAGATCCAGCGACCCCTGACCTGCCTCAAGCCTCCAGCCATCGCCTGCAGCCTCAAACCGGAAGGTACCCCCAACCGTGACCATGAGTTGGTAAGAAGATCCGACCCTAAGAGGCACCCCGGCACCCGACGCCCCATGGCCTTGGGTGGCCCAACCGACGGTGCCTGACCAACCCCCAAGATCCCAACTTACCTCTCCAAGTGGTGGTCGCACCCAGAAGACCTTCATCCCCGAGCCTGCAGTGCTTTTGCAAACCGTAGACTCGCCATTAAAAGCTACAGGGGACCCGACGCCAAAACATCACTCTGCATCCGGCCGCCCCAGTGCGGCTGAGGGTGCATCTTTTGTGCTGGCCTAAACCCCCATTTGCCCCGGGCTTAAGTCCAGGAGCCTTGCTCCCACAACCCAGTGGCCTGCTCGTCAGCAGCCACCAACCGGAGGCCCCCTATCCCCCTTTGGATAACATTGGGCCTTAACACTCTGCACCCGGCCTCCCAAGTGCCGCTGAGGGTGTAACAAGAGTGCATCCTTGACCCTGGGGGACCCCTGAGTCTAACCCCAGAACACCAACTCCCACAGCAAAGTACTTACCTTCAAATCAAAAACACTATTTTCCTCTATAGGATAACATTGACTATTTTTCTATGAAACGTTTCTAAGTGTGGAGTTGGAAAACCTAAAGAAATTCTTTAAAATTGTACTAACTAACAAAAACGCTTTTACTTACCTGTTTACGGAAATGTCCCAGTGTACTATCCAGGTATACTACACTGTGTAAGAAAAGTAATCTGAAAGTAATGAACTGGTCATTTTACTAAAAAGCCCATTCAAAGTATATGTACTGTATTTATAAATCATTGCATTTCTCAGTAACAATACTGTAAGTCAAAACAAAGTGCATATACAATTACAATCCAAACTGCATTACAACTGTATACTTACTGCAAAGTATTTGTCACTTACCTGTGCCAGGCTTGCTTGGTTCTAGGAAATAAAATAACTAAAAGAATATATTTATACAAAAACAATTGGTCCGAAATTCAGTCTTTGAGTGTGTGAATTCCTTTGCTGACTGAGTGTGTACAACAAATGCTTAACACTGCCCTCTGATAAAGCCTTACTGCTCGACCACACTACCACAAATAGAGAGTGAGGTGCTATCTACTTTACCTCTGCCTACCTTTTGGGTTCCACTGGACTCTGTGCACACTATACCTCACTTTGGTATAGTATATACAGAGCCAGCTTCCTACACATATCAGACAAAAAGGAAGGAAAATCTGGATTGAACCATAAAGATGCATATTACGGGGGAGAGAACCAATAGCAAATTTACCCTTGAGACTTTGCCAAATTCGCATAATCGGCCCGTTTGCTAATGGAAAAAGGCCTTTTCAGATGCATGTACCTTTTGTCATTCGCAATTTAGCGAATCGCAATTTTTTGCGATTACCTAAATTGCAAATGCATTTAGGGAATCGCAATTTGCGAATCCGTATTTGCGGATGCATGTAGCCTTTCCTAAATGCGAACTGTGCATTTAGGAAACGCTAATTACCATCAACTTCAAGTTGATGATAATTTGTGCATGCTTTGCAAAATGCACAAAAATGCATTTTTCAAAGTGCCACGTAGCACACACATGTCCTTAGGGCACGTGTGTGCTTCATATGCACACACTTACCTTTTTTTGGGGGGTGCATCAGGGGGGGTTTGAGGCCCCCGGGCACCCTTGGATTTGCATTCGCAATTTGTGATTACCAATTTGGTAATCGCAATTTGCGAAAGCATTACCATTCATTCCTATGGGCCTGTAGGCCCATAGGAATGAATGAAGTTACATTAGCTAATAGCGATGCAATTTCCAAATCGCTATTAGCTAATGTTAAGGAATTGCAAATTTGATTGCGATTCCTACATGCGTAGGCATTTGCGATTACCAAATAGCGATTCCTTACAAATCGCTATTTGGCAATCGCAAATGAGGAGTTTGATGCACGTGCCCCTAAGTGTCTTATTCACATTAAGCTTATAGCTAGATAGGGTCCCAAATGTGAAAGGTTCCCTCACAATTGCAACAATGGATGCAGCCATATCAGATGTAAATACTGCCACATCATCTGCCGATTGAGTCATTAATCCTTAACGTGGCTAACCGTCCTGAATTTCTTAAGTTTTGCAAATATGGTGCAAGGTATAATGCAAATAATAAAGGGACCAGGGGGAACCCCTGGCATGTTTCTCCTTTGATGCCCACCATTTCGGAAATGGAGCCGCACCAAACCACCCGTGCTGACAAACTGGAATAGAGAGCCTGGATTCAAGCACGCATCTGGGATCCAACTTCCATGGCAGCAAGCGTCGCCCATAAAAAAGGTCAGAATGCCCGATCAAATGCCTTTTCAGCATTCAGCTTGATCATCCCTGCTGTTATGGCTAACACGCCTGCCACATCAAATATTGCTCCGGCAAGATTAGTATGTCATACAGTACCACGATGTGGGAGGAACCCGTGCTGTATACTATCTACCCACCCAGCAATTCTAGGTGAAATGCGATTAGCCAGTATGTTAGCGTACATTTTAGCATCACAGTTAATCAACTAAATTTGCCAATATAAAGAGCAGTTCTGTGTATCCTTCCCTTTTTTCAAGAACATCATTATAAAGATCTCATACGAGGGCCATGGGATATCCCCTGTTTCCTCAATGTACTTTACCAACTGCAGAAAATATTTAAGAAGGATGCATGAAAAACTCTGTATAACTCCGATATTAATGTGCCAGGTCCTGCTGCCTTACCCGTTGGAAGTTGTTTAAAAGCTCTTAAGATCTCAGACCTCATAATAGGTAAATCCATAGCTATCTGATCATTATCTGAAACTAACACTTGTAGAATAGGGGTAGCATAATAATTGATATTTCCAAGAGGAGGCTTGGATATTTCCCCTAGATAATATCCCATAGTAAGCCTGAAAGACCCTCAAGACCCTATCCAGGCCCCTTTGAAGTACATTATCTGTGTCTCTAATAGAATCAATGACATTCTTATTGGTTCTCTCCCTTTCCTGCAATGCTAATATACGCCCCATTTTTTTGCTTTTTTCAAAAGTATTTAACCTAGAGGCGTGAGATGCCCTAGCTACTTGGTCCCAGACTAACATCTGTATTCTGGTTTTGATGCTCTGAAGTCTCTAATAGATCCCCCTGGCTACTGCCTCCAACTTCTTAAATTCTAAGGCATATGCATACTCCAGCTGGAGAAGTTTCTGGCAAAATGCTTTCTTTTGCCCCAGAGTGGTTTTTGTTTTCCGATGAGAGACAAAACTGACAGTGGCGCCACACACCACAGCCTTCATCATATCCCAAACCATAAATGGTGAACAGGAGCCTTGAGTCTCTTTAAAAAAATAGATAGGGTTTCTTTCGTATAGTCAAAGTAGGCACTATCAGTTAGCAGCGAGCGACTAAAATTCCATCTTTTGAGCTCAACACCTCTACCCATGTCTACCTTCTCATCAGAATGACCCTGGCTAGCAGTGGGTTATGACCAGACAATATGCGTGGAAAAAGAGAAGTTTAGAAATTACTGACAAATTCACCCAATACAAATATCATGTCCAGCCTGAAATTATTCTGATGGGGAATCGAATGATATGTGTACCATGGGAGCAGCGCATGTGTGTAACGCCAGCTGTTAATCAGCCGATAAGTACCCACCAGGTGATGCAAGGCAGCTCGTACACATGTCTTCCGCAGTGTGCAAGACCTATTTGGGCCATCCATATTAGGGGACATAGTTACGTTAAAATCACCACAACTATTTTTGGGTCTTCCCACAGGGCTAGCACTATCAACAGCTGATGCACTGGTGTTGGGTCATCCTGGTTAGCCATGTGTAAACAACAAATCATTAGTCTATTCCAACCTAAGCTAAGGTTACTGATAACCCACAGACCTAAGTTGTCCCTTTGTAGCTTTGTTCATACCCATGAGGCCCCTCTACCTAGGATTGCTACATCTCCTATTGGTCTCTCATAGCCTGATGCTCCCATTAACCAGTACCCTAAACATTCCAACTTATGTGACTCTGCATGTGCCAGATGCGTTTCCTGCAAGCAGGCCAATGAAGGTTTCATCCTGTTTAGTTCATGTCTAATCTTTTGAATTTTGGAAAAAGAGTGTAATCCATTGACATGCCAACTTAGAATGCTCACCTCTTGTGCAAGTATATCTTTACTTAACATGCCCATTCCATAAAAAAGTATCAACACCATACCCACTCTGAGAACCATATGGCTAATATACAAAAAAGAAACAGAGAATCCAGGATTCTTCCCCCCTCAAATTCACCCCTGCAACCCAACTCGCTGCCACACCCCCACCTCCTCCTGCCTTGGAGACGCTGATTACCTCCTCGGGACACCCTGACCTAGCCCTCATAAGCCCCAGAAATCTCCCTCCCTCTCATTCTGAAACACACAACTCAGCCAGATGAGTCACTGCACACCTCTCTTGGCACCCTTTGAATAATCCTCGCAATAAGTGCCCTCTCTCAAGTCGTTGTCCCCTATGATCAAAACGAGCATGCTCTAGCCCACTAGACAGCACCTTGTCCACCCCTTCAGGCAGGAAAAACGAGCACCCCTATTGTCCAGGACTGAATACTCCTCTAGTCCTTATTTGAGGTACAGTTTGCATCAGGAGCTCGACACCACTGTTCCAGACCTTATGAGCCTCTGTGTTGGAGAAGAAAACCTGCTGCTTATATATAACCTTGAGCTCAGCAAGTTTCTGTAGGAACTCCTGAGCACCCAAAGCCTGAAAACTGGGAATCAGACTCTGGAGCTGCCAACACCTGATTACTGTAGTCGGACAAAAATCTGAACAAACAAAAAAAGTAATAGTCACCACCTCAGCAGGGTTGCTTGGGCGTACTGCATTATACAGAAGCAGGATGAAAAAGTTATCAGATGTGGCTAGCCCTTGACTTCGTAAAGGTATTGCCCTGCTTTGGCCTTTGGAATGCGAATCGGTGAGCTCTCTGGATTTGACAGTCAATAGCCCATCCAGCTAGGCTAGAAAAAGCTTGACGAGATAGGTGTACGATAAAACTACGTGGATCATTGATCTCGGCATTCTCCAGAACGCCAAGGACCCTTAGATTATTCCTGGGCATCCTGTTTTCCAAATCCTCGACCTTCCGTGAAGGTTCTATCATAACATTCTCATGATCTACCAGGTGCACTACCACACCCTTAGTTCGATCCTCCACCTCTGAGATTCTCTGTTCAGCTTCAGTTATTATAGTGCTCATAGATTTCAACTGTTGGGGGCGTGGCTTGGACGCCGCAGCAAGATGGCGGACGTTGTGTGAGCTCCGCTAGGACGCGGAGCTTTCTTGCATATTTCTGCCTCAAGGTGTCCGAATTCACGGGCGGGAATAGCGGCCCCGGTCTCCTGAGCCCGTGGCGCACCTAATAGCCGATCTTTCCTGCCCTCGGATGCAACGTGGAGCCTGAACCTGTAACGGCATTATTTTCCTCACAAAGTCGCGGGCGTCCGCCATTTTGAGTCGCGGCGCCCGCGTTCAATTTTGTGCCTCGGTTCAAATGCCGTTTTTCCTCTTGGACTGCTGGTATGTCTCTTAATGTGGAATTTCTCCTTTAAAATGAATACTGCCCATATTTCTCTTTCCTACTGACTATAAGAGGGGTCCAAATGGGAAAACAGAGAAAGTTCTTTTAGATAAAGGCTACTCCTTCTCTTTCTCTCTATGAATATCACTAAGAGAGATGTAAACCAAGATAACAGAGAAGGTTTTTCCATTTTTTTCATGTTGTTACTTACCACGGTGGCAGCCTTTGAAAAAAAAATCAGCTTACTTCTACCAAGGTTGAGGCAATTGCCGGGAGCATGCATGAAGAAGAGCTCCTTGTTGATGCTGTTGTGCAATGAATGCGCACCTTCCATTTTTGATGTCTAAAAAGTGCATTTTTCATGTTTTCACACAGTATTTGCACAGTGCTTATCGTATTTTTGTATTGTGACGGCGCCTCTTCTTGTTGAGGTAATATTGGAACTTGCTTGCTCTATTTTTTCCAGTGATATATTATAGTGCTTCTTCTCAATCCAACACTTGTGCTTACCCGTGGACGGTCACTATTCCTGTTTCCTCTCCTGTGGTGTATGGGTCGCATGCGTACACTCTTAAGCACTACTCATCGATCTCTTCCACAGTCCAAGATGGCGAATGATCTTCACATTTCCGCTAGATCATCCTCCTCAGGCGCTAAACCTAAGAGACATAAGAATGATCCTCCTTCCCCCATTCATACTTCACAAAATCCTGTCCTGGACTCAATTTTGGAGGAGGTGCGTGGCCTTCAACCCTTCATGGTCACCACTAATGAAAAATTGAAACAAATTGAAGACCGCTGGATTATCATGGAGGGCAAGGTTTTGGAACTTGAACAACGTGTTGGGGATCTCCAAGATATTTCTACACACCGAAGACCTGGAAAATCGTAATCGAAGGAATAATCTTCGCCTTTATGGCCTACCAGAAAATATTGAAGGTCCAGACATGTTATCCTTTCTGAAAAAGTTCCTGCCGGACCTTTTAGACCTTCAATCTTCATCACCCCTTAACATACAACGGGCGCATCGTTTAGGTAGTCTTCAACCTAACTCTAACAAACCTCGAGGTATCATCATGCTTTTCTTAGAGTTCACTGAATTGATGCATGTCTTGAAAGCGGTTAAATCCAAACGAAACCTCACATGGTTAGGTCATAATATTTTCATTTCACAAGATGTTTCAAATGCAACAAATGCATGCCGTAAGGAATTTTTGGCTCTCCGTCCCCAGATGAGACACTTAAACATTCAATATGGTATTCTTCACCAATGTCTCTGCAAAGTTACTCACGAAGGAAGGTCACGCTCTTTTGATGATCCTGCCAAACTGAGACTCTTTCTCAACAATATCTCTCCTCGAAATATGGAAAATTAATGTTTTATATTCTCTCTGTTCTAATAGTTATTGGTTGATGTTGCTCCTATAATTATCTTATTTTCTTCCTCTTGCTTGTTCCTCCTTAAAGATATTGTTCTTTTTTTTTTTTCTCTGCCTTTACTCTTAATTTCCTATTACTACTGCTCATTCTTTTACTTCTGAGGCTTATCATTTTTTATCTACTCGTATCGCTGTCTCTGCTTTTGTCGTCACCATGTCCCAATTTTCTTGTTGCTTGTTTATCTTCAGATCTGGATTCTTTTCCTTGATCTGCTTACTTTCTTCTTTCTTCTGTTTTTCTCTCTTTCTCTCTTTTTTTCCTCCTCTATCATCCTATTGTTTTTCTACTTTTTTGTTATGGTGCAGTTTTATTATCGATCCTTTGTATATATAAGTGTCTTTCATTATATTTTTTTAGTGCTTATTTTTCTTTAATTTATTGCTTAATGCTTGTGCCTATTATCGTTAATTGTTGTTGTACATTTTGTTTTCTGTATTCTTCTAATAAATGGTGTTTTTTTACTTCCAGTTGCTCTCCTGAAGTGTATCATCTCCATTCATGTCTTGCCCTCCCTTCCCTCCATTATGTGTAATGTTGTCACGTGGAATGTTCGTGGTCTTGGAAACCCTGTCAAAAGACAAAAGGTACTCTCTCATTTGTCTAAATTGAATTCTCATGTCTCTTTTATTCAAGAAACGCATTGCAATGATGTAGAATCACTTAAATTGAAAAGACAATGGGTGGGTCAAGTTGTTTACTCTCCAGCTTCTAATCGGAAAGGTGGTGTAGCTATTCTATTTAATAAATCGATTCATGCGCAAATTTTATCTACGCATGTGATACTGATGGACGTTGGGTAATGGCTAAGGTTGTTATACAAAATAAAGAACTTGTCTTACTGAATATTTACGGCCCTGTTAAACCAGACCCAGACTTTTGGAATAACATTAAGATATTACTATCCTCTATTGATGGTCCAAATATTATTGTTGCTGGGGACTTTAATCAATGGTTAGATCCATTTTCGGATAGACAATCCAAATGCAAATTTAACCCTGATAAAACTCATAAATCATTTCAATCTGCCATTGCCTCTCGTTCATTATACGATGTTTGGAAGACCTGTAACCCTGATACTCTTGAGTTTACTTTTTTTTTCTAACGTTCACCATACTCGTTCTAGAATTGATTATATTTTAGTTAGTAAACCCCTACTCCCATCCATTCAATCCTCTGAGATTGGATCTTTTTTTATTTCTGATCATGCCCCCGTTTTTTCTTCCCTTGATCTCTCCCTGACTTCTCCAAAATTTGGTCGTTGGAAACTTAACAATTTTTTGCTGACTGACAATACTTTTGTTACTGAAGCTACTACCTTTATTAATGAATTTTTTACTATCAACAACCCTTTGCACACCTCCATTACTAATAACTGGGATGCCTTTAAGGCTTCCTTCCGTGCTTTTGCTATTTCATACTCAGCAAAAAAGAAGAAAACTGCTAAAGCCAAGTATGCCAATTTATTACAGCAACTTAAACTGTTGGAACATAATTACTTTACTTCTAAATCTCCCTCTGCTCTTCATGAACTGATTAAAGCCAAATCTGCTCTTAACAAACTTGCCACGATTGATGCATGTAATGTTCTTCTTAAAATTAAGTCTAAATACCACGGTGGTCAAAATAAAGCTGGTAAGATGTTGGCCAACTACTTAAAAATTAAATCTGAACGTAAAAATATAGGTCCTATTCTAAATGAATCAACTAATAATTTGGCATCCTCTGATGAAGATATTGCTTCTGCATTTCATGATTATTATCAATCATTATATTCTGACGATACGAATCCCTCTGCTCAAAATGTGCATACCTTTTTTTCTGGCCTCCCTAATCCTCCTTCGCTTCCTGATAACTTTGATTTATTAGAAAATGAGGTTACTATTCAAGAGATAATGGAAGCCATTAAATCCTTAAAAAGATCAAAAGCCCCTGGTCCTGATGGTCTTTCTGTTGAATTTTTTTCTACTTTTTCCTCTATTTTTGCGCCCAAACTTCTGGCCCTTTTTAACTCATTCATTGTTGACTCCAAAGCATCTGGCTCGTTTATGGAGGCTTTGATTGTCCTTATTCCCAAACCTGATAAGGATCATTCCCTGTGTAAAAACTATCGCCCCATTTCATTAATCAATTATGATTGTAAGATATTCGCTAAAATCCTCGCCACTCGCCTTGAGAGTATCATCCCATTATTGGTTAAAACAGATCAAGCTGGTTTTATTAAGGGCAGATTGGCTTCCGACAATGCTCGCATGTTTGCTAATGTTATCTCCCTCGGAAAAAAGTACAAATCCCCTCTTGCAGCATTGTCTCTAGATGCTGAAAAGGCCTTCGACCGCATAAACTGGCAATTTATGATTAATACACTCAAATGGTTTGGTTTTGGTCCAAATTTTATTTCTTATGTTAAATTGTTATATTCTTTCCCTCGTGCTAGTATTTTTGTTAATAACCATTTTTCTAAATCTTTTCCATTATATAGAGGCACACGCCAAGGTTGTCCCTTATCGCCCCTGTTATTTGTACTATGTCTTGAACCTTTCCTTGAGCGTATTCGAATTAATTCAGGTATTTCTGGCTTTTCACAAAATTCTATAGAAACAAAATTATCAGCCTACGCTGATGATATCCTGGTATATATGTCTGATCCTAATTCTTCCCTCCCCCCCTTTTTGGATGAAGTTCGGCTATATTCTAGTATCTCTGGATATAAGTTGAACTTTTCTAAAACAGAAGTCTTACCCTTAAACTCTCTTTGCTATCAATATATGTTTAATAATACTAATTTTACTTGGCGTCCCACAAAAATTAAATACCTTGGTATTTGGTTTTCCTCTACAATTTCTAACACCATTAGTTATACGTTTAATGTTCTAATTACCAAAATACAATCACTCCTTCTTTCTTGGTCCCCCTTTATTTGTCATGGTGGGGTAGATTAGACACTATCAAAATGATGATTGTGCCCCATGTCCTTTATACACTATCCATGTTACCTTTTCGAATACCTGCTTCGTATTTCTCACAGATGAATTCTATTTGTACAAAGTTTTTATGGAATAATAAACACCCCCGCATTGCTCTCAGCAAACTCAAACGTCCCAAAATAGAAGGGGGTGTTCGTTTTCCAGATTTTAAATCTTATTCTGCATTTTTAATTCGTCAATTTTTTGCTTTAACTTATGATTTTGCGGATATCCCTATCCCCCGTTGGATTGTTTTTGAGCGTTCCCTATTAAAAGACTTTTCTTTTCGAGATATAATATATATGTCTAATTGCTCCTTCATATCAGATAATCCTATTTTAAAATACTCCCGACAATTATTATATAATATTTTTTCTGATGGTTTAGATTCATATCAATGTTTTTTGTCTTCCACTATTTGGTACAATAAATTTATCAAATATAAACGTAAATCATTTTACTACAAGCATTAGAAGGAGAAGGGAATTATTTTTATTCATCAATTAATCCAACATAATTCTGTTATTCCCTTCCAGGATTTACAGTCACAATATAATTTACCTGATTCATTTTTTAATGAATATCTTTTAATATCAACAGCGTTGCAGTCTTCCTTATCTTCCAACAATTACCCTTTAGCCTCTTCATTACTTACTTCACCCTCACCGTTATATAGTGTTTCTCAAAAGCATAGGCCTAAAGCTGCTTTTATTTATAAGTTGTTGTTATCTCATGTTTCTGAACGACCTAAATCCCCTGTCGAATTACTCTGGGAAACAGACTTATCTATGTCACTCCCTATTTCTTCTTGGGATAAATTATGGCTCAAGCTTTTTAAAACTTCTGTTGCCACACGTATTACTCAATCCCTTTACTTCATTTATAGTAGAGCTGTTATTACCCCTGTTCATATCTCCAAGTTTTCCCCTACTTCTTCATCCCTATGTTGGTCTTGTTCTGAATCTACTGGGACTTAACTTCATCAACTTTATGACTGTTCGAATGTTTTAAAGTTCTGGCAATCTATTTGGTCTAAATGTATGATAATATTTAAATGTAATATTCCATTATCAATGCAAAATGTTTTTCTAGGTTCCTCCTCACCTGATTTTGATGTTTCTAATCATATTACTTTGTTGTTTGATTTATTTATTGCTATAGCTTTTAAAGTGATTTTGTCCTGTTGGAAAGATAACTCTAAATTATCATTATTAACTTGGTGGAACTTTGTTTGCGATGAACACAGAATTACTACTGTTTCCTCTCTTACGCTTTCTCAGAAAATTAAATCCGACCTACTTTGGCTACCCTTTACTTCCTATCTTGCTACACATGCACCTGCATCTTAATTTCTTATTCTTTCCTATCTCTAACTCTCTCTCTTCTTTTCTTCTCCTCTTCTCCTCTATATCTCTTCCTTTCCTCTTCTTTCTTTTTCCTCTACTGTTCATATTTCTCTCTTTAAATTAATCATTGTACTTTATTCATAATGTGTTCATTTGATTATTATATGTTCTCTTTTTCTGAAAATTTAATAAAAATTATTAAACAAAAAAAAAATAGATTTCAACTGTTTGAACATGCACCGCAACGCTGCTTGCGTCTTCAATTGTGATGTCTGTGAGCACTCAGCCAATTATAGATAGAGGCCAGTGAGGGGGAATCCTGTGGAGGGAATTGTTGCGCCCCCTATCTGGTTTCCTGGGTAGAGACTGGGCCCTCCTGACAGTGAATAACTGTATCCTTCACTAGCTTGTTTGCTGAGAGGTCCCAGTGTAGCTGTCCCTCGGGCTCATAATCCCTTCTCTCAGTCTCAGCCCAGCTTTTACCAGATAGCATCCAGTCAGACGTTCGCCCGTTTCTCTGAGGCTTCTCATGGACCCTCTTCTGTTACCCCCATTTGTTTGCCCCTGCCCTTATCCATTTCTAGGTCTAGAGAGTCATTATCTGAGTAGTCTGACAATGAGAACAAAGCCTCAGGGTTGTCTTGTGGTACAGCTTGGGGTCTGGCTGATCCGTACCCCCCTCCCAGCTTGCCCCTGAATGCTCAGGTGAGTATTACTTCCCGCAGAGCACTAGGGGTAATGGATAGATGGTAATCTTTAGGAAGAGAGAGGGAGCAGCATTTTTTTTTTTTTCTCCAGGGCTAATTGTAAACCAAGAGGTAAATGGATTGCCTCTCTTTGTCGGCTTTTGGGAATCTCACACCAGCAGATGGCTCTGAGAATAAAACGAGTAAAACGGACTTTAGTATTTGTGAGATGTTTGCTTCCTCAAAATGTTTAATCTCCATGGTTTATAAAAGCCTAATTAACTTAGAATCTGATGATATTTAAATTGCAATGATTGTAAATAATAGAAATGGTATTCTTGAATTTCTTGTATTTATGATATGTGTGCTTTTACTGTGTTTATGGGTAATTTAATCCGATATAACAAATAAAATAAATGATTTGGTGACAATAACGAAAATTTAAATGTGGCTAAAAGATCGCTGATGCACGCAATCTATAACCAGGGGTTTAGAAATGTCCCAGGGGAGGGACCATACACTTTGCATTGTGCAGATAGGCCTGGCATTCTACAGGTTTTAAATTGTTTTGTGACCTGCACTGTTGTTTTTCCTTGTGTGTGCTTGACAATTTGCACGTCCTCTGAAGGAGTTTTTAATTTCCAGCAGCAGAGAATAGGGCTCTGCGGATCAGGAAGTACAGAATAAGTGTGCTATTGCTTACAGTCATTTGTGGCTACTTTTTTTCTAATTATCCAATATGAAGATTCACGCGCTTCGCGGCATCTGAAAATCTAATAAAGGCAAATGCCTTTTACCTGCACCTCTCAAAGAGAAGTCTACCAACTCTCTCTCTGAAATCTGCTCATTGTCCATAACAGGGATTCTTCGATGCACCCTGTTTATGGTGAGTTGTAACAAGAGGCATGTGTGTACTGCACGTTGCTTTCATGTTCATTGTGGGTGATGTCCTCAAGGAGGACACAAATGCAGCAAAGGATGTAGGCACTCCTTTATGCTGCTGTGTTTATGGGATATTTCCAATGTAGTGGTTTCCTTACAGTGTTCTGTAGCCCAACAGTGTAACAGTGCCTAGGATATTCGTATTCACCTTCCGGGATTTTACCTGTCTGAAGAAAAACAGGATGACAAAAATCACTTTCTTTGCTTATAGCAACTCTTATGCAGGCCTGCCTGGAGAATAACTATACCTACTTGGAACATGATACCGATCACTCCTCTAATCCTCATCCTGTGATGCTCCGATGCATGCTCCTTATGCCCTCTATATGGAGTTAAGTGACATTACAGTTGCGCCATTTAGGAATATATACTGTGTTCATTAAAATATACATTCCTGTGCCAGTACTCTGTTTATATAGTTTGAACATGGACTGACTTTTAGTTGTGCCTGACCTCCTGTATAGTACCCCAATTATGTTCCATCGACCACTAAGTGCTATTCATTTGGATGTTCTGGGAAAAACAGACAACGTTGAGGACTCCGAGTCCCAGGATTCCCTGCTGGAACTGGCCCAAGAAGGCGGCAGGAGGTGGGCCTACACCTGGTCTGCGCTATATAGCGTCTGCTAGTGTCTTGCTGCGCGGGAAAGACAGTCACTGTGGTATACTTTGAGTCCCAAAAATTCCTGTTGAAACTGGCTCAAGGTAGGGGGAAAGAGGCAGGCCTTCATCTGATGTGTGATATATAGTGTCTGCGCCTGTCTCGCTGCGTGGTCCTGGCACGGGCCGCTCCTGGGTGAAGCCAAGGGCGGGCCCATCCACAATTGTCAAAGGCAGGACAGGGCCACCCCCATTTGGCTTTTTATGTTTCACTTTCTTGTCTTTCGGATTAACTGCCCCACATTTAGGCAACGTGCACCAATGGGGACGAGAAAGACAGCTGGTAGCACACTGCGCCCAAGAAACTCTGAAAGGTCCAGCAGCCAAGCTGCAGAGCACAGTACTATTGAAGCAGTCAACACTTTAATTGAGGAGGTTGAAACTTTATTAAATAAAAAAAGATTTGGGGCAAATAAATGCAAGGATAAAAAGGTCCTTCAAATATTTGAAAAGAAAGCAAACGCCCCCCCAAAAAACCTTCCCTTACACTAGGACCTGCCCAAGACTCTTGCTTAGAACTGAGAGACTCCGCCCCAATGCCTGTTGAACCACAGCCTGTTAAGCTGATTGACCCTTTTCATATAGAACCGGTGATGTTTTATACAAATCATTCCAACCTCTCACATACCTACCTCCTGATGTACATCTAGGGAGCGGGCACACCATCTGTGTAAAGAATAATGGAGAATCTACCATTTAGATCTGCTGATAACATTCACAGCCTGATAGTGCATTAAGACTGGAGATTTTAGATCTCAGACACGTAGTCCATTCTCTCTGCTTTTATTAAAAATCAATCCAAAATTGTGGTAATTGCAATATCTAATGTTCAAATCCACATATTCAGAAATAAAGATGCCCCTCTGAGGAAAGATCTGGCTAACTGCTGCTGCGTAAATATCAATGGAGGGAGTGGAGAGAGGAAGTGTCCAAAGGGACACAGGGAGTGGATTCAATCTCCCCTGGCTATAATTACTAAACAAATGAAATCCACCCACAACAATTCGAAGTTGTAAAAGATGTCGTTTTTCCTGTGTTTTACTATGCTCTTGTAACGGATGTAATGTGTAACTTGTAACTCTATGATCCTCATGTAAAGCGCTCTGATACCTCCGGGTCTAGCCAGCGCTATATAAAACTCTTCAAATAAATAAATGTATGGTCTTGCGGGCGATGTGTATCCTACAATGGTAGGAGGCACATTGTGTTCTTAAAATACCCCTCACACACCAAAAGGGCCCTTGGTGTCATGCTTCATCATAGGGGTCTTCGCACTCCTCTACGGAGTGCGGTATGCTACTAACCAACGAATACGCGGGAGCACTTAAAGTAACCACTATGTGTAGTGTGTGAGGGTGTGAGTGGTAGGGTCTACAGTGATTAGTGAGTGAATATTAAAAAATACCTGGCAATTGAGGACTAGAAAGATTTTTAATAAACCCCTTTGCTGGTATTGTTAAAAACAGTGAGATAGAGGTTTAACCTATTAATGTACGACACCTCCTGTGTGTCTGTGTCAACATGTTTCGAAGCCGAAAGCTTCTTCTTCAGGACGGATACACAGATCCCTACCCTAATCACAGAAGACAGTTAATACTGTTGAAAACATAGGGAATTCTATGTGTAATTTATATGTATAATATGTCCATTAGGCTCCATAGGTTTGGCAACAAAGTGAATATCTCTAGCTCCTTCTGAAAAAAACACAAAGGTATAGAGGTACGTTTTAGCTAGATAAAATATTCCAGACGTGAAGATCGTGACCTGTAAAGTGATATATACAGTGTCAATAAAAACACCAGAAAAACTATATAGTGTCAGTGCAGTTTTCCTGTAAAAAAGGTGGACAAAAACTAGACATACACAACAAATAACATAAAACACACACACTATGTTGGACTGTTCCTTGTAAACCATTGGCAAGCGTTAAGAAAAAAGGAGGGAATAACGTGAACTGTAGGGAAAAAGGTTGCATACTTGCTATCCAGAAGATCAAGGCCTCATGAGCCTGGGAGGAAACACAGGGGACTCTGTGCTAATGAGCACTCTGTGAGGAAAAGGAACTGTATTTTAACAGAGAAATCCCCACTTACTTGGTAAGAGCAGATCATGGTCTAGTTGAAGCAGCTGTGCCGTACTTACGAATGCGAGGGTACTACCTCACCCGACCGTCCCCTCCGTGACTCCGTGGATACTGAGAAACCAGGAGGCGGTCGATGTTAAATACATAACTTAATTGGCCCATTAATTGTAGGTACGTGTGGGTCGGCATGTCCATCTACAAGCCCTGACCGCCAATACCGATGATGGGAGGGAATGCTGATAGGACTAGACCGCTGCAAAAGAAACGAGAAGCGGTTGTGGGGAAAGCGGAAATAAAGGAAAGTACGCTCAGTGTTCTGCGCGTGCGTCTGCTCATGACGCTGTTTGTGCATAAAAATAGAAAACAGACCGCTAATAGTAGGCGTATTGCCAGAAGAAATCATTTCCAACCCAGGAAGGGAAAAAAATATCTATAGCGTCCAAGTCTAGAAACGCTATTTGTAGTTTTGAAAACAAAAAATTATTATCGTGAATTAATAAAGGGACGTTTGATGTGTCCAAATATTCCAGCACTAATGGTAGTTAAAAAAGGGGGAGGGGGGGGGGGGAAAGGGTGGGGGGGGGAAAAAGAAGAAGAGAAGAGAGAAGGGTATTACGAGTGCTGGTATGATTATGAAATCATCCTGAATGTTATACGTATATAAGGGTCATAGTACTGCACCCGAAAAGAAATGTATCGTTCAAAGTGGGAGCGAAGGGCATGTATTAGCGCTAGAGCAGAGTTTATTCTGCGCTACAAAAGCGTTAAAAATGCTGACAAAATTATGAAAAAGTTAAGAATGAAGCGAAAGGCCAAACTAAAATTTTTTGGGGCATTCTCACAGTCAATGTAAACGCTCCAGAGGGGAAAAAAAGAGAGAGATATATATATACATTAAGAGTGGTATTGATGGACCACAGGTTCTTATGACATACCTAATCAACGTCTTCCAGTTTATTGAGAGGAAATGATCAAAAAAAGGTGGGGGGGTTGGGGGGAAATACCGAGGTGCATACTTCCAAATGATAAATAGATACCATGGCTCCCTGCACATGTAGACAGAGACTCCCCTTTCAAATGAAAAGGTTCCACGGTATATTGTCATTCAGACCTATGGTGTTAGTACCCAGACGGAACACCCAGCGTTGTTCTTTTTCTAAAAGGCCACGGTCTGTTGTTAGATGTTCTATTACTGTCCACCGGAGGTCATTTACTCCGTGGGTTTCTGACAGGTAATGTGTCGCCATCTTCGTGGTGCTTTTCTTACACCGTACGTTGCTCTTGTGCTCTCCAATGCGGACTTTGACCGGCCGTGATGTCATCCCAATTTATTCCAACCCACAGGGACACGTTATCATGTAGATGACATTGCAACTGTTACAGATGGTAAACTTCCTCTGCTCCCATTCGCTGCCATTCCTGAACTTAATCTTAGAACTCTTGCTGGTTAGATGGCAAGTGCTGCAATTGACACATGGGTGGTGGCCCTGGATAGGTTGTAAAAGAGGAGTTCTTGTCATTCCTGTTGAATCAGCTCGTGGTCGAGTGTGGACAATCATGTCTCTGAGGTTTTTGCCTCTTTTGTGTGCAAACAATGGTTTTTCAAGATTGACAACAGACCGTGGCCTTTTAGAAAAAGAACAACACTGGGTGTTCCGTCTGGGTACTAACACCATAGGTCTGAATGACAATATACCGTGGAACCTTTTCATTTGAAAGGGGAGTCTCTGTCTACATGTGCAGGGAGCCATGGTATCTATTTATCATTTGGAAGTATGCACCTCGGTATTCCCCCCCCCTCCATTTTTTTTGATCATTTCCTCTCAATAAACTGGAAGACGTTGATTAGGTATGTCATAAGAACCCGTGGTCCATCAATACCACTCTTAATGTATCTCTCTCTTTTTTTCCCCTCTGGAGCGTTTACATTGACTGTGAGAATGCCCCAAAAAATTTTTAGTTTGGCCTTTCGCTTCATTCTTAACTTTTTCATAATTTTGTCAGCATTTTTAACGCTTTTGTAGCGCAGAATAAACTCTGCTCTAGCGCTAATACATGCCCTTCGCTCCCACTTTGAACGATACATTTCTTTTCGGGGTGCAGTACTATGACCCTTATATACGTATAACATTCAGGATGATTTCATAATCATACCAGCACTCGTAATGCCCTTCTCTCTTCTCTTCTTCTTTTTTCCCCCACCCTTTCCCCCCCCCCCTCCCCCTTTTTTAACTACCATTAGTGCTGGAATATTTGGACACATCAAACGTCCCTTTATTAATTCACGATAATAATTTTTTGTTTTCAAAACTACAAATAGCGTTTCTAGACTTGGACGCTATAGATATTTTTTTCCCTTCCTGGGTTGGAAATGATTTCTTCTGGCAATACGCCTACTATTAGCGGTCTGTTTTCTATTTTTATGCACAAACAGCGTCATGAGCAGATGCACGCGTAGAACACTGAGCGTACTTTCCTTTATTTCTGTTTTCCCCGCAACCGCTTCTCGTTTCTTTTGCAGCGGTCTAGTCCTATTAGCATTCCCTCCCATCATCGGTATTGGCGGTCAGGGCTTGTAGATGGACATGCCGACCCACACGTACCTACAATTAATGGGCCAATTAAGTTAAGTATTTAACATCGACCGCCTCCTGGTTTCTCAGTATCCACGGAGTCACGGAGGGGACGGTCGGGTGAGGTAGTACCCTCGCATTCGTAAGTACGGCACAGCCGCTTCAACTAGACCACGATCTGCTCTTACCAAGTAAGTGGGGATTTCTCTGTTAAAATACAGTTCCTTTTCCTCACAGAGTGCTCATTAGCACAGAGTCCCCTGCGTTTCCTCCCAGGCTCATGAGGCCTTGATCTTCTGGATAGCAAGTATGCAACCTTTTTCCCTACAGTTCACGTTATTCCCTCCTTTTTTCTTAACGCTTGCCAATGGTTTACAAGGAACAGTCCAACATAGTGTGTGTGTTTCATGTTATTTGTTGTGTATGTCTAGTTTTTGTCCACCTTTTTTACAGGAAAACTGCACTGACACTATATAGTTTTTCTGGTGTTCTTATTGACACTGTATATATCACTTTACAGGTCACGATCTTCACGTCTGGAATATTTTATCTAGCTAAAACGTACCTCTATACCTTTGTGTTTTTTTCAGAAGGAGATAGAGATATTCACTTTGTTGCCAAACCTATGGAGCCTAATGGACATATTATACATATAAATTACACATAGAATTCCCTATGTTTTCAACAGTATTAACTGTCTTCTGTGATTAGGGTAGGGATCTGTGTACCCGTCCTGAAGAAGAAGCTTTCGGCTTCGAAACATGTTGACACAGACACACAGGAGGTGTCGTACATTAATACGTTAAACCTCTATCTCACTGTTTTTAACAATACCAGCAAAGGGGTTTATTAAAAATCTTTCAAGTCCTCAATTGCCAGGTATTTTTAATATTCACTCACTAATCACTGTAGACCCTACCACTCACACCCTCACACACTACACATAGTGGTTACTTTAAGTGCTCCCGCGTATTCGTTGGTTAGTAGCACGCCGCACTCCGTAGAGGAGTGCGAAGACCCCTATGATGAAGCATGACACCAAGGGCCCTTTTGGTGTGTGAGGGGTATTTTAAGAACACAATGTGCCTCCTACCATTGTAGGATACACATCGCCCGCAAGACCATACATCTTTTACAACTTCGAATTGTTGTGGGTGGATTTCATTTGTTTAGTAATAACTGCTGCTGCAGCTTGGGCCCACTCAAACATTTATCTACAGATTGATGACCGTTATAGCTGCACGAGATGTAAAGAGGGAAAACTATCACTTTTTATCATCTCAATAATGTATAACCAATGTGTTCACACAATAACCCACTCAACAACTTAATCTGAGTTTAGTAGGGCTTAATTATACATTTAGAAACAAATCAATATAGACCAATCTCAACATGATCATACAGAAATACAGAAAGACCAAGAAAAGTCAAAATCTCCTGAAGAGATTTACCCTATTTAATACAAAACAGACGACTGACTCTATGATGACGAGACAGATGATCAGGAAAAAGAATTGAGTATTAAATTGTATCAGATGATTTTCCAAAGTAAGCATGAGCAAGCTATCTCTCCCTCCACTACCTTAAAACGGCAACCCTAAGCTAAGGAGCATTTGGTAAAGGTGAAATAAGAAAGTTGTCAGCTGTCAGAGTCTTCAGTAGAAGGCACTCCAACCATGGGTCAATAAGCATAAAGCCACACAAACAGAAGCATAGATCTGCTCTCCGTGAAATCCTAAGATGACTCCCCTGTCCCTCACTAAGTTCAGCATAAAATATTAATTGCATTCAGGGTAGATAATCCCATGTGATCCTTGCTAGTAAAGTTCCATGGCTCTGGCATAACTGGATACTTATAACAACTCTCCCACATCCATAGGTTGAAACTTCGTTTGTCCTTGCTCATTTCTCTCCTCCTCCATGAGAACTTTCCTCCTTGCTCGTTAGCCCGCTTCTTCTTGCCAACTTCATCTTCTCATACCTTGCTATCTAATGAAAACAAAATCCTTCTATGCTAACCAATAAGGCTTTGTCCATACCGGCAGTGGAAACAAAATACAAACAAATGTATTCTGAAATGAAATTTAAATACAAATTACATGTTGGATTTTAAACGTGATCATGAACTGAAATCAACTTTGACAGTGCACAGGGTTACAGAATACGTGCACATTTCTTCACACACAATAAATGCAGCTTCTTAAGACATGTATTAGTTGAAAAAATTACGAAGAGGTCATTCTAAATACACCTGCATGGAAATAAGTATTGTTTCACGTATAAATGTTGAACATTAGTTTACACATACACATTCTAATTTATTCCTCGCAATGGGACACATTTTGTTAACTTCTCCTGTCACATTAATATATAAATGTTATATAGACGTTTATTATTCACGTTCTATACATAAATTCTTCATATGGAGTACTTTAAATATGCAATACTCCATTCTCCTTAGTAACATTAATCACAATAAATATATTTGAGTGCTGACTACTCATGATTATGATGCACTCCTATGGTATCTCAGATTGGATCAAGATTACACTTCTCCATTTTCATATAAAAAATACATCCATGAGACCTGTTTGTGAGATGGATAGGTTCAACAAACAGATAACCTCAATCCTAACATCAGATAATATTATTTCTGCTAGAACTAGGGTTAACTGCTCCAGTTCTCGAAATGAACCCCATAGAATAATTTAGGAATCCCCCCAGAAAATGTCTTTATACAAAGATATGCCACTAATTCTAAAATATGTTCCACTACAAATTACATACATAAGAAGGGAGTGCTCAAAGCATTCCCCTCACACATCCTAATATCAAAGAGCTCTATCAATGATGATTAAACCATTCCTTTGCCTCATCCGGTATAAATGATAAATTGTCCCCAAATTGAGACAAGGCCTGTGTGAAGACTCCTTCTCTCTGAAAAACAAAGCAATTTACTGGGTTCGCAACACATGGCAGTGCTTGTGAGAGATTGGGTTATTGGTTGACTTGGGTGTGAGCCCTGGTCAAGCAACAGCCACTATCACTGGCAGGGTGAACCACAAAAACTCACCTAAATTAACCTGTGCTTAACCCTGGCACAAAAAGCAGTCAGCCTTAACTTAGAGGCAATGTGTAAGATATTTATGCAGCACACAAACAGTAATAAAGTGAAAATACGACACAAAAAAATCCCATACCAATTTAGAAAAATAGAGTATATTTTATTAAAGTATTTGACACCAACATGACAGAAATCCAATCAGTAGAAACTGAGTTATTAATATTTTAAAGATTTAAGTGAAAATAGCGGCAAAAAATTCAAAGCACCACTGACGGCTATCTTGTCGTGCAAGACTGGGTGAAAGTTACAAGTTCAAATTGACTGCGATGGAGCGCAGAGCAGATAGAGGGACCAGGTTAATCCAGCTGAGTTACCTTCACAGTCCAGGGCAAAGCGCTCCGTTCGTGGTAGAAGGGGCTGCCAGAAGCAGGATGAGCATTGCGGATGGCTGTCGAAGTAGCGCAAACTAGACGTCGCGGTTGGTCATCACTGTATCGTGAAGATCCTGTTGGGCGTCGTGGACGGTTGTTGCTGAAGCTTCGCGTTGGCGCCCACCGAGAGAGGTCGATGCTGTAGCATGAAGAGTCTGACCCATGAGGAACAGGGTCAAGACTGATTTGCATATGGCTGGGTCCAAACTGGGGTGGCGTAGTGAGCAAAATAAAGATGGATTTAACCCAGATCTATTTACTGGGGGTGAATGTTTGATTCATTCAGCATTCCATCCATCATTTGTTGCCGCAGCAGGCCCACTAGTTGCATTTAATTTACAAGCCCTCGGTATATGGTATACCACTCTACAAGGGACTTATAAGTAAATTAAATATGCCAATCAGGTGTAAACCAATTTAACCATGTTTTAGGGAGTGAGCACAAGCACTTTAGCATTGGATAGCAGAGGTAAAGGCACAGAGTCCTAAGACAAACAAATACTTATTTAATCAAAAATTAAGGGAAACATGCAAATGGTTTGCGGAGAAACCACCCTAAGGCTGACAGGTCTAACACTGCTACTCAGTATGCTCAGATATAATCTTTACAGAGCACCACGTAGATCACCATGGATAATGGGACTATATTGAAGTGAGGCTAATGAACAGGGACCTTGCACATGAATTGGTTGCTCTTGAACATAGAGCCATTTTAAGGGACCTTCCAAGATACAGATTGCCTTTAACCAGAATTTAGCCCCTCATTATAAAAGAAGTGCGGCAATTTCCTCTTATCCTGTAGAATCACCTAGCAATATCCAGTGAGCCTCATAGAGGACGTAGTTGACTCCTAGAGACCTTTGATTTGAGAACATAATACACTAAAATGCCTCCTGTAGCATTTAACCTACCTGGGGCCCAACTCACAGGTAGTAGGGAATCATGGGTTTCTCCCACATACCTGGCAACATTACACACTTTGATTGGTGGGAATGTTTACTCCCTTAAGCCCAAGGACCTCAAGAACTTCCGACCCATCTCTCTGCTCCCGTTCCCCGCGAAGGTCACCGAGAAAATCGTCAACAAACAACTGACCCGCTACCTCGAGGAGAACAACATCCTGGACCCTTCCCAGTCCGGCTTCCGCAGCAACCACAGCACCGAAACCGCCCTCATCGCCGCCACCGATTACATCAGGACCCTGCTAGACAACGGAGAAACAGCAGCCCTCATCCTCCTGGACCTATCAGCCGCCTTCGACACGGTCTGCCACCACACACTACGAACACGCCTTCACGACGCCGGGATCCAAGAGAAGGCCCTGGACTGGACCACATCCTTCCTTTCCGGCAGAGCTCAAAGCGTCCGCCTCGCCCCCTTCCGATCCAAGGCCACCAAGATCATCTGCGGCATACCACAAGGCTCCTCCCTCAGCCCGACGCTGTTCAACATCTACATGCCAACCCTCGCCCACGTCGCCCGACGGCACAACCTCAACATCATCTCCTACGCCGACGACACCCAGCTGATCCTCTCCCTCACCAAAGACCCTCACACCGCCAAAGCCCACCTCCATGAAGGAATGAAGGCCGTCGCCGAATGGATGAGGACCAGCCGCCTGAAGCTGAACTCGGACAAGACGGAGGTCCTCATCCTTGGTTCCAACCCTTCAGCCTGGGACGACTCCTGGTGGTCGACATCACTGGGAACAGCCCCAACACCCACCGACCACGCACGCAACCCCACCCTCTCCATGACTAAGCAGGTCAACGCCGTTTCCTCATCCTGCTTCAACACCCTCCGAATGCTCCGCAGGATCTTCAAGTGGATCCCCACTGAAACAAGAAAAACAGTCACCCAGGCCCTCGTCACCAGCAGGCTGGACTACGGAAACGCCCTCTATGCAGGAACGACGGCTAAGCTCCTGAGACGGCTGCAACGCATCCAGAACGCCTCTGCACGTCTTATCCTCGACATCCCCCGCCGCAGCCACATCACACCCCACCTGAGAGACCTGCACTGGCTCCCTGTCAACAAAAGGATAACCTTCAAGCTCCTCACCCACGCACACAAAGCACTCCACAACTCCGGACCAGCCTACCTCAACAGACGACTCAGCTTCTACACCCCCACCCGCCAGCTCCGCTCCACCAGCCTCGCCCTCGCCACAGTCCCCCGCATCCGGAAAACGACCGCCGGTGGCAGATCCTTCTCCCACCTCGCCACCAAGACCTGGAACACCCTCCCCACCAACCTTCGGCAGACCCAAGACCTACTGGCCTTCAGAAGACTCCTCAAGACCTGGCTCTTCGATCAGTAGCAGCACCCCCCCCCCCTCTTCCCCCAGCGCCTTGAGACCCTCGCGGGTATGTAGTGCGCTTTATAAGTGACCTGATTGATTGATTGAATCAACCTACTCCCACTATGGTAATTCCACCAGCAAACACCAATTTTACCAATAACAACACAATTGCTGATATTTCCATCACAATGCTGCTGAGTTGGAACATAGCAGGGATTAAAACAAAATTGACTGATAACAACTGGGGCTTGTTCATTGATAAGTTTCACCTTTGTTTATTCCACAAAACGTGGACCACTGCCCCAGTGTTTAGATCTGAGTTTAAAACCTTAGTATAAAATCTGTTGTGAAAAAAAAAAACCTTAGTATAGAAGCCAGTACAAAGATAGGACATCCTTCAGGTGGCTTAGTAGTGTGGGTCACTACCTGCTTGGGTTGCTGGTTTGAACAGCTCAGTACAAAATCAGACAAGATTCTGGGATTGGTCATCTACCCTTCCGTTGGTATACCAATTCTTTTGATAAATTACTCCAATAGGGGAATCCATTCCCATAAAGAATCCACAATTTTAAAGCAGTTGAGAGACATTTGGACAGCTATAATGAAAACCACTATGTGTTTATTGCAGGGGATTTTAATACAACTTATGAACCTTTTGGTATTACTCATGATCTCACTATGGAGGAAGATGCATATTGGGGATTTCCATCCTCAATTTCCGTATCGAGGAGTACTGGTTCAAAAACATCTCTCCAACTAGCCTCCTTGACCTTGTCTTATGGAGCATAACTGTGCAAAGGATGGTCATTATTGGATACTTCTGCCCACTCCATCTTCAAGAAGGGCTCTAGTAAGAGCAATATTGATTGTATTTTCCTAGACCTTAGAATTTGGCATAAAAAGATGGATATGGTTGTCTAACTGAGGCCTGAAAGCGACCATGAGCCCTTGATTTTATCGTTAGCCAGGGATCTAATTAAAAATCAAGCGGGTCCGATGAATCCATTTACCTAGATAATTAGTGTCTCTAACAATTGAAGAGAGAATAGGATACCACAGCCTCTGGATCTAATATTGTATCAGCGATTTATGAAACTGTGATTCCAGTCCTCCAGATCTTTGAATCCTTACCTGATTTGGATCCTCAGCTGTTCGATGCTCATGCAAGCTTCTGCTCACATGGAACACCCTTTGGGTTCCCTTTTGGCACCTTTGTCCACTAAGTAATTAACCTCAGAACCCACATGAACTACTTTTTATGGCCCACACCTTTGTCCTCCAAAGCCCCGGGACAAATAAGCTTTAGCACCAACACTTCCTACCCTTCCTGATACCCAGTCAGCGTAGCTTCCAGTTCATACCACTCCTTCGTTAGCTCTTGGCTAGCCGGAAGGTTTTTCATCCCCAGACTTATGTATTACTCCATTACATTCTAGAGCCCAATCACATAGCCCACCACATCCTGCTTTAGAGACTCTGAGGTTCCTTCCCAATTTTCTCTGACTAAGGTGAGTGGACCTGCGCCGGGTGCCCATACAGACCTTCAAAGGGACAGAACCCTAATCCTTTCTGCAGAATTTCTCTGTAAGCAAAGAAGAGACATGGCAGAGGAAGATCCCACTTCCTCCTAAATTGCTTCCCTGAAATTACTGTTGTCGGAAATCCAACCATAGAAAATATCCCAGGAGAGCTATCACTACCAACCATGCAATCAAGCGCCTCAGAGGTACAGCCTCAGGGTACTTAGTTGCATGATCCACTACAATTAAGATATACTTGCTGCCGGACTGTGAGGTAGAGGCTCAATTGGACCAACTATGTTGATTCCCACTCTCTGAAATTGAACATCTAACCCGACTGGTACAGCAACTAAGGTGCCTTTGTCTTCCCCCCTGACTTATCACTCATATGGCAAGAGGGAAAGGTTCTACAGAACTACCTCTTTGTGTCACCGTGCATCCCTGGTCAGTACAAGAGAGGGTCCAACCTATCCTGGGTTTTTCTAATACCCAAGTGTCCGGCAAAGGACTTCGTGGGCCAGAGACAACAGGAAATTCCTTTGCACTAATAGAACCACTAGCGTCTTGCTAGTTCCTGGCTCAGGATTCACTGGCTCACTAGAAAGTAGGCCATCCTCCCAACCAACATTGTGTTTCTCATCCACTCCTTTGCTGAACTATTCCTGGCCTTCCTTCTGAAGTCATACAAGCATAGGACACCCTGCTGGTGTCTTGCAGAAATTAACCCAGGTAGCACCTCAGCAGCTAACAAACCCTGCACTCTGGGAGCGCTCCAGACTCCAGACCCTAGACATGCTTCAGAAGCCTCATCCTCTTATCCTTCTGGAGTAGAAGCGATGAACTTCCCAGAGTCTGCCCTTTCCTGAAAACTACCTTGTCCAGGTCCCTGTAAATCAGGAATGATCCCAGCCTCATCCTGAGACTGACGTGCAGCCTGTGCTCTGGTAAACACAGCTGACGTGGTCCAAGCCATAAAGACTTCTGGTCCTGGCACCAACTCGGAGGCAATCAAATCATTGCCCAAGATACATCAGGCACCTTGCTTTTCCCTTACCCCCAACATTAACCGTAGCTGCCTTGCCAGTGAGCTCCATGTCAACCCGAGCAAGTGGGTACTACATGCTCTCTCCTCTGGCTACCAAAATTCTAACCTTGGTACCAGGGATCATCTCCTCAGGCTTAGGGTACTTCCTCTCAACCACAGTGCTTAAGGCTCCTGTATCTCTCAGGGCAGGCACTTTCCTCTCACTTATTCTAACTTCCTGCATCAACCTTATCATGTTAGGATGACTGTCCCTTTCCCAGATCTCAATGCTAGTAGGTTGAGCGGATCTGGGCCTCTCAGGTCCCTTCACCTATGTGTAACATGCTTGCTATCACAGGTGCTGCTAGTTCAGGATCTTTCACCTGACAATCCCTCTTGAAGTGTCCCACCTGATTGCACTTACAGCAAGTTACCACCCTGGACTTGGGAAAACCTCCGTGTCCTCCCTTCTTATCATACTCCTTCCCGGACACACCATTACCACTCCTATTTCACCTGAGCCTTCCTCAGGTCTCATGGGATTTACCCTGGCCCTTACCCTCTGGTTTGGAACCAGCCTGTGGAGAGTTCCTCTCCCCCTTTGGCGTAGAACATTTTATTTTAGGCCCTTGTGAACCCTGTTAGCTAACCACTTGTCAGGAAATACTGCAAGCTCCTCTGGATCCTTCCCTGTCAGATCAGACAGGTATTGCCTAACTAGGATAGAACACTCTCCTTGAGTCTTTCTATTACCATCATCTGGTGTAAGAGACTGAAAATCCTTGGCCCCCATCCCTCTCATTCACTTATTCCAATCACACAATACACAATGAATCCAGGTGTCAAATGGAACACTATCCACTCTCTTGGAATCCAGGATCCTTTGAAGCTACTGAGCTGGCTTCAGCCCAAGCCGTCACTCAGAGCCTCCTTCATTCACTCGTAGAGCATCTGGTCTGCCACAGGCATCCTTCAATTCAATCAAGCAGCATTTACATAGCGCAGCACTGTCACCTCCAGGGGTATCTGGGCGCTGAGGGTGCCAAGTCGAAAAGAGCTGCTGGCTGTCCTTTCTAATGGCAAATGTCCCATTGAAGCAGCTGCCTCGGACACCTCATTCAATGCCTGGGCCATACGAGTGACCTTAAAAATCACAAATCATTTCAAAATATCCTGATATTCTACATACATATGCACAAGCTCTCTGGGATTCTTGCCCACAAACTGGCATGAACTGGAAGTAGGGTCACTTATCACAGATGGAATTGTCAAGGCTATCATCCTAAGCTTCTTTCTCCCAAGGGCTATCTTTTCCTTCTCAAGTTCTCTTTCCTTTTCATTCTGTTTCTCCTCCCAATCTCTCTGTTTCATCTCCCTTTCTCCCTTTCTCTATTTCTATTCCTTCTCCAGCAACTTCTATTCCCAGGCCATTCCTCCTGCCTCTCCCGCCTCCTCTCCTCCGGTTCCTGGTGAGATAGTCTTAGCTTCTCCCTCTCAAACTCCCTGACCTTCTCCTCTTGCTCAGCTTCAGCCTTCTGGAATGCCAAGTGCAAGATCAGGGTATCTGCTAGACTCAACCCACCAAGGGATTTACTCCTGGAATTGGTGACAGTGGGACCCTATAAATTCGGGGTGGTGTATGCACCTGGGGCATTCTAGAAACTAAACAGGGTTTGTGTACTGTGGAAACTCTGGAAAATACATTATAGGACACAATCTGCATGTGTCTGGGATGGATCTGTGCTAAGGGGACACAAGAGCTTGACTCCTCAGCACTCCCCTCCCAGGTTCCTGACACGGTTCCCACCCCAGAATCAACTACAGCCTCCCCTTTTTCACCCAGTGACTCAATCCATCCCCGAATAATACCAGAAAGGATCTCTCTGTCCCTACGTTTGGGAACCCTCTATCTCTACATAAATCCTTCATCTGATCTACGTACATGGTACTGAGGTCTATTCCCAACTCTATGTTCTCCATTATTTATGTGGACGGACTTTGTGCATAAAAACTGGACTTATTTTACTACTGGTGGAAACTGCACCCAAGACTCCTAAATTTAGGCGCCCCACTGCTTCCTGCCAATTGTCAGAACCGCTTTCAGAGGGCCATGGGGAAAGCAGGAGCTACTTGGCTGAGCCCTGGAGGTTGAGCCTTTTTATTCCTGATGTCCCTGGGACTGACCTATTGTGGAGCCTGACCAACTAGGCCAAGTACTGCAACAGCACTTAACTCTCAGTGGTAGCACAGAATGAGCAGTCCAAATCTTCTTGGGGAAGGTACATGCAGGGAGTGAACCCAGGCTCACTACTCAAAATATGTTCGATAGCAGCAAGTAATGATTCTCCCAAAACTTGTTTTTATGATTAAAAGAGTATTTATATATGAACAAAAAGTGAAATACAGCATACACAAATAATACTGACAGATATCCTGAGGTCAGTGTTCTAGTTTTATATAGGCTTGTCCGTGAGCCCCACTTCCCTCTCTACTGGTAGTGGTTATTCCCCATTCATGATAGGCGACATTCAGGTTAGACCCCACTAGCAGTCTGAGTCTTAGGAGTCCCACTCTGACTCTTCTAAAATCAAGTGTACCAGCGCCTATAGCTCTATGAGACAAAACTGGTTCCCCTGGGCCCTTCAACCCTGTGATCAGTCTTACCCACTCCAGCCGGGGTTGAGCTACCGTAGTCCTCGGGAGTGTTCCACACTCGGACGTCCTGGAGGCCATAATGGCTGCCAGCAGTGAGTAGCACTGTTTTCTTTGCAGGAGCTGCGGCTAGTCATCCGTGACATTCCCTCCGGTGTTGCAGCAAGTACCACTGATCCCTCTTGCAGTTGGGTGATCATAGAGGTTCTGATGCTTCAGTCGGGGCAGGCACTCACAGATTACCATAGCGGCCTTCCCTCTTGGCACCAACTAAACTAGGTCACGATCCTTGCCCCTCATGGCAGCCTCCCTCTGCTTATGGGGTCACTGAATTTAACTTGCACATGGGCTATGGCCCGATCAGCACAGCAGTAATTCACTCTTCACAGGGGCTGCCTCTAGCATACTGGGTAGTCAACTTTACTCTGCACCCGAACTACAGCCCGATCGACACAACAGTAAAATGCACTCTTCAGAGTGATCCCCTCTGGCATGTGGGGTAATCAACTTTCCTCCATACACGGACTATGGCTCGATTGGCATGGCAGTTATGAACTATTCTCAGCTGTCTCCTCCGGCATACAGGGTCACCAACTTTACTCCATGCACTGACTACAGCCCAATGGGCACAGCAGTAATCTCTCTTTATAGTGGCCCTTTGTGGTATACAGGGTCACCAACGTTTACCTGCATGTGGGTACCAGCACAATCAGTAAAGCTCAGCAACTTCATGGCAGCCTCCCCTCTGGCATACGGGATCGCCGACTTGAATCTGCACACAGGCAATGCCCAGATTGGTACAGCAGCCACTTCCTCATACTTTGCCAAGGGGATCCACTCACCAGGATCCCCCCACTGGACTTTGCTCCCTCCAAGCTCTCTCCTCTTCCTCGCAGGGCACACTGATCTTGGCAAGCAGGCAAGCACTAGTGCTCCAGGCTCCAGGGCAGCTGGTCTTGGATTTCCTTTGATGATATCCCCTCACCCAGCTGGGAGACTGACAGACCTTAGCCCTCTGTCCTGCAGAGTTTCTCCTCTTCAACATACAGCCCTACTGGCTGCTTGACAGTTGACAATTTTGTGGGCCTCAAGCTTCCCTTTATGGCCCACTGCCAGATAACAAATGGAATTTAGGGTCTGAGTATTTGAAGCTTGTGCTGAGGGTCTGGTTCCTTTTGAGGAGCCCAGTCCTCTGTTCTGCAATTCATCCAGGAAGCAGTCTGTCATAGCAGGAGCGACTCCAAATCTGATAGTCCCATAACACAGACCATAGCAGTGACTAGACGTTTACAACTGGATGTTATAGTGTACATGTTATAGTATGTTACAGTGATATGTGCATCAAAAGCTTACCCTTAGGCCCCAGTCCTACTCTTTAATATTTTCTTATCAGTCCCATCTCCTTCCTAAGATGTGCCCAGGCCCTTTTCCAGTGCCCTCTCTCAGAGTCAAAGAGCACTCTTTGAAATGTACCAAAAAGCCTGGCTCTTCCTTCCTCCAGTGAATGTCCCATACCCTATCAGAAATGCAGCAAATCTGTCTAGTGGGAGTCGTCTACATCCTCATGCTCCTACAGTCAGCCCTTGGTCTCCAAATGTTTGAAGCCAAAGTCTTCCATGTGTTGTACCACTCAAAGGCACACATACACGCAGCACAAACATGCAACCACTCATGAGCTGCACAGCGCTACATCATAACTTGATGTAGTCCAAGGGAGAGTTAAGCACACAGCAGCAAAACTTTCCATGGGTGGGCCTGTAGGTCTCACTCCAGTGACACAGGTACAAAGGCTTGTTCAGTCCTACTGATTACTAAACGGGATGCTGCCATCACCGCACTCGTGCTGCTTAACTCCTGACAAAGGCAGTAGCCCCATCACCACCCTCAGGACAGTGCTGTGGGCGCCCCTCCTGGCCCAACAAGACAGCAATCCGTGGCACAGGATTATATCATGGCGCACACGCATAAGGTTGGCCCATGACTAAAATAATCAGCACCAAGGATATAGATATAGGTTTAACTGGGCACTCAGGGTAGGGGCACATGTCTGTCACCATGTGTGGGACTTTTTCAGCCCAACATCTTAAAACAGGAAAAGTTTGCTTAGGTTCGATGGGGGGGTGGAAGTAACTGCAAAAATTATGATAAACACAGGTGTCCGCCAGGGCTGGTTTTGGCCTCAATGCTATTCTTGCTCATTAATGGACGCATTGATTTTATGATGAATTGTATTTACACTGCTCCCCAGGTAGCTGGGAATAAAATCTCAGCACTTTATTTGCGGACAATGCTCTGTTGTTATCTAGATCTACAATGGGTGTTAAAATACTTCTAGAATTATTTACCTTGTTCTGTTCAACTCATGGCCTAGGAATGAATGCTGCTAAATCAGAATTTATGGCATGCAAGCCACACAAGCCTTCTAGGAGAACGATTTCCACATGTGATTTTCCATTGGAAAAAAATCAACCATTTTGTCTACTTGGGTACAGGGCTGTCTGATACACATACATGGTTATCCCAAATAGCCAGGAGAAAACTTCTTTTAAAACATATATTGGCTACAATTTTGAAGTTCACAAATCTTTCTTCTAGCTATAGCATTTCTCCAGCTCTTAAAGTTTCCAGCAAGAGCCCCAACACTCCCAATTTGGCTCAATTCTGCACTGAAATCCATAGAGTTACTTGCAGGCTTAGAGCCCTTTCTTTTTTTGGGTCAGAATTTGTACTGTTGAAAATTTGAATTTTTGGAATTTTTACAGAGAAGCATTATGCAATGTAACAGATTGACCAGCCGCACTTAAGATGACTTGGCTGACCTACGGGAAATCTAGTCTAACTAGTCTGGCCCTTGGTGAATATTGGTCTGACCCCTTGTCGATTTCTCGGCGTTCTCATAAAATCTTGAAAAATAGATACTGAGAATTTAAAACAGATTATTTGTTGACTTCCCCCTTGCCAGGCAGCTTGTCAGACCACTTTTATTGTACAAGGACGAGTCTAAATTTAAAGAATTTTTAAACTATATTAATCCATTGGGCACTACGACACTTTATATAAAATTCAGGATTGATATTTTGCCTTTGAAGACTTTTAACTGTGAATGGTCCACCTATTTGACCAGCATGCAACTTATCAAACAGAAGCACATTTCCTTTTCTTCAGTAAAGCATATGCAAAGCCCAGACAAAAATGGACCATTCCTCTAAGCAAGATCTTGGGAATTTCTGAAAAGAGGGTGGCTTTGAGGATTTGCAAATCAGATCCAAATTCTCACGTTGGTTTTGGGGATTCTAAATATCTGCAATTTATATGGCTCTTAAGGAAGAGAACGTCTCATTCATTGTGTGCATGAACTGGTTTTTATCAGTTGTGCATTTTATAACATTTTGATGTGAGCTATGTTAATATTGTATGTATATGTTTTATTTATGTTTTTATATTGTATATGTATGCCATTTTACATTGTTGATGGGTCTTAGCACCTGAGCAAACAATAAAATATTATTATTTGGATGTTCTGCTTTACCAGCATAGAAAGCTTCAGTCTGTCACACTAATGTTGGGAACAGCCCAACGACTCCAGTAAACACCTTGCTACTGTAACCTGTCTGGAAGAAAGCAGAAATGTCAATGCAAAATGTGGAAAGGAGCTGGTACTACACCAGGAGGACTCGATCCAGGCCCAGCTGGCTAAAGGATGCTTAGTGTCCAAATTGAAGAAGCAAGCCATCGGACTCCACAAGGTCTTTGCATCTCTGCTAGTCAGAAACCAACTGACTGCAGATCTTTCAAAAGATGATTGAGATCTGCCCAAGAGATTCTTGGTCTGGGAGTGGAGTGGGTCTGTATCAGTCGTACCCACTCTATACCGTTCCTGATATTGAGAAACCATGTATCACCCCAATTTCAGGATTATAGTGACACATATCTTATGTTAATATTATGGTACCAAAGGTTGCTCAACCTAACTCCTTTACCATCTGAATCCTTTCTCTACCCCTTTTGGTTCCAGGAGTATTGCGGTTCGAAGCCATGGATTGATCCTAGTCCTAATCCCAGTTTCTGAGTTCTTATAGGAAACGTCTACTTGGCTCCCAAAAGCCCCACTGGTAGCCCTACTACCTGCACAAGTTGACCAAGACAAGTTATTCATGAGATACAATTACCTAACGTTTGGCACCACCGGGAGGATTACATTGAGTGTTATTGCATAGGGTATGTGATACATTGTAACATCCTGTCTGTCCCTTTAGGTCCATAAACTCAAAACGGCAAACAAAGTCATATTTGGAGCACTATGACCGTAGTTTTCACAAAGATACCCAAAAATCTCAAACCTGTCCCCACAGGATACCATGGGCCTTTTGAACCAGTGTTATTTGAAATGCCTTACCACACATGTGCAACAGTACTGTTATGCGATGTTGCTTGACCCCAAGAGGTCTTAAAAACGTCTGGTTTGTTTTGTTGTTCCTTGCTGTAACTCTCCTACACGTGTTGCATTTAATTAAAAGACCTATTCTTTTTAAAATCTATAGCTCTGACTGGACATTTAAGATTGTTGTTTCTAAATATTCAGTGATGTTGATTACAAAGTCAATAACTTGGTTATTCAATAGTAGTGCAGCAGTTCACGAGGCTCTGGAACAGTAGTTGCAAATGACAGTGCCCTCAATGGATCAATCAATCAGTGCTTGTTAGGCACGGCTGCTCACCCGTGAGGGTCGCAAGGCACTGGTGGGGTGAGGGGGTGGGGGGGGGCGGTTGCAGGTCCAACTGGGCACTGTAGTTCATTTGAAGAGCCAGGTCTTCAGATCCTTCCTGAATTATGTCAGAGACGGGAAGAGCCCGAGGTGAAGTGGCATGGCATTCCAGGATTTGGCAGCAAGGTAGGAGAAGGATCTTCCTCCGGTCCTGGTCTTGCGGATCCGAGGGGCCGTGGCCAGGGCCAGTTGGGCGGAGCGGAGGTGTCTGGTGGGTGTGTGGAATGAGAGGCGGTGGTTCAGGTATGCAGGTCCGGTGTCGTGGAGGGCTTTGTAGGCGTGTGTGAAGTGCTTGAAGGTGATTCTTTTGTTGACTGGGAGCCAGTGGAGTTCTTGTAGTTGTTCGGAGATGTGGCTGGGGTGGGGAGGTTGAGGACCAATCTGGCTGTGGTGTACTGAACATTCTGGAGTTTTCTGAGGAGTTTCTGGGTGGCGCCTGCGTAGAGTGCGTTGCCATAGCTGAGTCTACTGCTGATGAGTGTGTGGGTGACCGTTTTCCTGGCCTCAGTGGGGATCCATCTGAAGGTTTTCCCAAAGAAGGCGAAGAGTGTGGAAGCATGATGAGGTGACACAGTTGATCTGGTGGTTCATGGTGAGCGAGGAGACCAGTATGATGGCGGGGTTTTGTGCGTGGTCAGTGGGTGAGGGGGGTTCCTAGCTCGGCGGTTCACCAGGAGTCGTCCCAAGGGGAGATGTTGGGCCCAAGGATGAGGACTTCGGTCTTTTCCGAGTTGAGCTTGAAGCATCTGTTTCTCATACAGGTGGTGACGGCCTTCATCCCATTGTGAAGGTTGTTCCTGGCGGTGGTGGGCTCGTTGGTGAGGGAGAGAATCAGCTGGGTGTCATCGACATAGGAAACAATGTTGAGTTTGTGGCTCCCAACAATAGCTGCGAGCGAGGCATGTAGATGTTGAAAAGCATGGGGCTCAGGGAGGAGCCCTGAGGCACTACGCAGCTGATCTCTGTGGGTACGAGAGGAACGGGGGAAGTCTGACTCGCTATGTTCTACCGGAGAGGAAGGAACCGATCCAGTCCAGGGCTTTGTCGTGGATGTCGGCATCGTGGAGTCTCGTGATTAGGGTGCGGTGAGAGACGGTGTCAAAGGTGGCTGAGAGGTTGAGGAGGATGAGGGTTGCTGTTTCTCCCCGGTCGAGGAGGTGGCAGATGTCATCGGTGGCAGAGAGGAAGGTGGTCTCAGTGCTGAGGTTGCATCCCAGTAACAATTGTGTTAGACCTGGCCCTTTTTGCAGGGCTAGTCCCAAACTTTCTGCCCTCCTCCACCTATTTTTCTGATCTTTTTGCTGGCTTTAGGACTCTGGGCACTTTACCACTGCTAATCAGTCTAACACATGGTATGATTGGTTTACATCTGGTTGGCATATTTGATTTACATTTAAGTCGCTTGGATGGTAGTATACCATATACCCAGGGCCTGTAAACTAAATGTTACTAGTGGGCCTGCAGCATTGCTTGTGCCACCCACTGACGTAGCCTTTCATATCTGGCACAGGCCTGCCACTGCAGGGCCTGCATGTGCAGTTTACTGCCACTTTAACTTGCCATTTAAAAGTACTTGCCAAGACTTAAACTCCCCTTTTATTACACATAGGTCACCCCTAAGGTAGGCCCTAGGTAGCCCTATGGGCAGGGTGCTGTGTAAGTAAAAGGTAGGACATGTGCATTTATGTATGGCATGTTCTGGTAGAGACAAAGAGCCTGTTTTGTTTCTCACTGCTGTGAGGCCTACTTCTCTCATATGCTAGCATGGGAAATTATCTTATATATGCTTAAGTGGTAATTCCTGATCTGAAAGATGTAACGTTGTCATGTTTGGTATGTATAGAATGGTAGCGCTAAATCCACAGCATTCATGATTCATGTTGTTTTTGGTCTATGTTTATGTACAACATACAATATATATATATTTTTATATAACCCTGTGTAGAGTCTCTTTTGTGGTGTATGCCTTGTGCTTCTGTATGTGTTGCACAAACACTTTACGCATTGCCTCTGATAACACGGACTGCTCAGCGCCAAGCTACCAGAGGGTGAGCACAGGTTATCTTTGATGTGTATCTTACGGCCCTGACTAGAGTAGTGGGTGGAGAGAGTTAATAGAAGTATTAAAGGTATTCTGCAGTTAGCTAGTCATGGAAGAAGTTGGGAAAACAAATTCAGGAAAATGGTGTGGACACAAAAAGTGACTCTTCATGAGTTGGTGGGTGAAAGTCCATTTGGTATCATGAGGGGACGTGCATCACATTCTAAAGTGAATCCAGGGCGAATGAAGATAGGAAAAAAGTATTTTGGGATGCAGCAGAAGTTAAAAGAAGTATATTAAGCTTGTTATCCCCGTTTCCAGAATGTTTAATATCACTCCTATAAGTATTGTCTTCATCACTTTCATCCAATGTAGATTCCTCTTCTTGACTCTCCTTGATACATCCTACTTTATAACTTTTGTTTCTCTTTTTTCTTTACGTTTACACAGCCTTGCAAAATGCCCTATCAAGCCACATTCCACACATTTGGCTGATTTAGCTGGACACCTGTCAAATCTAGCAGAATGAGCACTACCCCCACACTGGTCGCATGCATAATTTGTATTCTTGGGTTTAAATCTTTTTATTGTTGCAGATGCTATGTCATGAAACATTAAGGCACAAAACCACACATTTCAATAATAAAAGAACAAGAAAAACAAACCCAACACCCCCTCCCCCCCATTCTCCCTCCCGGAGCTCACCTAATACACTTCAAACCCACTGTCCTCCCCGCACCCAAGAACAAGTTGATATAGCATCATCCTAGCCAAGCTAAGGCCTGCCAGCCCCATTGTCATTTGATGCAGATGGAATAGATTCCTGTGGGGCCTCCAGGAGCCTCAACAGGCGCAAGTACTTGGGGCATGTAAGCTACCTCATCTCCGTTCCGAGCAATGTAAGGATCGGGCGCCACAGATCTGAGAACAAGGCCCCATCTCCCTGTAGTGAAAGTTATGCGTTCCATACCCAGAACGTACCATAGCTTGTGCAACCACCCCTGATGTGTGTGTATCTTGTCAGTGCTCTAATAGGACAATATATTTTGCAGTGCCGCTCCCAGGGCTATTCCTATTTGCTTTCCTTTACGTGATTTAAGGGGGAACGTGAGCTTGTTGGGCAGACCTAAAACAACATACGCCGGGAAGCGCGGTATCTGCGTGTTGAAGTGATTATCTATATTGGATAATACTTGTTCCCAACATGAGGAATTAGCTGGACAGTCCCATAATATGTGCGTTAAGGTGCCCTCCATTCCGCAATTTCTCCCGCAGTGCCGGGATCGGTTGGGGCTATACCTGTGTATTCTGGGGGGTGTAAGGTACCAGTATGAGACTATCTTGGTCGCTGTCTCGATACTGGAGACGTTCCTTGAAGAATGGCGCGCACTGTAGAAAATGTCCCTCCACTACCCCTGTGACATGCCCGCCCTAACTCTGTTTCCCAACGCCGTTGTCCCACTGTGTGGGCCGCTGCCTCAGGGGGGCGCAGCTGGTGATAGAGTTCGGTAATGAGGTGTACATTGACTGTCTTGGTGTGCAGCCACGTTTGGTAGGTAGTTAGTGGTCTCTGGGCCCCCGGTCGCACCGAGGGGTGCATGACCCAGTGTCGGATCTGATGGAAGCGGTATCGCTCAGATTCCGGCAAAGCGAATATGGAGCGAAGGTCTTTGAAGGCTAATGGGTTGTCCACATAAAAGAGGTGCCTGATGGATCTGCACCCCTCTCTGTCCCAGAATTGAAAAGCCCCCTGATCCAGACCTGGGGTAAATTCCGTATTCTTAACTATAGGTGTAAGGGGTGATGGAAAGGTGGTCAATCCATATTTTATCGCAGTAGAATTCCAGGCTTTTAAGGTCGTGCAAATGATTGGTGAGCCGTACGGTCTGGCTGGGCGGTGGGTCTTGTAAAGAAAGGGGATTCGCCAGAGCGCCTGACCTGCAATCGCTCTCTCCATAAAAAGCCAATGTTTTTCCGACTCCCCACGCGACCATTCTAATAAGATACGTAGCTAAGTTGCTTGGTAGTATAGGGCTATGTTAGGAACCCCCAGTTCTCCCTCCCGGGGGGGTCTGTAACTTACTTCTTTGCTCATTCTAGGTTTTTTGTTGGCCCACACAAATGAGCAAAATTCCTGTTGGAGCGATTTAATAACCCCAGGAGGGGGCTCCACTGGGAGGATCTGAAAAAGCTATAAGATTTTGGGTAAGGCATTCATCTTAAGTGCCGCCACCCGTCCGAGCCAGGAGAGGCTATAAGACCTCCAACAATTTAAATCTTTAAGGATCTGGGAGAGGAGAGACTTATAATTTAGGGTGACTGTGGCGCATGTGGACGTCGTTAACTTGATCCCCAGATAAGGGATCGACTCTGTCTCCTAATGAAGTGGAACTGAGCGTGTGAGAGCCTATTAAGTATGAGGCTGTAAGGAGACCCCTAGGGCCTGCGATTTCACAACATTAACGTGAAAACCAGAGGCCTCCACAAATTCTCCAAGTTCAGAAAGAAATGCAGGGAGGGAAGTGCAAGGGTCCTCCAGCGTGGCGACCACATTGTCTGCATATAAACTAATAGTATGAGTATCCCTCCTAAGATCAACGGCTCTCCCGCACTCTCTGGGCCATAGGATCCATACAGAGTGCGAATAGGAGCGGGGAGAGCGGACAGCCCTGCCTCGTCCCTCGGGGGATCGGAAAGAAATCGGAAGAATGGCCGTACACCCGGACAGTGGCCGTGGGACGGCTATAACCGCTAAATACCGATTTGCGGAACCAGTCGCCCACCCCACACTGCACAAGGGTAGCCTCCAGATACTTCCAGTGTACTTGTCGAATGCCTTTTCAGCATCAACCGATATCACCACCCTCTCCACTTTCTGATGTTGTGCTTTGTCAAGGAGATGGAGTAGCCGTCTTGTATTGTCACTGCATTGTCTAGTGACCACGAAGCCAGACTGGTCCGGGTCCACCAACCCCAGCATCATAGGACCTAACCTTACCACCAGGATCCCCGTAAACAGCTTTAGGTCAGTATTCAGAAGAGATATCGGCCTGTAAGAAGTGCAATGTCGGGAGTCTTTCCCAGGCTTCGGGATCACTACAATTGAGGCCATTAGCATCGTAAGGGGATATCGGAAGCTTCACCTATCTCGTTGAAGAGCCTGGTGAGGATAGGCGCCAAGGTGGTGCAAAATGTCTCATAAAAGATGGCAGGGAATCCATCAGGGCCAGGGGACTTAAGAAGCTTGAGGCGGGCAATTGCCAAAATCACCTCCTCTATACGTATTGGGCTATCAAGACTATCCATCTGATCCGCTGTTAATTTCAGGAGAGTGGCCCCCTTGATGTAAGCAAGGGAATCTGATTCTGAGAGATGTTGGGCTGTGTATAGTTTTGCGTAGAAGTCGCGAAAAGCTTGTGTTATATCTGAGTCATTAGAGCACTCACTACCTGTCTCATCGTAGATCGTGTGGACAGAGGCCACCTGGCGTTGGGCACAGAGTTTGTTGGCTAGGAGACGCCTGCACTTATCTCTTCCTATATAAAAGGAATGGTGTAACCAAAGGGTGGCATACTCCGCCTTATCCAGATCTAACCCAGCAAGTTGCCGACGCGCTGTTTCTAGTTTTCGCCACACTTGAAGGGCCCCCGTCCTCGTATGGATACGCTCTAGCTCCTGCACCTGCTTTGTGAGGTCTTCCCTCTTATCCCTCCTAATTTTATTGTCCGCTGCAGAGGTAGCAATAAATTCCCCCCTGGCAAATACTTTAAGCGTTACCCAAAGTGTAGCAATGGAGACGTCAGGGGGTTTCGTTAAGGGTCAGGAATACTTTTAATGCTGCGTCGAGGCGTTTTATCACCTCCGGACGGTGTAGGAGTGTATTGCGCAATCTCCATGTATATGCTGGTCTGTCTGGGGAGGGGAGTGCCAACGTGAGTGTCAGCACGGCGTGATCGGAGTGGGAGCGAGGTTCAATATCCGAGGCATTTATGTTTGGGAGCAGCGAACGGGACCCAATAAAGTAATCTATCCTGGCATATGTTTTATATGCATTTGAATAAAATGTGTAGTCTGTGGAGTGTGGGTGTTATGTGTGCCAAAAATCGACCAGCCCTAGGTCCCTCAGCCATTCCCGCCCAGCACGTGTGATAGCACCTGCCTGACAATGTCTCCACGTTGATTATCAAAGACCGTATTGATGTCGCCCCCATTATAAGTTAACGATCTGGTGAGGTTGATAGATCCATCACCGCCCGCCTCAGGAACGTCTCCTGCCCTTCATTTGGTGCGTATATAGAGCCAATAGTGTACGATTGAGCGTCAATGGCGACTGAGTAGGCCAAAAATCTCCCCTTGATTTCGTCCCGTTTCACACCCACCTTGCCCCTGAAAATGCGAGAGACGAGAATTGCGACCCCAGCTGTTTTGGTGGTGTGTGAGGAGAAGTATTGCTGCAGGAAAGCCCTCAATCTGAGTCTGTGTATGTCCCTGGTCAAGAGATGGGTCTCCTGTAGGAGGCATATTTGGGCTCTGGATTGTTCTAGATAAGATAATACTGCCCATCGCTTAGTTGGATTATTCAACCTCCTTACATTTAATGTGAGTATTTTAATGTTGGCTGTCGTCATGATGTGTTGTCAAACTAGTGCTAAACAGAAGTAACCATCCCTCCAGCGCCCGCCCCCCATAGGCGCGCTCGGGGGACCCAGAAGACTCGCCCCATAGAAAGCAAAGTCTGCAGTTAGAACTACAAATTTGTGGAGCCCAGGAGAAAGAGCGAACAGAAGAGAAAAAATGAAACCCCAACAAATAAACTTACATAACAAAGGTCCAACATCATGGTGTAAACCATTGTCCAGAGCAAAGCTCCAAAGGGAAATGATGATGACGGGTACCAGTGGCCAGTGTCTCCCTGCCCCCATCCGAGCCAGACCCCTCAGGTTATGATAAGAAGCCGGACGGAGGTCATCGATAAGCGTCTGCTATTTCCCCCCCCACCACCACATTTATTCACTGGAAGGGTCCCCTGCGAGAGTCGCCAAGACTGCTTGCCGTACTTTAGCCATGATGAACTGATCGGGCGCGATACACTTGCTGGAGATTTAATTGTAGTCCACCCATGGCCGCTGCACCGGTTTCTGCTGATTTTGCTTTGTTGCAGGCCTTCCTCCGAAGGGACCTCTATGTTCAGGAGTCTACAAGCCTCCACCACCGAGCGGAGCTGTCGGAGTTCGCCATTGTAGGAGAAAATTAGCCAAAAAGGGTGGCCCCATGAGTAAGAGATGCCAGCGGACCTTAGGTGTGTGGTAAATGGCCGGAAAGTTTTACGCTTCAGCAAGGTTGAAGCGGCCAAATCTTGGTATAGGATTGGTTTCTGACCCTTGTGCTTGAATGTGGGATCATCTCTGGTGGCACGCAGAATCCTCTCTAAGTTGGTAATTGTGTACACAAGTTAAGATGTCGGCCGGAGGGGCCGGGGCTGGTCTCCGGGGGCCCACTCTGTGTGTGTGGTCTAATTTGATACGAAAGTCCTCCGGCTCCCCCAGAAGTGCACGAAAGAGGTCCAACACCACGGCCTCGATGTTAGTGTCCTCCGTCCCCAGTGCGATGCCTCTGATACGAATATTGTTGCACCTAGACCGGTTTTCAAGGTCTTCCGTGTGCGCCTGGAGGTCGAGGTTTTGCTCTCTCAAACGAATGACTTCTTGCTGTAGGCCCTCTAGCTCCTCAGCCCTGCTGGACTTGTGATCCTGTAGTGAGTTAACTCTCTCCGCTATTGAGTCTATGTCGCGGCGCACCTCCCGGAGGTCTGCCGATAGGTCTCGTTTCATAGTCTTGAGATCCTCTCGGATGGAAGCAAAGAGGGACTCCAGAAAGGAGCGACTGACCGGGCCCTCCACGTCTTCAGGCCCTCCTGATTCTACTGATAGCCCCTGGGGAGGGGGGGTACCCTCCGAGTGGGACTGGGGCGTCTTGAGGAGCATGTCCTTTACTGACCTGTCCTTTTTTATTCTTCCAGGGGCCATGTCTAAGCTCGCACTCACTTTGGTTAGCTCTGTTTTGCCCCCTCCAACGGGGAGCAGCGATAAGGCTCAGTCCCGCCTGGGGTGTCTTGTTACCTCAGGGGAGTCGGTGCCTATCTCTCCGCGGTCCCCCCGTTCACCCTTCTCCTTCACCTCCTGCTCTCTGTCATTTCCGTGGAGTCTCAGCGGTAACCCAGGGGATCCTGTCTGCAGTTCATTAGCCTCTCGCATCCCCCTCACCATCTCAGGGGAGCACAACCACAGTCCCGGCTTGAGGTCTCGCTTTTTAGGACAAGGGCGAGTCTCCAGCTTTGCACTCTCTCCACGAGCGCACTTATGCCCCAGGCCTCCTTGTTGCTATCTTCGCCGCTGCCACACACTAGGCTGTACCTCCTCCAAGCTTTCCCAGCTCAGCGTGCCTGCTTTGCTCCGTTGTGGACTCCAGGGCTGTTCGTGCTGTGGACCGGGGGTCCAAACCTCCTCTCCTTCCCTCCCCTCCAGTCACACCGCAAGCCCGTGGGGTCTCTTTAAATGGCAGGTGCCCCAATATCGTTTGAACTCTCATCACCAGTGGCCCCCGGCCACGCCACGCCCCCACTGGCCCTTTCATCGCACTCACCCGCTGGGTTCGGGGTAGTCCTGGGGCCGCCCAATTTCAATGGGCCGAGGGCCCAGGCCTCTTCATCTCTCCCTCCTGCCATGGAGCCAAGGAGCCACGCCCCAGCTGCTGTATCGCGGGCCGAGGGCACTCCGGCCACTTCCCGCGAGCTCGCACCGCACCCCCAGTCGAACTTCGGAGGCTCGTCCCAAGCCTCTCGCTCCACGCTGCGGCGTCTCGGGGGGTGTCGGGTGGCTCTCAGGGTGTCATCAGCTCGCCGCAGGCTCTCTTCAAGGGCACCGCGCAGGCCTACAGCACGGGCACTCAGAGTCTTCTTCACTCCAGGCCTGGTCCGGTGGCCTGCGATTTCACGGCCGTTCTCTGCCATCGCGCAACCCCTGTCTCCAGTTGAGCACTCCGCTGGCTACACCACTGGCGGCGGAGATTTCCCCGTGAAGATTCACCTCTGCTGGTCCCCAAATCCGCTGCTATGAATCAGGGCCCAGACAAGTGAGAGCGGAGAGACGAGAGAGCGGGTCCTGCCGCTCCGCCATCTTGACCACGCCCCGGATAATTTGTATTCTTGAAACCTGAAAACTTATTGTCCTTTTTTTTCTTTATCTCTTCTCATATTAAGTTGTCCTGCACTCTGTGCAAACTTACTTTTCCCTTCCGATATTTTACCAACAGTGTCCCACCATATTTCTTATCCTGTGCTAGTGTAACTTTTGCACACCTCTCAGACAATTCAGCTTTCTTTACTATAGCAATGTTGTCCTTCAAACTAGATTCTCCTTCCACCCACAGTCTGTCCTGAATGGATTTGCTTTTTGTATATATTACAATTTGGTCGCTCACCAGCTGATCATGTAAATTGCCAAACCTACATGTAATGGCAAGTTTTTTAAGTGCTAACACATAATCCTCTACTGATTTATGTTTCTCCTATTTCCTCTGGAAAAAAGCATGCCTCATAACCATGACACACACAGTTGACGAAATAATGTCCATCCAAATCTAATAAAGCTAGTTTAAAGGTGTCCAAATCACTAGAGCTACCATCACAATTTTGTAGATGGTTAAGATTCTTAATCCCTAAGGCCCAAGACAATACATTAAAATTCTTTTCTTCCTTTCTGACGAAAACGTTCCACTACTATCCTCTAAATAGGCAATGTAATTAAGGAAATACTCTTTCCATTCATTCCACTGTATGGCCCGTTCACCTGGCGTAGCAAAAAATTCCTTCGGGGTACTTAATTGCAGACCTGGACTTGTAATGGGAGGAGCTTCAGATGTACAAATGCCAAAGAAAACATATATATATATATATATATATATTGTTTTTCAAAAGGAGACGACGCTGCACTCCTGGGGGCTTCAATTCGTAGCATTCTTTTATTTGGCAGACAACATTTCGCACCACAACGCGTTTCAACATCCGTCTTTTTCAAGTGGTGCCAAAATCATGTTGCTCTAATTGACACGCCTTAAATACAATGAGTGGCATTCTGGGAATTGTAGTGTCTTTATGTTAGTACATATGGAAGTCCTTAAAATAATTAATGCACAATGCTCTTTAATATGCCACTTTCCCATATGCCTCATTTTCCTGTGTGGCAGTTTTAAAGAAAATTGTCATTTGCCCTTCATTGCCAGCTCCCAGGCCCTTACTCCCATTTTTCACGGGCCGTTTCGGTGTTGAAATTCAAGGACAGCTCTCACCTTTGCTCCATGATGAGACTGTCCTTCCAGTGTGAAGTTGCGCTAGGCGTTATTGAAGTAAGGAACTCGTATCCAGCTTCTTGTGTATAGTACACACGCAGGGGATAGATATCTCCTCGCCAACTTCATTTGTTAGAAATATTCAAACACACCGGGCGCTGCCGCTTTTTTCAGATTCAAAACAATGTGGTCTACAAGCGGCGCGCTCTTGCAGCTGGTGCAGCCTTAGGGGGTTAAAGACCACAACCCCAGTTAAATTGTTTTTCAAAAGGAGACGACGCTGCACTCCTGGGGGCTTCAATTCGTAGCATTCTTTTATTTGGCAGACAGCATTTCGCACCACAACGCGTTTCAACATCCGTCTTTTTCAAGTGGTGTCAAAATCATGTTGCTCTAATTGACACGCCTTAAATACAATGAGTGGCATTCTGGGAATTGTAGTGTCTTTAAGTTAGTACATATGGAAGTCCTTAAAATAATTAATGCACAATGCTCTTTAATATGCCACTTTCCCATATGCCTCATTTTCCTGTGTGGCAGTTTTAAAGAAAATTGTCATTTGCCCTTCATTGCCAGCTCCCAGGCCCTTACTCCCATTTTTCACGGGCCGTTTCGGTGTTGAAATTCAAGGACAGCTCTCACCTTTGCTCCATGATGAGACTGTCCTTCCAGTGTGAAGTTGCGCTAGGCGTTATTGAAGTAAGGAACTCGTATCCAGCTTCTTGTGTATAGTACACACGCAGGGGATAGATATCTCCTCGCCAACTTCATTTGTTAGAAATATTCAAACACACCGGGCGCTGCCGCTTTTTCAGATTCAAAACAATGTGGTCTACAAGCGGCGCGCTCTTGCAGCTGGTGCAGCCTTAGGGGGTTAAAGACCACAACCCCAGTTAAATTGTTTTTCAAAAGGAGACGACGCTGCACTCCTGGGGGCTTCAATTCGTAGCATTCTTTTATTTGGCAGACAGCATTTCGCACCACAACGCGTTTCAACATCCGTCTTTTCAAGTGGTGCCAAAATCATGTTGCTCTAATTGACACGCCTTAAATACAATGAGTGGCATTCTGGGAATTGTAGTGTCTTTATGTTAGTACATATGGAAGTCCTTAAAATAATTAATGCACAATGCTCTTTAATAATGGGAGTAAGGGCCTGGGAGCTGGCAATGAAGGGCAAATGACAATTTTCTTTAAAACTGCCACACAGGAAAATGAGGCATATGGGAAAGTGGCATGTTAAAGAGCATTGTGCATTAATTATTTTAAGGACTTCCATATGTACTAACATAAAGACACTACAATTCCCAGAATGCCACTCATTGTATTTAAGGCGTGTCAATTAGAGCAAAATGATTTTGGCACCACTTGAAAAGACGGATGTTGAAACGCGTTGTGGTGCGAAATGCTGTCTGCCAAATAAAAGAATGCTACGAATTGAAGCCCCCAGGAGTGCAGCGTCGTCTCCTTTTGAAAAACAATTTAACTGGGGTTGTGGTCTTTAACCCCCTAAGGCTGCACCAGCTGCAAGAGCGCGCCGCTTGTAGACCACATTGTTTTGAATCTGAAAAAAGCGGCAGCGCCCGGTGTGTTTGAATATTTCTAACAAATGAAGTTGGCGAGGAGATATCTATCCCCTGCGTGTGTACTATACACAAGAAGCTGGATACGAGTTCCTTACTTCAATAACGCCTAGCGCAACTTCACACTGGAAGGACAGTCTCATCATGGAGCAAAGGTGAGAGCTGTCCTTGAATTTCAACACCGAAACGGCCCGTGAAAAATGGGAGTAAGGGCCTGGGAGCTGGCAATGAAGGGCAAATGACAATTTTCTTTAAAACTGCCACACAGGAAAATGAGGCATATGGGAAAGTGGCATATTAAAGAGCATTGTGCATTAATTATTTTAAGGACTTCCATATGTACTAACATAAAGACACTACAATTCCCAGAATGCCACTCATTGTATTTAAGGCGTGTCAATTAGAGCAACATGATTTTGGCACCACTTGAAAAGACGGATGTTGAAACGCGTTGTGGTGCGAAATGCTGTCTGCCAAATAAAAGAATGCTACGAATTGAAGCCCCCAGGAGTGCAGCGTCGTCTCCTTTTGAAAAACAATTTAACTGGGGTTGTGGTCTTTAACCCCTAAGGCTGCACCAGCTGCAAGAGCGCGCCGCTTGTAGACCACATTGTTTTGAATCTGAAAAAAGCGGCAGCGCCCGGTGTGTTTGAATATTTCTAACAAATGAAGTTGGCGAGGAGATATCTATCCCCTGCGTGTGTACTATACACAAGAAGCTGGATACGAGTTCCTTACTTCAATAACGCCTAGCGCAACTTCACACTGGAAGGACAGTCTCATCATGGAGCAAAGGTGAGAGCTGTCCTTGAATTTCAACACCGAAACGGCCCGTGAAAAATGGGAGTAAGGGCCTGGGAGCTGGCAATGAAGGGCAAATGACAATTTTCTTTAAAACTGCCACACAGGAAAATGAGGCATATGGGAAAGTGGCATATTAAAGAGCATTGTGCATTAATTATTTTAAGGACTTCCATATGTACTAACATAAAGACACTACAATTCCCAGAATGCCACTCATTGTATTTAAGGCGTGTCAATTAAAGCAACATGATTTTGGCACCACTTGAAAAAGACGGATGTTGAAACGCGTTGTGGTGCGAAATGCTGTCTGCCAAATAAAAGAATGCTACGAATTGAAGCCCCCAGGAGTGCAGCGTCGTCTCCTTTTGAAAAACAATTTAACTGGGGTTGTGGTCTTTAACCCCCTAAGGCTGCACCAGCTGCAAGAGCGCGCCGCTTGTAGACCACATTGTTTTGAATATATATATATATATATATATATATATTGCTGGTTCTCGCTTAAAGTCTCCTCAAAGTAAAACGAGCGTAGTCCCAAATCAGTGCATGATATTCTTTATTGACACCAAGCTAGTCCACCATGACGCGTTTCGGCAGTCCCTCGGCCTTGATCACATGACCTTTGAGATTTGAGATGTCATCAGTGATGTCACTGACCATGTCATGAATGATGTAATATGTGACGTCATCAGCAGTGCATTGCGGGAGCGCGAGTTATAGTTAGCTCAACTAACTATAATGGCCGAATTTCTCTGGTTTTGTACGAGTGAAAAGTCCAACTAACTATAACATCCCTGAAACCTGTGGATTTTTCAGTGAATTTCTAAGGTTTTTTAAATGCTAATTTCCAACTATAATGTCCCTGAAATCTATGGTTTTTTCAGTGAATTTCTAAGGTTTTTTAAATGAAAATTTCTAATTATAACGTCCCTGAAACCTGTGGTTTTTTCAGTGAATTTCTAAGGTTTTTTAAATGCTAATTTCTAACTATGCCTACAGAGGTAGGACATGTGCAGAAAGAGGAAGAAAGGCGCAGAAAGAAGCAAGAGAAATGCAGAAAGAGGCAACAGAAGTCCAGAAAGACGAAGAAAGGTGCAGAAAGAAGCAAGAGATATGCAGAAAGAACCAACGGAGGTGCAGAAAGAGGCCTTGTTGCAAAGTCATCCTGTGCCCTGGGCACCCCCCAACTTTTTGCTTACTGGTGGTAACTGATTGACTGACTGACCTTGGGCTCTGCCTAACCAGGCCCGGAGCCAGTGCTATGCTGAAAGACACTTAGAATACAGTGAAAACACCTACATACACTAGGGTACACTATGGGTTGGGGTACCCCTGTGATTGGCATGACCTCCCCTGTAAGGCCCTAGTACATAATAGGGCAGGGGGATTAAAACTACCTCTAAGTCCCTAGCATATAATAGGGCATGGCAGTTTAGAGGCCAGCAGCCCTTTTCTGCACTTGCATGTGTGCACTGCTGAGCCTGAGGTTAGTTTAAAAGTATCCCTGTGTGTGCAGAAAGAGGCAAGAGAGGTGCAGAAAGAGGCAAGAGAGGTGCAGAAAGAGGCAAGAGAAGTACAGAAAGAAGCAACAGAGTTGCAGCAAGAGGGAAGAGGGTTACAGAAAGAGGCAAGAGAAGTTCAGAAAGAGGCAGCAGAGGTACAGAAACAGGCAGAAGAGGTGCAGAAAGATGGAACAGGGGTGCAGAAAGAGAGAAGAGGGGTGCCGAAAGAGGCAAAAGGGGTGCAGAAATTTTCAAGAGAGGTGCAGAAAGAAGCAAGAGCAGTGCAGTAAAAAAACAACAGAGGTGCAGAAGGAGGCAAGAGGAGTACATAAAGAGGCAAAAGAAGAGCAGAAACAAGCAAAAGAGATGCGGAAAGAGGCTAGAGGGGTGTAGAAAGAGGCAAGAGAGGTGCAGAAAGAGAAGAGCGGTGCACAAAGAGAGAAGAAGGGTGCAGAAAGAGGCACGTGGGGTGCAGAAAGAAGCAAGAGAGGTGTAGAAAGAAGCAAGAGAAGTGCAGAAAGAAACAACAGAGGTGCAGAAAGAAGCAAGAGCAGTGCAGAAAGAACCAACAGAGGTGCAGAAAGAGGCAAGAGGGGTGCAGAAAGAGACAAGAGAAGTGCAGAAAGAAGCAAAAGAGGTGCATAAAGAGGAAAGAGAAGTTCATAAAGAGGCAGCAGAGGTGCAGAAACAGGCAGAAGAGTTGCAGAAAGAGGGAACAGGGGTGCAGAAAGAGAGAAGAGGGGTGCCAAAAGAGGCAAGAGGGGTGCAGAAATTTGCAAGAGAGGTGCAGAAAAAATCAAGAGCAGTGCAGTAAGAAACAACAGAGGTACAGAAGGAGGCAAGAGGGGTGCAGAAAGAGGCAAGAGCAGTGCAAAAAGAACCAAGAGACGTGCAGGAAAAGGGAAGATGGTGCAGAAAGAGGCACGAGGGGTGCAGAAAGAAGGAAGAGAAGTGCAGAAAGAAGCAACAGAGGTGCTGAAAGAGGCACGAAGGGTGCAGAAAGAGGCAAGAAAAGTGCAAAAAGAAGCAACAGAGGTACAGAAAGAGGCAAGAGTGGTGCACAAAGAGGGAAGAGGGGTGCAGAAAGAGGCAAGAGGGGTGCAGAAAGAGGCAAGAGGGGTGCAGAAAGAAGCAAGTGAGGTGCAGAAAGAGGCAACAGAAGTGCAGAAAGACCCAAGAGAGGTGCAGAAACAAGCAAGAGAATTGCAGAAAGAGGCAAGAGAATTGCTGAAAGAAGCAACAGAGGTGTGGAAAGATGCAAGAGAGGTGCAGAAAGAGGCAAGTGAGGTGCAGAAAGAGGCAAGAGAGGTGCAGAAAATGGCAAGAGAATAGCAGAAAGGCAAGAGGGATGCAAAAAAGGGAAGAAGGGTGCAGAAAGAAGCAAGAGAGGTGCAGAAAGAAGCCATAGAAGTGCAGAAAGAAGACAGTGAGATACAGAAAGAGGAAGAAAGGTCGCAGGTTAGCTGGATCTCCAGAAAGAAGCTTATTGGTTGATCCTTGTTGCGCTGATGAATTTGTAGCACTCCACTTAGAAACGAAAAATTCCTGGAAGATTTATATCTCTGAAGAAAAGTGTGTAGCCGTTCTTGTGATGAAAAGTGATTTTCCTGGGCAGGAAGAAGCGATGTTTGAGGATAGGATTTCTGCTCGCTGAGATAACCGAATATTTGCTGTGATTTAGCTGCCCAAGAATGATATGGGACTAGTTTTGGAAATATCAACACAAGACTGAGATGACTATCTTGTGGTCTACTCCAGCGTCAATCTAAAGTTACCGTTTGCGGACAACAAAAGAATTGTAGCCTAAGCTCACTGCCACGCTGGCATCTCACTCATTACATCAAGCCTGTTGCAAACTTGGCTGATGAGCCCTAAGTTGGACGAAACCAGCCAAGGGTTGATTGTGTTCCGGTTCAGGGAGGACCTTGCTTGGCAGTTTGGACTAGACTGTCCCTATTGGAGCAGGGTCAAGACTGATTTGCATATGGCTGGTGCCAAACTGAGGTGGCATGGTGTGCAAAATAGCAATGGATTGGGATAGGGCCCGAGTAATTACCAGTGGCTGAGATTAATTCAAGCATTCCACCCATCACTTTTGTGTATACTTTGATCCATAAAAGAAAAGGTATAGGAAATATTAATGGGATCTTGAAATAGCTTAGCCCAGTATATTTGTACAAACAAATTGATGAGTGGCAAACCGAATTGATTCATCATGACTATACTAACAATAAACTGTCTCATTTACAATTTGTAAAACAGAATCTGAAAATACCACTCCCGTCTCGTCAAAGTTTAGCCAAATTGCAGAAAAATCAAAAGGTACGGATCTCTTGTTAGTCTTAAAAAGACTATGACTCTCCATCTACTTTATTTATTTTTTGAACATTTTTATAACGTGTTGATATGACCAAAGAACACAAAAGAGTACTGGGTACCTCCAGAAATGGGGGGAATGGCAAGTGGGGTGACAGAGTCATTCAGGATTAAATGCTTGGAGCAAGAGGTGTCTGTTCAGATACTTTTGAAAGGAGCTGATGTTAAGATCATTCCATTGTCATCCTGGGAGGGAGCTCCATAGGGGGTAATCTTGACGCTGCAGAGATTTTCTTCCAAACCATTTTAAACCATTTTAATTTAAATGGGTGTAAAATGAGATGGTTGAGGGAGGCCAACGCTAGGCAATATGGGGTGAAACATTTTGAAAGGTAGACCGGACCTGTGTCATGTAGAGAAATGTGCACCAGACCCCAGGTTTTCAAATCAGAGGAACATCTCTTAAACCTTGCAGATGTGCTGAGAAATAATTCAGCATTGTAAATACTGCAGGGTCCATTAACAAATTGAATGTATCAACTTATATACGCACATATTGTCAGCCCAACCATTGCTCGCAGCGTCATCTGCGTCTTCACCTTGCACTATTGTTCTTTCTTGCCACCACCTAAACTGTTTTCTTGTAAATGAGTGATTGCAGATGAACTTGCAAGATGTATAAATCACACTAGAGTAGGACTTCATTATTACACAAGGCTCTCTGAGCATTCATTGCATAGATCACTCTTGTTCCCACACAGTGCCCTTACATAGTTTCTCAAAAAGTTAGTGAATGCTCCACTGGTGGGTTTAAGAGTGCGTACTAGCGTGAGGCTGGAGAAGATGATGGAGTGGCGCATGTTGGGCCCTCCTGCGAACACCTAAAGGTGCAGGAGCTTCCTGGTAGTGCTAAAGCCAGGGAGCAGTACGACCATGTTAGTGCAGCATAGGACCCCTGTGTGATGTGAAAGCCGCGGAGACGTGCAGTGTAACAGTTTAAGCAGTGCTGAAGCTGAGGAACAGAGCAAGCACTACAGCTGGTGATGGAACCAGGAACGGGCCCAGGATAGCGCCTGTGTTAGGGGAAGCGCTGGATTCCAGGCGCCATTCAGGTTTGGTTCGTTGTGAATTGTCTGGGTGTCTTGGGGGGTGTTTACACTCGTTTACGGGGGGGCTCCTCCAATACGATCCGTGGGTCAACAAGTACCACAAACAGGCTTCTGGGAGGGGCAGCAGTGCCCTACGGTTGTCTGTTTGTTTTATATTTTTCTTTCCTTTTGTTTTTTTGCTCTGTGAATCGTCGTCCGGGGCTTACTGGGGAGTTAAGAGGGAAAACGTGACTACAATTGCTTCCCGGATCGTTTAAAGGAGTTGTGTAACAACAACAAAACACCTCACATCCTGCCCCAGTCCTCGACACTGGATTAAAGGAGGCAGGGGCTTCGTTGTGCGCTCAGGGCAAAGGCCTTGAGCCTGTGTGTACCCGAGCATCACAACCGTGGTGTTACATATAAACACACACACACACACACCGTGCCAGCATTCTGTTTCAGACTGATGTGTATGGCACAAAAGCGTGTTGTTTCTGAAATACGGTGTATACAGTACAGGGCTGTCCAGCACAGGGTCTCAACAGTGGTGCATTGAGGACTGGGGGTGGGGGGCAGCCCCGAAGTTGGGGGGGGAGACTTACAACCATGGCTTCAGAGACACATCGATGCATCATCTAAACACATTTCTGTTCAATATTGTCTCCTGCGTAGGCTTAGGGGATGGTAGCTCTAGACAAATTACAAACAATGTGTTCATCTTTCGTCATAAAGTAACTCTACTGCACCACAATAGTGTCTAATAATAAAAGCTGCAGTGTCTGCAGGCACGTGGCGTGGTGCTGGGTCTGCAGACACAGTTGTACATTCGGAATTAATGTGCACTATAAAGAAAAGGAGGTCTGTTCTTCCTAGAAAAGTAACCCCTCCCCCCCAAACACCACGTTTGTTTACATTCTCTAGAAAAAAAGAGGTCGAAGACGTTGTGCACGCGACGATGCAGTGCTGCAATGGAGAGGTTGTCGGTGTGTATATGTCACTGTCTTAGTAGCACTTTACGTGTCTAGGCGCTGCACGCCTTGTCTTAGCACAAATGTGAGCGCATGATGCGTGTCTGTAGCTGCTTAGACGTAGGGTGGCTGCGCACAATGGCTGGTGCACGCTGCCCGTGGAAATGCATATGTGCATGTGGGCAATAAAAATGTGAAAATGTGTGCTCAGCATTAGTTGAAGTGAACGTTAGGCCCTCAATAAATGCTTAATTACACGCAAGTGATTCTGTAGAACAGCAGAGAGAGGTGTGCGCGCATGTGTTGTCTGTGCGTGGCTATATGCGTGTGTGCGTGAGTGTGCGTGTTGTGTCCTAGTGTGTCGTGTGCGAGTGTGTGGGGTTTAGTTCTTAGCATTACTTTTTATAGAAAGGTTATTGACTTGGATGGTAAAACGCTTGTCTCATCTTCGGAGCGCTAGATTACTAGTACCATCTATGTAAATGCGACAGCATTCCTTTATCACCTTTTTATTTCCTCTCCTCTGTCCACCACCTCCCTTCTCTCCATTCATTTATTTTCTTTTTCTTTCTTCGTTTTTGTTTCTTCTTCGTTTATGTTTTCTTCTTCTTTGTTCTCTTTCGTCTCTATTTTTTTCATTCTCTTCTTTCCTGTCATTGATCGATTTAAGCCTTTCATTGTTATTTCTTCTATTTCCGTCTTTCTTGTTTCCTCCTGCCTTTCACTCCCTCTAACTTCTCTTCTCTTTCCCCTTTTAATTCTTCCCTTCCGCTTTGTGTTTCTTTCCCTGTTCGCTCTCTCCACGTCTCTTTATTTCTTTCCGCATCACCGACTCTTTAATCTTTTTGTAGTGGTTTAATAATTTCTTAGATTTTATTTTACCATATCATTTTCCTTTGTCTATATGTTTATGCTGACAGCTGTTTCGTTTGTCTACTTTCTCTTTAATGTGTTTCCTTTTCTATGTTTTCAAAATCTTCTCTTTGTTTCCTTTATTATTTTTCTACTTCATTCTTAGGTTTCACTCTTTTTTTCTATTTTTCCCCTTGTCTCTCTGATCCATTGATTCGGTCTCTTGAGTTGACTTATTCTTTTTATCGATCTTTTTTGTGTCTTTCTTCCTTCGTTCTCTTCCTATTTTTTACTTCGTGTCGTAATTTGCTATGTTTTCTCCCACTCTCCACCTCTATTCTCTTTGCTTCCAGTTTGCCTCTCTCACTCTCTCTCTTCTTTCCCAATCCCTGTCGCCCGCTCCTCGAGTTTCAGTTTTTCAATGTATTGTATTTCCGCTTGTACTCGTTTCCCTTTCTTTCTCCCGCTCTTTGTTTTTTCTTTCTCCTCGTCTGTTCTTCCTTCGTCTCCATTTCATTTATTCTTCCTCTCTGTCTGGCTGCGTTTCTTCCCGCCTCTTATTTCATCCCTCCCTTTTGCCTCTTTTGTTATGTCTGTATCTGTCTTGTTTCCTTCTCTTCCTCCCTTCTTACACTCTCTTCCATCCTCTCCTCCTTTTTCTCATCCGTCTTTTTCTCTTTCTCTCATGCTTCCCCTTTGTCCGGTCTCTTTAATTATTTCTTTCATTCCTTGTTTCCCCTTTCCTCCTACTCCTTCCCAGCTTTCTTTCATTGCTGTCTTCCTTATCATCTAGCTCTAACCGTCCCTCACTTTTTATTAAATATTTGTCTCTATGTAGTCCCCCCCACCCCACCATCCCCCCCTCTCTCTCTCTCATCCTTCAGTCCGTGTCCAGGTCAGTCCACCGCCGCTCCTTGTGGGACCCCCTGAGCAATATATATATTCCAACAACAAAAGGGTGTCCCCTCGAGGAAGCCACATGCTAGAAGGTAGGTATCAGCGCTTTTATTTCAGAAAGCAGCAGCTCGGAGGACAGAAATCTGCACAACAGTCTCGAGCCCAGCCCGACGCATTTCGTGCAAACGTGCACTTAATCATGGGCTGATATGTAAAACACTCGCTTCACCATCACAGCACTAAATAGCCATAAGACCCGCCCCAGTGGGCGTAGACAGTGCAACTGCCTGCTGGTCCCTGTAGTGCTGGTAGTGTTCTCCAGTGAGTGGTGCCGGCGGTGTCATCGTGAAAACAAAGTTAAAACCCCAGTCGGTGGTGAACAGTTCAAAATCATCAATGCTGCTCCGTAGAACTTTCATGGCGCCCCTCAAGCCCTACAAAATGCTTAACTCCATCATGGTGTCAGCAGCGGTCCGCTGCAACGCGGCGGGGCTTCTCTCACGGCACCGCTGCTAACACCATGATGGAGTTAAGTGATGTCATTTGAGATGCCATCAGTGATGTCACTGACCATGTCATGAATGATGTAATATGTGACGTCATCAGCAGTGCATTGCGGGGGCACGAGTTATAGTTAGCTGAACTAACTATAACGGTGGAATTTCTATGGTTTTGTAAGAGTGAAATGTCCAGCTAACTATAACGTCCCTGAAACCTATGGTTTTTTCAGTGAATTTCTAAGGTTTTTTAAATGCTAATTTCTAACTATGACATCCCTATTAAGTCCCCTTGAATCCTGAAGGTCCCTGGTGGCCAAGTAGCCCACCAGGTACATTCAGTAAGCGCCACAGACCTGCGTTTCAGAGAGGTGTTCTGAGGCCACACCCCTTTTTACACCTCTCTGCGACGCAGCTCTGTGGCGCTTACTGGAGGTACCTGGTGGGCTAGTTGGACCCCAGGGACCCTCAGGATTCAAGGGGAGTTAATCCCCCAACTTGCAAGGTGCCAGAGGGCCCATTTGCACAGTGGTGAAGGGAGGGGGCAGGACCTGATGTGACAAGTGTGCAAACGTGCCCCATGGCGCGTTTTAAGTTGGGGGATTAAGTCCCCTTGAATCCTGAGGCTCCCTGGGGGCCAACTAGCCCACCAGGAACCTCCAGTAAACGCCACAGGGCTGCGTTGCAGAGAGGTGATCCGAGTCCACGCCCCTTTTTACACCTCTCTGCAACGCTACTCCATGAGGGCCATGGCAGCTTCTATTGCTTTTATGGCATCCTGGTGGTGGAGATTTGCAGGGCAGCAATTTCCTATTGGTTACCAATATTGTACCACTACTAAGGCTCAGTAACTGAGTCTTAACTAGTGCTGTGTTGCATGACTTCCTTGCTTAACTGGCACTACTCCATACAACCTCCTTGAGAGTATTGCTTTGGGACTCCTTCTTAAGGTGAAGACTCTGCAGGAAGAAGCGTCCAACCGAAGGCAAAGTTACCGTTATTTACTGTGGATACTAGGTCTTCCCACAACTTCCTCACTGCACTCCTTCCTCCTTTGATAAAGTAGTGCTGTGATTTATAAGATGTATATCAATATCATACACTAATATTGTTTCCGTCTTTCAATTACTGCCTGCATGCCTCGATGGGGGCAGAAAAAGATTGGGCACTGACGGCAGCACGCCAGTCTGCACCATATCATATCTGGACTTGATCAAGCTGTGGCTAAAACCTTATCGTGCCCATTTATGGTACCACCTGCTGGTGGTGGAGCACTATTGCTGGGGGATACAACTTGCAGATGTAATTTGGCACCTGGAGAAGAGGCATCAAATGAGAAATATGAGGGAGGATATAGTAGAAAAGGTTACCAAAGGTAAGTAACTTTTTTACTGCCACTTCTGTTCCAGTGAGACTGTTCCACTTCCCTTTCCTTACCTCCTGCCTGTGGTTCTTGAGCTAGTTGTGTTCCTTTTTGTTGCCCTGCTCTGCTGCCATGACTCCCACAAACCGGTACTGCCTTGCCTCATTCTTCTCCCCTCCATCAAATTCCTTACACTCTCTTCTGTCTCGCTCCATCTTTTACTTTCCTTCTCGAAGCCAATATAGCCCCTGTTCAAATGAGGTCCTGTGGAACAGGATAATAAGAGCTAAAGTTATTGTCACATTTAGCCCGTAGTCGTGGATGCTGATTCTACTTCAAGGTATCCTATCATGTTGCGAATCTCCTGTTAATGTGCAACTGTGCTTTACCTCCTCTTAGGAAATGGATGGGGATTTTAAAAAATCCACTCCATTGTCCGTTGTGCATTGTGTACCTTAATTCATGTGTAATGAGGATTGAAGCACCTGGAAGATGGTTTGTTTTTATCCGACTAGATGAATTGTACTATAGCTCACCATGGTATGTGCTTATCTTGGACTGCTTGAATGTTCTGTACATTTAATGTCTTTGTTAGACCTGGCACCATTGGCGTGGGTCTCCCTTCCATTTTTTGCTGTTGCCTCTTATGTTTTTGCTGGTTTTAGATGCTTTTGGGCACTGTGCCACTGCTGTTCAGTGCCACAGTGCAAGTGCTCCCTATGGTAAATTGATGTATGGATTAGTGACTCCATGATTGGCTGGTTTGGTTTACTTGTCAGACCCAAGTACAGTGCACTGCGTGTGCCCAGGGCTTGTAAATCAAATGCTGCTGGTGGGCTTGCATCACTGATTGTGCCACCCACTGGAGCAGCTTCTAAAGTGTGTCTCAGGTCTGCCATTGCGGAGCCTGTGTGCAGTCTGGTACTGCCCTGTTGACTGGGCAAGTGAACCCACTTGCCAGTCCCTAAACCTTCCCTTTTATACATATTAGTCACCCCTAAGGTAGGCCCAAGGGCAGGGTGCATTGTAGGTAAAAGGTAGGACATGCCCTGGTGTGTGTGGCATGTCCTAATAGTGAATTACAGCCATTTTCGTTTTTCACTATTGCAAGGCTACCTGTTCCCCATAGGCCAGAATGGGCAGTTAGATTATAACCTCTTATAATCCTAACTGACTCAGGGAACTAGGTAGAAATTCGAGTTTAGTATGCCTGAACTCAGAATGATAAAATACATCTTTTAGTGAAGTTGGTTTTAACATTCTGTGTTTGAAAATACCACTTTTAGAAAGTAGGTATTTTCTTGCCTAACTATCCAAGCCTGCCTCTGCTAGGTTGTGTGTTCCTTGTCTGGAGTTTGAGTGACAGGGGCTGGGGGCTTCCAGGAGACAGGGTGAGTCAGCACAGGGCTGAATAGAGAGATCTGCATGCAGATAGGAGGGAGGAGTTGCACCTGGGACCTGAATAGGGCTGTGCCTTTCCTCCACAATGCTGGCTCCACCTCCTGTGGTGTGTCTGATGTCCCTGGCCTACACTGTGAAAGGAAAGAAGGAGTCTTGTCAACAAAGTGATCCAGGACTGACCAGAACTGGTTTTGGACTAGGCAAAGGCCTCTCTGCCTTCAGAGAACAAAGAGAAAAGTAGTATAAATATTGGGACCCAGACCCAAGAACTTTAGATCACTTCTGGGAATCAAGGCAGAACCTTTGCTGAGGAGAAGAACCAGGAAGCTGAAGGAGGAGACTACCCCTGTCCTGTGTGTTTGGGGGTTGGCCTGCAGTGGTTGCTTCATTGCCAAAGAAAGGAGAAAAGGACTGAGTGTGCTTTCTATCAACTTGAAGAAGAATCTCCAAGGGCTTGAACGAGAGCTTGCCTCCTGCCTGAAGTCTCAGGGATACAAGACTTCACCAACCAGCTCCCCCCCTGAATTCCCTTGCTGGGAATTGAAGTGCCTGCTGTTGTGCTGGGCCTTCTGAGAGACTGCGTGTCGCTGGGAGCTGGAAGCGCGACGCAACGACGAGAAGCGTGTCGCCGCCGCTGTCATTGCATCGCCGAGGAAGCGAGACGCCGCTGCCGCTGTCATCATCGCATCGCCGAAGCGCGGCGCATCGCCGGAGAAGCGGGACGCTGCCACAGAGGACATCGTCGCATCACCGGAGAAGCGCGTCGCAGGGCCTGTCGCGGCTCCAAAGATCATCGAGTCGCCGCACGGCCGTCGGGCGTGCACGCATCACATCAACGTTGTCGCATCGCAGCCAAGACGCCATTTTGTCGCATCGCACCGGAGAAGAGTATCGCATCGAGGTGCCATCTTGTCGCATCGCACCGGAGAGCAGTAAGAAACCGACGCATCACTTCCCCACACAGTAAGGAAGCGAGCATCAACTCCACTGCGCAGCAGTAAGGAACCGACGCATCCACTCCCCTGAGTGTAAGGAACCGACGTATCACCTTCCCTGCGACCCTTTTGTTTTCTTTGCGTTACGCATTCAAGGTACATTGAGAGTAAAGTGTCGCATCTACAACTTGAGAGAACTGAACTATTTTATAACATTTTAAAGTCTATTTTTGAGTACAGTATTGTGGATTTCTGTCGTTTGGTCTTGTGTTAAGTCTATATAAAAATACTATTTTTATAAATACAACCTGTGTGGTGTCCATCTGTAGTGTTGTCACTGTATTACTGTATGTGTTCACAAATGCTTTACACAGTGCCTCTGAGATAAGCCTGCCTGCTCGTGCCAAGCTACCAAGGGGGTGAGCAGGGGTTATTTTAGGAGTGTAGCCCCTTACCCTGACTAGACGCAGAGGTCCCTATTTGTCACAGGTACCTACCTATGCCAACTAGAGACCCCCAAATCTAACATTGGTGGTCAGCGGTGAGGATTTGGACTTGCATTTGTGATTCATATACAGTGATTGGTGTACACTACTAGTGAGTGCAGACCATAACGCGACCACATACTTTTTGAGAATGTTTCCTTGGAACTTCTTTTCTATTTTTGATTCCTGAGAACAGCCAGTCTTTTTGCTACCATGAGCAAGTCAGCATCCATAGTATCTGTAGAAATTGTTTTGGAAGAAGAGAGAATTGATACTTACACTGTGCCTTATCTCAAAGCTTTGTGCAAGAAATTTAAAATCTCTGTGAAAGGCCTCACCAGGAAAGAGGAATACCAGAAGGCGCTGAGGGCCTGGGTAGAATCTAGGAATGCCAGTGAGCATCCTGAGGAGCCAGTAATGGAGGCAGAGGATTTAAATGAGCAACTTGAGGGGCCAGTGGGCCCAACTGGAGGGAAAGCACCTTCAGGGGCGGGCAGCAGTGTTTCTTCCAAAGGGTTGTCCCCAGGAGAGCTGGAGGACAGAGCAAGGGAGAGGATGCATAAATTGGAGCTAGCTAGGCTCAAAATAGATGGTCAGAAAGACATAGAGAGCAAGAAAATAGAGCTTGGGATGGAATTAGAAATGAAGAAGTTAGCCTTCGAGGAAAAGAGAATGCATTTTGAGCATGAGAGAGGATTGAGGGAATTGGAACTCAAGGCCAAAAAGTTAGAGGTTCCTCCCTCTGGTGGCAGCACACCGCCAGTGCATGCAGAAGCAAGAACCTACATTCCCAAAGATGTCGTTAAAGATTTCCACAAGAATGAGGATATTGGTCAGTGGTTTAGGGCTTATGAAGCTGCAATGTTGGCCCACCGGGTCCCTGAGAAGGATTGGGGAGCGGGGTTGTGGGGTCGCTATGTTAGTGATGGGAGGGACACTTTGTTGGATTTGCCTACAGAGGAGCAGATTTCCTATACCCACATGAAGGGAGCCCTAATGTCCAGATTTGGTTTGACCCCAGAGCTATACAGACAAAGGTTTAGAAATTGCAGAAAACTGGAGTCTACCACTTGGGTGGAATATGTGTCTTTCTTTTGCAGAGCATTAGATGGTTGGGTGAAGGGTAGCAAAGTGGATAATTTTGAGGCGCTCTATGATTTGCTTGCATGGGAGCACTTGTCAAATAACTGTTTTGCAGAGCTACGCCAGCATCTTATTGATAGCAAGCTGACTAACCCTAGGAAGCTTGCTGAGGAGGCGGACCGCTGGGTGAGCACCCGGGTCCAGAAGGGTCATGTGGGAGACTTTGCCAAAGGTGGGCAGGGTCCCCAGCAGAAGAGTGGGGGGGACAAGGGTAAACAGAGGGAGTTCCAGAAAGGGCCCCAAAGTAATCCCCAAGGGAACCAAGGGAAGGGTTCCCAGCCTCCCCCTGAGAAGAAGGCAGTGGCCCAGACAGATAAGCCTGTTCACAAGGGGCCCAAGACCTGTTTTAAGTGTGGTCTAGTAGGCCACTGTTCTTATGATGCTAGATGTCCCTTGTATGGGAAGACAGCACCCACTGGTGCACCACCCCGGCAGTTGGCTAGTGTAGCCGTGGGGGAGGAGATGGGTGCCCAAGGTGGGTGGGGTCCCGCAGAGATGTCCCTTGTCTCTTTAGGAGACAGTGAGGTGGTCCCCAGGACCCAGCTGCCTGATAACACTAAAAAGTACAGGCAGTGGGTGACCATCAATGGCAAGAGGGTGGAAGCTCTTAGAGACACCGGAGCCAGTGTGACAGCTGTCAGTTGTCGGTTGGTGTCTGAAGAGCAGGTAGTCCCCAATGCATTTTACCCAGTTGTTGCCGCTAACAACACAGAGAGCCACTGCAAGGTGGCACAGGTTCCCTTTGAGTGGGGGGGGGTCTCAGGGACTCTTCAAGTAGCTGTGAGGCCAGCCATGCCTGTTGAATGTCTGTTAGGTAACGATTTGGAGAGCTCCCCTTGGGCTAAGGTGGAGCAGAGAGCTCATTTAGAGATGTTGGGTTTGCCCGAGTGGGCCTGCGTGACCACTCGGTCTATGGCAGCCAGTAAGGGTGTTCAAGAGGACCCGGAGCCTGAGAAAATGGCCCAGGTGCCTGCCTTAAAGAGAAGAGGTAGGGGGCACGGGAAACCGGCCCCTGAGATTCCCACGGCCCAGGAGGAGGCGGACCCTGAGGGGGATGCCCTGGAGCCTACCGGGGAAGAGATTGCTGAACTGGGAGACCTGCCTGAGCTGACCCATTGGCAGCAGGAAGGAGGTCCCTCCAGGGAAGAGTTCTGTGAGGAGCAGAACAAGTGCCCTTCTCTTGTGGGTTTGCGGCAGCAGGCTGCAAACCAGGCAGCAGGTGATCAGTCTGGATCACATTGGATCTACTGGGAGAATGGTCTCCTGTATAGTGAGCCTAAGGTTGCTGAGCCTGGGTCAGTCCGTGTGCTGGTGGTACCCCAGCGCTTCAGAGCCTTCCTACTGTGGCTGGCTCATGATGTGCCTTTAGCAGGACATTTGGGGCAGGACAAGACCTTTGAAAGGCTTGTCACCCATTTTTATTGGCCCCAAATGCGCAAGAGTTCAGACACTCATTGCAGGACCTGTCAGACTTGCCAGGCAAGTGGAAAGAGTGGGAGGAAGCACAAGGCTCCTCTCCAGCCATTCCCTGTGGTCAGCACCCCCTTTTGAAAGGGTGGGCATTGACATTGTGGGGCCTCTGGATCCCAAGACAGCCATGGGCAACAGGTTCATCCTGGTCTTGGTGGACCATGCCACCCGGTACCCGGAAGCCATCCCTCTAAGGACAGTGACGGCCCCCGTGGTGGGACGTGCACTGATGGGGATTTTCTCCCGCGTGGGGTTACCCAGAGAGGTGGTGTCAGACCGAGGTACCAACTTCATTTCTAAGTATATGAAGTCCCTGTGGCAGGAGTGTGGTGTAACCTACAAGTTCACCACTCCTTACCACCCCCAAGGTAATGGGCTGGTTGAGAGATTCAACCGGACCCTCAAAGGCATGATTATGGGTCTTGAGGAACCCATGAGGCGTAAGTCGGACGTCCTCTTACCATGCCTTCTCTTTGCATACCGTGAGGTGCCACAGAAGTCTCTAGGGTCCAGTCCCTTTGAGCTTCTCTATGGACACCCAGTGAGAGGACCTTTGAGTTTGGTCAAGGAAGGCTGGGAGCAATCTCCCAGGAAACCTCCCCAGGATGTATATAGCTACATGCTGGCCTTCAGGAACCAACCAAGGCGATTCAGAAAACTCGCTGAGGCGAATCTGAAAGCCAGCAAGGAGGAGATGAAGTGGTGGTACGACCAGAATGCCACTCTGGTTGAGCTTCAGCCTGGTCAGAAAGTGTGGTTCATGGCCCCAGTGGAGCCCTGTGCGCTCCAGGATAAGTGGACCGGACCATTTGAGGTGGTGGAGCGCAAGAGTCCGGTTACCTACTTGGTGGACTTGCGGTCTCCCAGGAACCCCTTGTGGGTCCTGCATGTCAACCGCCTGAAGCCCCACTTAGATAGGTCCGAAGTGGGCATGCTCCTAGCAACAGATGCTGGAATGGAGGAGGAGACTGAGCCTCTTCCTGACCTCCTGTCTGCAACAGAGCGAGATGGGTCAGTGGATGGAGTGAACCTCTCTTCCACCCTGACCCCTGAGCAGCAGAATGACTGTCACCAGTTGCTGGGACAGTTTTCTGACCTGTTCTCCCTGATTCCCAGTGTCACCGATTGGTGCGTCCATGATGTAGACACTGGGGACAGTCCTCCTGTCAAGCACAAAACTTACAGGGTGACTGACAGGGTGTGAGCTTGCATCAAGGAGGAGGTCTCCAAGATGCTTGCGTTGGGGGTGATTGAGTCCTCTAACAGTCCTTGGGCCAGCCCAGTGGTCATGGTCCCAAAGGCTGCTGCACCGGGTGCCACACCAGAACTCCGGTTCTGTGTGGACTACCGAGGGCTCAATTCAGTCACCAGGACTGACGCGCACCCCATCCCCAGAGCTGATGAGCTCATTGATCGGTTAGGGGCTGCCCGGTACCTCAGCACGTTTGACTTAACGTCTGGGTACTGGCAGATCGCCTTGACTGATGGGGCAAGAGAGAGGTCAGCATTCTCCTCACCAGATGGGCACTACCAATTCCAGGTTATGCCCTTTGGGATGAAGAATGCCCCTGCTACCTTTCAGAGGTTGGTCAACCAGGTGTTGGCTGGACTGGAAGAGTTCAGTGCCGCCTACCTGGATGACATCGCAGTGTTCAGCGCCAGTTGGGAAGAACATCTGCGCCAAGTGTTGATGGCGCTGCGGAGGACAGGCCTCATGATCAAGGCGAGTAAGTGCCAGATCGGGCAGGGTTCCGTGGTGTACTTGGGACACCAGGTTGGGAGCGGCCAGGTGGCGCCCCTACAGCCCATGATTGAGACCATCCTGACTTGGGAACCCCCCCAAGACCCAGACAGAGGTGAGAGCCTTTTTAGGACTCACCGGGTATTACAGGAAGTTTGTCAAGGGGTATGGTAGCATTGTTGCACCCTTGACAGAGCTGACTTACAGGAAGCAGCCCAAGAGAGTGATTTGGACTGACACCTGTCAAAGAGCTTTTGATGCCCTGAAGACTGCCATGTGCACGGCGCCCGTGCTCCTGGCACCCAACTTCTCAAAAGAGTTTATTGTGCAAACAGACGCTTCCAGAGCATGGTGTGGGGGCTGTTCTATCACAGATTAATGAGGAGGGCCTAGAACAACCTGTAGCCTTCATCAGTAGGAGGTTACTTCCACTGGAACAGAGGTGGAGTGCAATTGAGCGTGAGGCATTTGCTGTGGTCTGGGCACTGAAGAAGTTGAGACCATACTTGTTTGGGACTCACTTCCGGGTTCAGACAGACCACAGGCCCCTCAGATGGCTGATGCAGATGAGGGGTGAGAATCCAAAGCTGTTGAGGTGGTCCATATCCCTACAGGGGATGGACTTTACGGTGGAACACCGCCCTGGGACAGAACACGCCAATGCTGATGGTCTGTCCAGGTTTTTCCGCCTTAGTGATGAGAACTCCCCGGAGGTAGGGTAGTTCTCCCCACATTTCAGCTGGAGGGGACACGTGTTAGACCTGGCACCATTGGCGTGGGTCTCCCTTCCATTTTTGCTGTTGCCTCTTATGTTTTTGCTGGTTTTAGATGCTTTTGGGCACTGTGCCACTGCTGTTCAGTGCCACAGTGCAAGTGCTCCCTATGGTAAATTGATGTATGGATTAGTGACTCCATGATTGGCTGGTTTGGTTTACTTGTCAGACCCTAGTACAGTGCACTGCGTGTGCCCAGGGCTTGTAAATCAAATGCTGCTGGTGGGCTTGCAGCACTGGTTGTGCCACCCACCGAAGCAGCTTGTAAAGTGTGTCTCAGGTCTGCCACTGCAGAGCCAGTGTGCAGTCTGGTACTGCCATGTTGACTGGGCAAGTGTACCCACTTGCCAGTCCCTAAACCTTCCCTTTTATACATATTAGTCACCCCTAAGGTAGGCCCAAGGGCAGGGTGCATTGTAGGTAAAAGGTAGGACATGCCCTGGTGTGTGTGGCATGTCCTAATAGTGAATTACAGCCATTTTCGTTTTTCACTATTGCAAGGCTACCTGTTCCCCATAGGCCAGAATGGACATTTAGATTATAACCTCTTATAATCCTAACTGACTCAGGGAACTAGGTAGAAATTCGAGTTTAGTATGCCTGAACTCAGAATGATAAAATACATCTTTTAGTGAAGTTGGTTTTAATATTCTGTGTTTGAAAATACCACTTTTAGAAAGTAGGTATTTTCTTGCCTAACTATCCAAGCCTGCCTCTGCTAGGTTGTGTATTCCTTGTCTGGAGTTTGAGTGACAGGGGCTGGGGGCTTCCAGGAGACAGGGTGAGTCAGCACAGGGCTGAATAGAGAGATCTGCATGCAGATAGGAGGGAGGAGTTGCACCTGGGACCTGAATAGGGCTGTGCCTTTCCTCCACAATGCTGGCTCCACCTCCTGTGGTGTGTCTGATGTCCCTGGCCTACACTGTGAAAGGAAAGAAGGAGTCTTGTCAACAAAGTGCTCCAGGACTGACCAGAACTGGTTTTGGACTAGGCAAAGGCCTCTCTGCCTTCAGAGAACAAAGAGAAAAGTAGTATAAATATTGGGACCCAGACCCAAGAACTTTAGATCACTTCTGGGAATCAAGACGAACCTTTGCTGAGGAGAAGAACCAGGAAGCTGAAGGAGGAGACTACCCCTGTGCTGTGTGTTTGGGGGTTGGCCTGCAGTGGTTGCTTCATTGCCAAAGAAAGGAGAAAAGGACTGGGGTGTGCTTTCTATCAACTTGAAGAAGAATCTCCAAGGGCTTGAACGAGAGCTTGCCTCCTGCCTGAAGTCTCAGGGATACAAGACTTCACCAACCAGCTCCCCCCTGAATTCCTTTGCTGGGAATTGAAGTGCCTGCTGTTGTGCTGGGCCTTCTGAGAGACTGCGTGTCGCTGGGAGCTGGAAACCCGTCGCAACGACGAGAAGCGTGTCGCCGCCGCAGCCGCTGTCATCGCATCGCCGAGGAAGCGAGACGCCGCTGCCACTGTCATCATTGCGGCGCATCGCCGGAGAAGCGGGACGCTGCCACAGAGGACATCATCGCATCACCGGAGAAGCGCGTCGCAGGGCCTGTCGCGGCTCCAAAGATCATCGAGTCGCCGCACGGCCGTCGGGCATGCACGCAACACATCAACGTTGTCGCATCGCAGCCAAGACGCCATTTTGTCGCATCGCACCGGAGAAGAGTATCGCATCGAGGTGCCATCTTGTCGCATCGCACCGGAGAGCAGTAAGAAACCGACGCATCACCTCCCCACACAGTAAGGAAGCGAGCATCAACTCCCCTGCGCAGCAGTAAGGAACCGATGCATCCACTCCCCTGAGTATAAGGAACCGACGCATCACCTTCCCTGCGACCCTTTTGTTTTCTTTGCGTTACGCATTCAAGGTACATTGAGAGTAAAGTGTCGCTTCTACAACTTGAGAGAACTGAACTATTTTATAACATTTTAAAGTCTATTTTTGAGTACAGTATTGTGGATTTCTGTCGTTTGGTCTTGTGTTAAGTCTATATAAAAATACTATTTTTATAAATACAACCTGTGTGGTGTCCATCTGTAGTGTTGTCACTGTATTACTGTATGTGTTCACAAATGCTTTACACACTGCCTCTGAGATAAGCCTGCCTGCTCGTGCCAAGCTACCAAGGGGGTGAGCAGGGGTTATTTTAGGAGTGAAGCCCCTTACCCTGACTAGACGCAAGGGTCCCTATTTGTCACAGGTACCTACCTATGCCAACTAGAGACCCCCAAATCTAACAGTCTTGTTGTAAACTTTCCTTAGCAGAAACGTCCAATGCTTACTGTGGTGGTCCCTGTGCCTATGTAGTGTAGTTCCTATTTCCCTAATAGGTTCTGCGCATTGGAATAACATACTCTATAGGCTTGGCATAGGACTGAGGTCGGTATGCCCCTATCGCGTATATTAAACTTAATTACTGTGTACCAGCTAGCTCAGAGGCCACTAGAAACTTCTTGACAACAAGAAGGGACTAGCTTCTGGCAACCACATAACATAAAACCCTGATCCCTCAGGATCGTGGAAACAATATACTACTTTTCATTCAGTCACTCATCTCAGAGAAGTACATAGAAGAAACAGCCGGTGTGTTTACAATAAAATTTATTGCACAGTTGTTATTCTAGTACTGGTTATATGTGCTGCGACAACTGTTGGACAGTAGCAGAGAAATATGGGCAGCAGTGCAGTTAAATAAAAATGCATGGTACAGTTTTACTATTGTGCAATAGTAATGAACACATACATGAAATACAGAATGCATTTAAGATAAAGCCTATACCCCTATGATGCCTAACTAGATGTACCTAAGTGTACCTAGCATGTGTGTAGGTCTTAGAGAGCCAAGAATCCCCCTAGGATTTAGTCTAACCCCATTACCTTAGTGGGACTTCATCCTGGTCTCGAGCTGGACACCCCAGGATGGGTGGATGGACCTCTGCCAGCTGGAGCTGTGGCAGGTTGCAGGTTGCAGCGTCTCAGGTCAGAGTGTCGGCATGGAAAGTCTCGGTCCCCTCTAGTTTGCTTGGGCAAGGGAGGTATATTTATACCTGATAGGTGCCTTGGAATGTTAGTATTGACGTACAGTCGGTCAGAGGAAGACGTCAGGAATGAACCCTTAGGAAATAGTAGTTCATGCATATTTAATGAGTTCTTGGAGAAATAAATAATCCTGTGCTAGGGAAAATCCCAAGAGCTAAGGGTCTGTTTCTAAGAACTTGTTGTGACGTAGGTTAGTCACTGTTGGACATGGATATGACGTATTTAGGATGGACCGTCTTCTGCACCCAGAGCACACATCAGATAAGGGACAGCCGTTGTTGCTCATTATTTGTGAAAGGAGGCCAATGTAGGTGAAAGGGCCTGCCTGTCTTTGTGGCACAAAGGATTTGTGCCTCTGAAACGGCGCACCTATGTTAGGGCCTCAATCCAGCACTTAACACCCACTCCAATCTATGGACAACCGTGAATAACCCATTAAAAGCAAACTACGTGACTAAAATAGGCATTTTGCATATAATTGGCAGGTAGTTGCATGAGAGTGGTTTATGAGCTGAAAAAATAGCAGTTAAAATATGTAAAATTACTATAGACTCTGTGGAGACAGGAAAAATCTATAGTGTCATTAAAAAATACTCTCTTAGAGTCAGTAGTTACTTATAAAAGTTCCTGTTTATAAAATTGAAAACTCTTACAAGCTGTTCAGAAGACCATGCTTTCTTTAGAAAAAAAAAAGAAAGGTCAATTTGGAGGGAAAGCTCCAAGCACTCGGTCAGAGTTGAAACAATAAGAGAAAAAATGTGTTTCAGGACATGTTTTAGCAAAATCGAGATAAGTGGCTGAGAGATACAACATTTCTGTTGCTAGTTACTGCCGGGGACGGACCTTTGTAATACCTCGCAGACTCGTTGTGGGAGCACAGAATGAGCAGTGCTGCCAGTTGCTGGTTCTGAGGCAGCCGGTGCTACTAAAGGAAGCATAAAGGCACCCACTGGATTTTCAAGGAATGCTTTGGTTTGATGGGAATACGCTTGGGACCCAGCCAAGCATGGGACTTCAGCAGTTCCAGCCTGGTGGTGTCAGACAGATGATGACCACGCATTCTTCATTGCAAAAAACAGGCATCAGAGAACAGGTATGTTGCAGTAGCAGTCTTTTCAGACTGGTCTTTTAAATATTAGAAACCATGAGAAGCATAGTTCCTGTTTGCAAGGTATTCCCAAGGTGTATCACACTGCTTGTATGTGAAAGATAAAATTTATCAAAAAGGAAAGAGGGGCAGACTGTATTTAAGAGTGCTATTTTGCAAAAAAGAAAAAATATTTCTTTAGCTGATGTGAAATAAAAAATAAAAGTGCTGCACAAGCATGGTTTTCAGATTGCTCAAAGCATTTGAACTTTATAAAGGAAACTTTTGGTTCACTACTTTCAGTGTTGGGGCTTCTAGCCAAGAAGGGCACAACTTCCCTACACTGTAGGGTTTCACTACCTATGAATGTTTATCTGTACATAACGTAGGTCTGGCTTATGTATACTGAGTCCCTTGGTGATGTTCAGGATTCATTTTTGTGACAGGTATTTGTGTCAAAAGGCCAAACCACCCATACTTTCCTAACTGGGTCTGTCCTGTTGTTTTGTAAATGGCATCTAATGTTGCCCCTGCTGATGTATGTCAACTATTCCACCCGCATGCGATGGTGTTTGGTGGTGTTTGGCAACGTTCCTACTGGTGTTTAAACAACCACATTTCTAGATGCATTACAATTGTGTAGGAGTTGATAACCTTAATGAAGGTAACAGGTATAAAGCGTCACAATAAGAATAAATCTCTAACATTTCATGATCTGAAAATGTAGCAATTATTCCTAAAACAGACAGCATATTATTCACTGTATCAGTAACCCAATTTTCAGAAAAATGTACTGCAGGTAATGACATCACTGAATGAATGATAAAATGAATGAAATTGAATGAAAGTTCAAAATACATTAATCAGAATTAAAAACCGGATGATTGAATACATCATTTAGAATACAAAGGCTTGTTCAGGCCGAATACATTTATAAGTCTCTTTTACATTTGAATTGAAAATGGACGTGGCTTCAGTTTTATGTTGATCCCGTGTTGTAGAAAGTGTCCACTAAGAGTCATACTAAAAGCTAGCTCTAAGCAAAGCTAGAACAGAAAAAGATGAACCCAGAAATACTCCATAGTTCTACCCATGGTGAAAGCCAGGTCTTTATCTTTTTTGGAAAAAGAAAAGGTTCAAAAGTTTGTACTTGCATGTTCGTTGTTTGTTTTTAGGCTGGCTTCGATTCCTGTTCACGTGGAGCCATGGAAAACGTATCACAGTTAATGAAATAGCCAGTAGCTGTATGATCAATTGTTGAAATTGCATCGTGTTTAGTTGAAGTTATTTCTGCTGTTTTTGTTGAAAAACGTTTGAAATGTTGAAATTAATAGTTGATGTCTTTGCTGAAAAACTTTCAGATGTTGAAGTTAATATTTTATGTTTTTGTTGAAAAACATTGAAGCATTTATTAGTTGTTGCTTTTGTTGAAAAACGTTGATGCATTTATTATTTGATGTTTTTGTTGAAAAACGTTGAAGCTTTATTATTTGATGTTTTTGTTGAAAAACGTTGAAGCTTTTATTATTTGATGTTTTTGTTGAAAAACGTGGAAGCTTTTATTATTTGATGTTTTTCTTGAAAAAACGTTGGTGTACACATTTGTTTTTGGCCAAATTGCAACTTGAGTGTTGTCTTGACTTTTATTTTGAATTTGAAAGGTTGGTTCAAGGAGAACTAGTTCCATTGCATTGTTGCATAGTCCCCCACTCCATGGATTTGATTTCTCAAACGTGATGAGCTTTTCAGTTTGAAGTTCTTGAATAGTAGTGAGAGGGACGTCTACTACTGTGGAGTTCACGAGGCCTACTGCTCAGTATTGGCCACATAGTTTTTGGTTGATTCTTTCATTTGAAATGAATCTGTTTTCCTTTTTCACGGCAAGATGCGGCAAAAGTACAGTTCTTGTTCCTTTCACTTCAAGGAATGGCACAGGTTTTCCTGTATGAGGGGCCAAATTCCTTTGTGTCCGCGATTTTTATCTCTCTCTACCCAGATCCCCGACTTTTGGGATTCAGACAGGTCTTGCCATGATTACCTCGACTTCCCAGTGGCGGCCTGTTTCACTTTGACAGAATCTTTGTTTGTTTCTTTGTTTCCTTTAGTTCCTGTAAAACAGCCAAACTATCATAGATACAGAATGGTTTTCATCCGCCACTGTGCCTTCACATTTATGATCAGGTTCCCACATTCGTAAATGGAGTCAGACCTCCTAGAGAGCTTCTTGGCTGGGTGTGTATTGCCCCCTAAATCCATATAAGTGTTTGACCTCACTAGCACCCCTCCTAATACCCTAGCTGTTAAGGATTGCTCTATGCCCCAGTCCTTCCTCTCCTCTACCTAAATTCCCTCAGGATGGCGTTGGAGAGGAGTACCGCAATGCTACGCCCATCCCTTCCATGGCCTCTTTGTCAGCCCGAGAGCTAAGCGTGGAGCCACAGTCAGGGTGTAACGTTGATTGCGTATCTCCTGTTATGGACTCGCAAATCTTTCTATAACAGTTTTGAGCGTCAGCCGAGCGCTAAGGCCATACCTATAGGAAACTTGAGCACGGATCCACTGCCACCAAGATATATTTTTAAGCCACCTCAAAATTTGAGGGGCCACAGTGGTCCTGTTACATGACACGATCAAGTGGACAGTCTGATGCTGTCTAGCAATGGGACCTGCGCGGGTCTTGCGATGGTGGAGCCTGGCATCTGTTTACAGATGTTGCAGTTCAAGACAAAGTCAATAGTCTGACTTCTGAACCCTGGCCACCAATAGCACTGTTGCAATGAAGAAATAGTAGCTATTACCCCTGAATGCGCGGAGCCCAAGCCCTTGTGTGCTTTAAATGATTAATTCCTGCCTACTATCCATATTTGGAAATACTCTATCCCCCACTCCAGGAATCTGAGCATATGGAATGTTGTTTGCACCTAACTTGTAGGAGTATATAAGTGGAAATTTCTTAGGCACTGCTGTGCTGCCTTTGCGTGAAGCAATTACAGCCACCATATTCTAACCGTCTATTCTCGTTGTTGAACGAGTGTGCGCAGCTACGGAAGCTGTGTGAACAGCCTCCTGTGTGGCTTCTACTGCCAATGAATTCCCTGCAACGTGCACGCCATCACGTTGATGACTCAGTGTGGTAATCACATGAGTTTTTGTTTGGTAGGTCGTATTTTTCAACTCCACTACCTGTTTCCATAATTTTTGTGTTTAATTATGCCACCTTTTTCATCTTTAAACCCATTTTGTTCCCAATGGTATAAATATTTATTACTATGTTTGAACACAGTAATAGGAATCGCACACTATAAGTGTGGGGAATTCGCGATCTGTATTTTCAAGTGCCAGTTTGAACGCTTGTAGTTCAGCTCGCTGAGCTGTACAATCTCCTAAAGATTGAGTTTTAGTGACCATTGGCCTGCAGTTACCATCGCGCATGCGACCTTTAACGATTGCACACGCTGCACTGTAAGCTTGCTTACTTACTCCCTGTAGCGGGTTGTACTGATCCGTCAGTATAAATCGAGAGGCAAAATTTCAGTGGGCAGAGGTAGTTCGTTTCTCAAATGAACTACTTGTTCCCAAAGCGTTTTATGCTTTATTGTATGATTGCACACAGTAAAAGGAATCGCACACAATGAGTGTGGGGAATTCTCGATCCGTGTTTACAAGTGCAAGTATCAGGGCTTTTAAAGCTGCCAACGAGCCGTGCTATTACCTAGAGGTAGTTTTTTGGTGCAATGAGGACGGAACTTGCCATCCAGCATCTGATCTTTAACAAAGGCGGCCGGTGGGGCAGACCCATCAGTGTAAATCTTAAAAATTCATACTGATCTAGAGGCAAGATTTCATTTGGTAGATGATGTTCTTTCTCATATTGCAGGAATGCCTGTGTTTTTAAACTTGGATCAAATCTGGATTCAAAGTCTGATGCAGCAAAAGAATTAGCCCTTTGTATCCATTCTGGATGTAAGGCTTTGGCATTAGGAATGCTAGCCCCGGTACCAGGGTGACGACAATAATGCATCATCCCATGTGCCAGTGCTCTTTCTTTTGCTACAGCAGTCTGAATGGTTGTCAGAATTTTTTCCTGTTGAATTAAAACTCATTTCTGTGTTTGTGTACAGATGAGATTTGTATGCGATTGGTACAGTTTCACCTTCATTAAAGGTTTAATAAGTGTACCCGCATTGACCCAAAATGATACTGAGTACCAAGTGGTGCAAGTTTACACGTGTGTGTATGTGTTTGGAAGCAATAATATCTTCCTGGAGTGAACAAAGAATATTGGTGTGTTCTTGTGTCCAGTGTTTGACTGAAAAGTCAGGTTTGAAAAAGGTCGTAGAAAGGTTTTACTCTCTCTGCGAAATCCAAAATGTATGTTCTGCCAAAATCTAGGAATCCCAGTACTGATTGGAAGTTGTTTTAATGTCTTTGGAGGCTGGAGCAGCGCACACTTTTCTAAAAAGTTAGCTGCCAGGCTTTTTCCTTCACTTGAAAACTAGTATCCCAAAAATAGGACACAGAGGTGGGCAATTTTTGATTTCTCAAAATTAAATTTGTAGCCCCCAGAGGTGAATCCCATAATAATGGTGCTCACCCTGGTCAAGTGTTTCCCCCAATAGGTCGTCCGTTAGATAAATATCATCCAAATAGGACAACGCTTCTTCATCAAAGTGCTTTAGCCATTCAGTAACTCTTTCAGAAAATACCCCTGAGCTGTTCTTATACCCACGGGGGAGATGACAAAAAATTGTCGCTGGGACTCTAATATACTAAATGCTGTTAGGTACCTGTTTTCAGGTGCTATAGTTTGACAGAAAAATCCATTTGAGACAACAAGTGTCATTTTGTATTTTTTCCCGCATAATGTTATTCATTAATGCGGCACCATCTGCATGTTGGACAGCATATGTCTTTGTGCAAGTGTTCAAGTGTCTGTAAATGAAAACTAGACGAAATGTATTATCATGTTTTGATAAGTGAAACAAGGGATTGTTCTTTTGTGAAGTGCATTTTTCAATGATCTCCTGGTATTCAAGTTGATCCAAGATCTCCCTGACCTGTGTTTTTAGCTTCTTGCTTAAATAGGATATTATCTTTGAGCATGTGGTGAAACTATTAACGGGATCACGTGGAGGCATCATCCCATCCAGCGTGATTTTTCTCAGGACTGCCCATTAGCTGTGGTTTTAAAAGCTTTCCCACCCAAACTGTCCCTTCCCAGTTCTGCATATGCAGTTTCAATTATTTTGGGAAGTTCTTGTGGTTGGTCTATAAGACTGACCTCTCTTAGGTGTTGGCGGATCGCCACTGAAGCTGCTTCCCCTTTAAGGTTAGCTAGTATTATTGTTGATACCTGGTCGTAGTTACCTAGTAATTTCATAACTAAGGTCAGAGCTGGTTCAGCTCCATACTTGTTCTGTATCTGTCGTAAGACATCTGGAATTACCGCTAAGGAAGGAATACCATGAGTCCTGGTATATATGGCAGCAAAGACTGTACCCCAAGTGGTGCAGTCCTCTAACTGTGGTGTGATCCCCATGGGCAAGCAGAGTGTTAGCATTATATGCTTTCAAATGGTGTGGTATTTGGAAATACTGCTTCTAACTGGATAATTTTCTGAGCTACCCAGAAAGGAATCTGTTCACATTTTGTGGGCAGTTTACCCATTACTGTGTGTAATGTTTGTGGAGTGATTTTAGTAGCGGTGCTCTGTGTTGGAGCTGTGTTATTTGTAGCTACTGTGGACTGGACACCAAGTGTCCTCATGACGAGTTGCGTCATGGCTCTGTAAGAGTTTTTTTTTTAATAACAAATTTTATTTGATTTTCAAGAGAGATCTGGGCGATTAGCCCCGTAGTACCAATAAATGCAAGAGGTATACATATACTCTTTAAATCCTCATTTTGTGCATATATAAACGCCTGCGAACAATGCAGGACAAACAACAATACAACACAGCAGACATCACAATATCCCACGGTTGGTTCACATGACACCATTTGGCTGGGCATCTATTTCCCACCTGTAGGGGGGGCATCCCATCACTGCAAAAAGCAAGCATGAGCACGTTTACGGGTCTTCGGGTGGCAACGGGGGGAGCTCTATGCCACGGTACGTGGCCCATCGGGTCCAAATCTTCCTGTGTTTCTTGGGGCAACCTCGGGCTACAAAGACCGCCATCTCTGCCCCCATACAAGTGTCGAGTTCCCATTTCCATTTACCAATCGGCGGGGGTGATGTTCCCTTCCAACACTGCGCTATGTCCCGTTTAGCGACCGCCAGTGCCAAGAATAGCAAATGTTGCTTATATTTACTTCCCCCTATGTCCTCTGTGGCATGTAAGAGAAAGAGTCGCGGGTCTAAGGGGAGTTCCCACGCCAATACCTCCTGGAGGCAAGACCTAACCCTGCGCCAGTAGGGCTGCAGCGCAACGCAGCTCCACACCGTGTGTATGAAGGTCCCTTCGGCGCGATCGCACCGTAGACACAGAGGGACTGAATGACACCCATCTTCCACAGCCGGACTCGCGTAAAACAAGCCTGGTGTAGGTACTTAAACTGTATCAGGCGATATCTGGTAGAGACCGCCGCCGCCCCCCGTGGGCTAGCCATGGCTTCGGCCCAGTCATCGTCCGTCAACTCAGGGATGTCGGTCACCCAGGCCGCACGTGTCTTGTTGAGCGTCGTCGTGGCGTGAGTAATGAGGGTCTGGTAGATTTGCCTGATTTTATGTTGGCCTAGGTCACCCATCAGTAGCTGTCCCTCTAGGGGGTGGAACTCAGGGAGGGCGTCCAGAGAGCGAATGAGGGGGGTGAGTGCATGGCAAAGTTGAAGGAATCTAAAAAATTGCGATTTGTGAAGCTGGAACTCGGTCTGCAGCTGCTGATACGATTTTAGGGTAATGCCATGCATCACATCACCCAGGGTTGATATCCCCACCGTGTCCCAGCCCTGAAAACCCTGCAGGGCCGCCACCGGGCGAAGGTATGTTCCCTGCCATAGTGGGGTCGCCTGGGTAAGCCTACCACCCCAACCCATCTGCCTCACCGTCGCCCGCCACAGCGAGATCACCACTCTGCCCGCCGGAGGTAGTGCATCCATTCGCGTCGCGCTATATAGGAGATGTAGGAGGGGGTTCGCGCCAGGACGACCTGCTCGACAGCGTATACCGGGTCGACAAGGGAGCCATACCACCACTCATTTATTACTAGAATGTGGGATGCCACATAATACGCATATATATCTGCTGCTGCAATGCCCCCACAATATGTGGATTGCACACAAGTGCGGAGAGCGACTCTGATCGCCCCATTATTCCAAAGGAATTTGTTCTGTACGGCATTAACTTGCGCAAACCAGGAGCGCGGAATCGGGTATGGGAAGTTTTGGAGACGGTAGAGAAGGCGCGGTAAAGAGACCATTTTAAAAATTGCCGAGCGGCCGTAAAGAGACAGCGGTAGAGAGGCCCAGACCGCGGTCTCGGTCTGGAGACCGGCTAATAGAGGTGTGATGTTGTGTAGCCACGAGGTCTTGGGGCATGCAGAGATATATATTGCGAGATATTTAAAACCATCGGTCGCTCGGGTGAGCTGTGACGCCCAGGCGTCTCGGCCTTGAGGGCCGCAGACCGGGAATAAGATAGATTTAACCGGGTTCGTATGCAGCCCCGTGGTTTCCCCAAAGACTCTGAGTATCTGGAGCACGCGTGGTCCGGAGAACCATGGGTCCGTGATGAAAAATACCGCATCGTCCGCATATAGTGCAATGCGATCAGAGCGCGAAGTCGACCAGTCAAAGCCCCGAAGGACCGGGTCCCACCGAACCCAAGCAGCTAGGGGCTCGATTGCCAAGGCAAACAGGAGAGGAGACAAGGGACAGCCCTGTCGAGTGCCCCTCCGGATAGTAAAGGGGGTCGAGCGGTGACCAGCTATGCGCACCGAGGCCGTCAAGTCCGTATACAACAGGCGCACATACGCAAGGAATTGGGGTCCAAAATTACATGCCTCCAGCAGTTGGAACAGATAAGTCCAGCTCAGAGAGTCGAAGGCCTTATCTATGTCGGCCAGCAGAATTGCCGCCGGCCTACCGAGAGCTGGAGCTGCGGCCAGTGCATTATGCACCCGCCGGATGTTATGGCGTGTGGCTCTCTGCGGCATAAATCCCGCTTGATCGGGATGGATTAAGTCCGGAACGCAGGATCGTAGCCGGTCGGCGACAACTTTCCCCAATAATTTGGGTTCAAAATTTATGAGGGATATGGGGCGGTAAGAAGAGGGTAATTCCGGGGTGCGCCCGGGCTTGTGGAAGAGCACGATTTCAGCATGCCGCCAGTCGCAGGGCAGGATAGCGGAGTCCTTGGCCTCCTGGATCGTCGCCAGAAGGTGGGGCCCCAGTCTTTGCGCTTGCGGGCGTAAGAAATCTAGCGGAAACCCATTAGGGCCTGGAGCTTTCCCCGAGCGGAGCGCGCCCAGCGCACCCGTCAGTTCCTCCACGGTGATCTGTGCCTCGAGCTGATCTCGCAGTTGGTCAGAGAGCCTCTTTGGCGGAATGTCTCGCAGAAACTCAGCGATGAGTTCGGCTGAGATTACTTCCTGTTCGGCGTATAGGGCTGTGAAATAGCGCGCAAACTCCCCGGCCACCTCCGCTGGCGCCGACACTAATGACCCGTTCGCTCCCCGGATTGTAGGAACGACCGCCGGGGATTTGTCAGCCTGACAAAGCCGATGAAGCATCTTACTCGACTTGTCTCCCCATTGGTATACCCGATGTTGGGACGCCTCCCAGATTTCTTTGGCCTCCCCCAAAAGATATTGCCGTAATTCTTGTTGTGCGAGAAGTAAGTTGCGCCGGAGACCGGGGCTCGGGTCTATGGCCAGTTGCTGTGCAAGGGTCAGTTGATGCGTTTCGAGAACCGCTAGCCGCTCGCGTCGCAAGCGCTTTTCATTGGTACAGTAACTTATATCCGCACCGCGGAGAGTGGGCTTTAGGGCTTCCCATAAAATACTTCCCGAGGGGGCGGTGGGGGCATTTAGGTCTATGTATGTGGAGACAGCTAGGTGGAGCATTTCCTGGTATTTGGGGCATCTCATGCGCCAGGGAGACATGCGCCATCGGAAAGGAGGTCTACGAGATCGTGTGTGGAACTGCAGCGCCACTGGGGAATGGTCAGACAATCCACGAGGGTGATGCAGTACCCGTGAAAAATGGTGGAGTGAGGCCTGAGGAGCAAAAAAGTAATCAAGACGAGATTGGGTCCCGTGCACTGTAGATAGAAATGTATAGCCCCGTTCCGAGGGATGATACTCCCTCCAAACATCCGCCCAGCCCAGTGTGCGCGCAAGGGAATAGAGTTTAGATGTGCCAGCGGGCTGTTGGGGGTCTTGGATCTTAGCCGGTCCAAAGGGCCCATTGTATCATTCCAGTCTCCACCCAGGAGCGTAAAGTCGTCGTGTATGGCGCCCCATTCCGCCGTGATCTTGGCGATGAAGGTCGAGCCCAACGGGGGGGGCATACACACTGCCTATGGTCACCCTCTCACCACCAAGCATGCAGGTCAGGAAAAGGTATCTGCCACCCAGGTCCGCCCGATGTGCTTGGTATTGGAACTGGACTTGACGGTGAATCAGGATTGCCACCCCCCTGGAGCCCCTAGCGAACCCAGCATGATAAATATGAAAGAAACCGAATCGGGCTAAACAAGGGGCCTTGGTGCCCAGGAGATGTGTCTCTTGGAGAAGAAGAAGGTCTGCCCGGTATCTCTTTGCCTGGCGCAAGACGGCGCCCCGTTTTACTTTATTCTGGAGGCCTCGTACATTCCACGAGACTACTGTAAGGTCTCCTAGGGAGGTTGTATCATCAGGTGCCATTTAGCCTGTGTCGCGGAATCTGTGGGAGGAGAAACGCGATGGTCTATGTGTGTCTGCAAAAAACAAATATAACAAATGAACTGAAAAACTTCCCTCAGACCCCCCATCCCCCACCCTACGCTGTCAAAAACAAGGAGCATCTGTCGCGGTGCAGGGGAGGCCAGGCCCCCAACAGTGGAAACCCGGGCCCCGGCACCAACAATACCCAACCCTCCCACCAAACATGTCGAACTTGGGGGTGCTCAAAAAGAGTCTGTGGCTTGGAAGTCCCATGGCGTGTCTACCACGCTACGCGGAGAAGGAGCATGCTGCTGTAGGCCCTCCCGGCCCAGGAATCAGATGTGTCCCTGCAGGGACAGGCAGTACCATGACCGGACGATCAGGAGGGTCGTGGTGGGCTTGTGGAGAGTCTGTCAGATCCTGAGCCGAGACGTTTTTTAGACTTTGTGCGCCGGGACCGGCTTCGCCGTGGCCCCAGGGAGGAGTCCGAATCACGGGAACATGGCGAGCCCAGCCGTATCTGAGGGCGCTCCTCGGCCCATGCAAGGACAGCCTCCGGGGTGTCGAAAAAGAAAGATTTGGAGTTGAAAATAATACGCATCCGGGCCGGATATAGCAGCATGTACTGCAGGTTCATTTCGCGTAGCTTGCGCTTGGCCGCCATGAGGATTGGCGTTGCTGTTGCACCAGCCGGGTGTAGTCCGGGAACACCATGACAGGTCGGGAAGCGTGCTGGAACAGATCCTTATGCTGCCGGGCACATCGGAGGATCGCATCACGGTCTGTATAGTTCATTACCCTAGCGATGACTGGCCTAGGGTTTTCGCCCGGAGGTGGTTTTGGGTCAGGGCCCGGTGGGCACGCTCAATTATGAAGCAGGGGAGAGCTGATCAGCAGGCATGAGGTCGGTCAGCCATTTTGTAATGAAGCAGGTCATGGAGGCCCCTTCGCACCCCTCCGGCAGGCCCACAAATCGCAGGTTATTTCGGCGTGCCCGGCCTTCCGCATCTTCGACCCTGGAGGCGAGTTCCCTGGACACCACTGTAAGCTTGATAACCTGCTTTTGCAGAGTTGAGACCGTGTCCTCGACCGTGGAGACCCGAGTTTCCGCCTCCGTAATGCGATCGACAGCCTTGCGGAGGTCTTGACGGAGGAATGACACCTCCGAGCCCACCGCCCCTATCTTGGCCTCCAATGTGTCCCTGGCAACATTGATCGCCTCCAGGAGGGCCGCGTTGTCGGGCGGCGGACTCGCCCCACCCGCCGGGGGGCCGCCACCAGCCGGTGCAGTGTAGTGGTCCAGCGTAGCCTGTCTTGGGCCGGGCGCCGCCTGGTTTGTCCTTGCCCATCGTGCGACCGAGGGTCGGAGGCAGCCCCTCACCCAGGGGGGACCCGGCGGCCCCCGAGGCCCCGCAGCAAGGATACGGTCCGATCAGTCACGATGTCCACGCCCCAGACCGGCACCCGGGCCCCAGAGGTGGCGCAGGCGGCGCCGGGGTCACCCCTCCGCTGCACACAATCCACTAGGCTCGGCGCCAGGCCCCACAGCGCAGCACCCAGAGGCCCGCAGCCGCAGGTCGCCGGTGCGCCGAGAGCTCCAAGAGTCCCGCCGGCTCCGTGTATCCCTCTAATGCGACAGACAAGAGGAGGCCAGCCGGGCAGAAGTAGAGGTAAAGGGCCCGGCAGGCCACCCCACCGATCCCTCGGGGCAGCAGACCGCCTCACAACAGCCGGGGGCCGACAGAGGGGAGGCTGAGGTCCCGGACCACGGGGAGGAGGCACCAGGAGGAGGGGGGGGAGATGTCAGCCGTCCCCCACTAGGCCAGTCCTCAGGGGCTGAGAGCGTAGGGGCGCCCCCCCGCCTCACTCACCCGATATCCAAGGCAGCCGGAGCCGGACGGGTCCCTGCGTCGCAGGGGCAATCGGATCTCTCGGCAGGGCGCCACCACCGACCAGGAGGAGCAGGTCCGCAGCCCCGACCGGGCCGCCGCACAATCAGCCGGTCCGCAGCTCCGCACCTCGGCGACCCGGCAGTGCAGTGTCCCTCGGGTCTCGCCGGCAATGTCCCGCACAGGCCTCAAGCCCCGATGCCTCCTGGCGCGCGGCCCGCCCACAGGCAAGGGGCGGCCGCTCCGGATGCAGCACCCAGTGGCGCCGCTCAGTCTCCGGCGGCGCGACGGGGCCAGGAGAGCTCGGCGGTCGCTCAGGCACGGTCCAGCGGGGCCCGAAGCGATCCGCCGCAGGGCCGGCTGGTCTGATGATCCTCCGCGAGGATTTTAAGGCGGATAATGGCACAGGTTTGGCGTGGTGACGCGGGACCCGATTAACTTGCGTCCGCCATGTTGGCTCGCCAAGCCACGCCACCTCTGTAAGAGTTTTACCAACTCTTTGTGTTGTAAGAGCAGTGCATCTTGTGGCATTATATCAATGTCAGGATGTAGTGTGTGTAGGAAGGTGGAATCTGACTATATGGTTGCCCCCACTTTTTTAATGGTGTTTTGCTGGTTTATGACTTAGTTGGACTGGGATCCTGCTATTCAGGGCCCCAGTCTATCTGCTTTCTCTGTAAAAAGGTTTCCATGTGCCTTAGGCACATCACTGATTGGGATCTGGAGTGCCCTTATAAGTCCCTAGTATATGGTATACTATGTACCAAGGGCATAGGTACCTCAGAGGCTTGCCAGGGGCTGCAGCATGTATTATTCCACCCCTGGAAGGCCATCCAAACTGACACCACAGGTCTGCTACTGCAGCCTGGGTAAGGTGGTGCATGCACCCCTTACTGTGATATAGGTTACCTATATCACTAAATACATACACACATATAAACCTATAAGTCACTCCTAAGGCAGGCCTTATCAATCCTAAAGGCAGAGTGCATGGTTCCTATGTGAGAGGGTGCCCCTGCATGAGCAGGGCCCCTCTGCAGTGTTCGGAGACCATCTCTGATGCTGTTTGTAGTGCAGCCTGACCATATACTCTTAAGCGCATTATATCCCCGCGGTAAAATGCTAACTTTGGAATGGCTGCACCTAAACATGTCGTGTTTGGTGTCAAACATCTTGGAATACTACCCCCGCCAATTCTGGTGGCGGGGGTAGCATTCCACCCTTCTGGAGGGAAAGACATGTTAACTCTAACTAACCCGGTAACTTCTCTCCAAAGCCCTGGCATCACAAAATGGATGCTGCTGCCACAGACACGAGTCTGGCCTCCTGCTGCTGGACGAAACTCCGGCAGGGGAGGCCTGGACAATAGGTTTCCTGTCCCAGGGAGGTGTGACCACCTCCCCAGACAGGATAATGTGTATTGGGGCTGGGCGGGAGCACCATCTGTGTGCTTTGAAGTCCTGCACTGGGGGCACATTTGGTGTCCCTGTGCATACCCCAGTTCAAACCGGATCAGGGGCTTGCAGCCCCTGCTTTGGCGCGAACTGGACAAAGGGACAGGGGTGTAGCCACCCCTCTGCCCTGACCCACCCATAGGTGGGGCCACAGAGTAGTCCAACCCCTATCTTTAGTATAAAGGTAGGAACCCAGTCCTTAGGACTTTAGATTATACCTGGACGAAACTCTGAAACTGAATCCTGGACCTTCGACGCTCTACGACAAGATTAGAGGACTGAAGAATCTCCCTTGGGGTCAAGGAGTGACTCCCCTGCTTGGCAGGCACCAAAGAAGCATCTGTCCGGTTCGCATTTCTGAAACTCCCGTCGGACGCCGAAGTCATCGCATCACCAGAGGTGGATTCTCAGACTTCCCTGAGGCTAACCTGAGTCCCCAGCAAAGCTGAGGCCCGTGGCTATCGTGGGTGACTTGAGACCGTGACCCCTGGACACCGAGCACATTTGCAAGTGCACCATCTTCTGGGTCTCCCAAGAAGTCGTGCTTTGGGCTCCGAGTAGCCCTAGCCTCCTGCACCACCTGCACCGAAGATCACTGGCCCCCACTCCACGAGTGTCCTGTAAGCCAGCTCCACGTGCGGCGTCACGAGGCTCCTTCGCGGTCGCTAGCCCGTTGGCTAGTAGCCCTTAACGAAGGCCAATCCTTTTCTTACTTGGCATCCTGGTTGCTCCAGGCCTGCCCTCACTTACCTTTGCTGGGTGAGTTCCACAGACCTTGCTGGTCTGCACCATCGACGATCTACATCTTCCTCGAGACTTGCCGTTGCCAAGGCTTGTTGGGTCCAATCCGGTCGGCGACACCTCAGCACTCGACAGACATTGTGTACCAGCCCGAATCCTGCTCCTGGTTGCCGACAACGCCTCCTGGACCTCGTGGCTGAAGAGTCAAGACGACCGTCAACGCACCTGAAGCACTCGACATCGGTGGGCATCTGTCCATCGCCTTCCTGGTCACTGGCTAGTGACCCAGACTCTGTCCCCTCTGCTTTCAGGTTCTTCAGAACTCCGATCCACTCTTGGATCCACCCGGACACTTTTCTCTTGGCCGCCAGCAGCACTTTGCAGCAGATCGCCATTCGAATCGACAACGAAACCCGACCCCGAAAGGCACCTATGCACCCGGCTTCCCTGGGTGAGGTAACACGAGTACTCCGGTGCTCCCGTGGGTACAGACTCTTCAAAGTCCTAGATCTCAAAGGGTTTTGTCCTAGTCCTCTTTTAAGTGTCCCTTTTCTATGATTTCCCGATCCCGACTTTCTCCATAGAAGTCAACGGCGTATCGCGGTTGTGTATTTACACTGCACGCGTCTCCCGTAGGTCCCCTGTGTCACTACCTTGGGTGGTTCCTTGTGGTCCAAGCACTTCTAGAGGCTCTAGGCCTAGTGTCTAGTTCAGTCGTGGTTTGCATACCACTTTATTGGTATATGGTTTGGTACGCCCCTAGGGCCCAAACGTGTATTTGTGCTATTACTGTGATTTGATAACTTCTAACTTATGTACTTCGAACTCTAGCCTCATAAAGAGACTAGAGGGGTGTGTTTAGCAATAAATACATATATTTTGAATATATACCTGGTGTGGTGCTCTTTCATTTGGTCACTCCAGAGATTATAGACTGGTAAAACAAGCTGCTTTACATTCCTTCAAGACTTAGCCTGAAGGCTGCTCTCCATAGCTACCACTAGGATAGCTTTCAATAAGGTTGTCTTTAACCTATCTCCAATAAGGGGTTGTTTGGACTGGTGCAAGGTGCCCACTATAATTAGTGGACAGCATATGCCAGGCCAACTTCTCACATTGGTGTGCAGCGTGTGGGATTCCAGCTTGCTATTGTTTTACCAGATAATCTCAATTGAATTGATCAACTGAAAACCACTAAAGGTACCTAAGGTACATATAATTTAAGCTTAGAATACAGTAAGTTCTACTGAACTTAGAGTTGTGTGTTAAGGGATAGCACAACCCTTTCTACAACTCAAGAGAGTTTAGTAGGCCACACTAGAGTAGGTAGTGCATACACCACACCACACTAGTAATGTCTTTAAGGGCAGGATCCAAAGAATCCTTGCAGGAAGGCATTGAGCTTCCACCCTCCAAGTATGATACACTCCCATTCTTGGAATTGAGAGCTTTATGCAACTTGAGAATAATAAGGACAGGCCAAAGCCCCACCACCCAACACCTCAAGGAGTTGTTGGTGGCTTATGACCTTAGTAGGCCCTTGGGGACTGAAGGGGCAGGAGCTGAGGGTGGGGCAGAGGAAGAGGAGGAGGCCAGGGGTACCAATACCCCCAGCCCCCTCTGAGACTGGCCAGGAGGGTGACAATGACCCTGACCTGGATAACCCAATCCCTCCTGTGGAAGATGATGAGGATGATCAGAATGATGCCCTCTTTGTCCCCCAGGAAGGATTAAGAGTGTGCCCAGGAAGTCTAGATCTCCTTCTCAGGAGTCTAACCACTCTGGCACCTCCATAGGGAGCTCTATCTCCTCTCACAGGAGGGAATCCTCTCATGAGAGAAGAGCCAGACTGGTCCAGTATGAGGAAACTCAGCTGGAAATCAGAAAAAGCAATTGGCTTTAGATAGGGAATCCCTAGATCTCCTTAGAGAGAGAAGAAAGTTGGGACTAGAGTCCCATGGTGGCAGCAATATCCCTAGAGATAGGGACAGGTCTTATGACCATAGAAACCTAAACAAGATTGTCCCTCCCTACCAGAGTGGGGATGACATCCACAAATGGATAACTGCACTGGAGAGGGCCTGTAAAGTTCAGAAGGTCCCCCAGAGGCAGTGGGCAGCAATCTTGTGGCTCTCCTTTGCAGACAAAGGTAGAGACAAGCTCCTCACTGTAAGAGAGGAGGATGCTGACAATTACACAGTCTTGAAGAGTGCTCTGATAGATGGGTTTGGCCTAACCACTGAACAGTATAGGTTGAAGTTCAGAGACACCCAAAAGCTCAGACTCAAGACTGGGTTGATTTTGTAGATTGTGCTACAAAGGCTCTGGAAGGTTGGATACATGGCAACAAAGTGCATTACTTTTTAGGATTGTACAATTTGATTATGAGGGAGCAGATCCTTAATAATTGTCAAAACCAGCTTTTGCACCAGTATCTGGTGGACTCTGATCTGACCTCTCCCCAAGAATTGGGAAAGAAGGCAGACAAATGGGTCAGAACCAGAGTAAAAACTAGAAATCAGGGTGGTGACCAGAAGAAAGATTCTACTAAGTCCCAAGAGAAAGGTGGGGATAAATCTAAGGATAAGTCCCCTACAGGGCCCCAAAATTCCTCTCCTGGGGGTGGGTCCCAAACTCCTTCCTCTCCTGAAAAGAAACCATATTGCCATGTCTGTAAAAAGCCTGGGCACTGGAAAACTGATCCCAGTTGCCCCAGGATTGGCAATAAAGAAAATGTTCCTCCCACAACTACTACCACCCCTCCTGGTACTACCAGTAGTAATCCTCCAGTTGGGAGTAGTGCACCCAAAAAGTTAGGTGCTTTTGCAAGAGGAACAGAGGTGGGCCCTAGTTTAGACAGGGACCCCTCAACAGACTCCTCTGACTCTGATGGTGGTATAGGATTTGCCACCTTTACCATGGGTCCCATAGCATTGGGCAGGTACAGATTGGAGCCAATAATTAATGGTCAGAAAGCTGTGGCATTTAGGGACACAGGGGCTAGTGTCACCATGGTGGAAGGGAAACTAGTCCCCCTCACCAGCTTTTACCTGAGTTTAAATACCAGGTGACCAACATTGATGGTGTCAGAACAGATCACCCCATGGCCATAGTCAATCTCAGCTGGGAGGGGGTCACAGGCCCAAAGAGAGTGGCAGTGTCCCCCACCTTACCTGTAGATTGCCTGATGGGCAATGATCTGGAGATTTCAGCCTGGGCTGAAGTTGAACGCCAAACACATCTCAGGATGCTGGGCGTCCCTGTAAAGGTTAGTGGGGCTGTGATGGCCACAGCCCCAGCCCAATAATTTAGAAAGATGGAGCCTGAAAGAATGGCCCACTCTCCCCAAAAGAGAGCACAAGGGTTGAAGAAAAGTCTTCTTCCCTCCAGACAGTAGGTAAGGGTCAGCCTCCTCAGGGAACTGACCCTACCCCTAGTGAAGGAACTGCCCCAGAGGTAGTCAGGCCTGGCCTGGCCACACCCCTGATGGCAGAGGACCCTTCCAAGGTGGTACCCAGTCTGGAGCAGGTAACCTGCCCCTCTCTACCCTGCCTCAGCCAGCCCAGGGCTGCAGAGGTCAGGGAGGTCAGTGGACCCCCAGGGCCCCCTGTCCAGAGGAACCCCCCATCAACAGATTAGGGGCACCCAGTCTAGTAGTCCTAGCCAGGTGAAAACTCCTCTACACACTGAGGGATCCCCCATGCCTTTATGTAGGGACCTCCCCAGAAGGACTCTGGTAGGCAAGGGCAAACCTGGGACCTGAAGGTTCCAAACCTGCCCTGTCCCTCCAGTAGTCCATCCAAAGGGACCCAACCCCCAGCTGTAGGCAGCCAAAGGTTGACCCTTAGAGCAAAGTGCAACTCAGTCATGGAAAGACAGGCATACATGGTGACCAGTGATCTGAGGAAACTGAGGCCAACATTCCTAGGGCCTCACTTCCCTACTCAGACACCTCACCAGCCTTGTACTTTACCTAAGCACACCACAGGTAGTGATTCCTCATGGTGGAGACCCTCTCATACCCTTAGGGTGAGGGATTGCTTAGTGGACCATATGACAGGGGGCAACCATGCTAGTGCAGGTGCTTCCTTATATGACCACTTAGTCAATGAAGGCTCAACTGGCCAAGGTTAGCCTTATCTCCTTTCGTTTGGGGGGGTTATGTAGGAAGGTGGAATCTGACTATATGGTTGCCCCCACTTTTTTATGGTGTTTTGCTGGTTTATGACTTAGTTGGACTGGGATCCTGCTATTCAGGGCCCCAGTCTATCTGCTTTCTCTGTAAAAGGTTTCCATGTGCCTTAGGCACATCACTGATTGGGATCTGGAGTGCCCTTATAAGTCCCTAGTATATGGTATACTATGTACCAAGGGCATAGGTACCTCAGAGGCCTGCCAGGGGCTGCAGCATGTATTATGCCACCCCTGGAAGGCCATCCAAACTGACACCACAGGTCTGCTACTGCAGCCTGGGTAAGGTGGTGCATGCACCCCTTACTGTGATATAGGTTACCTATATCACTAAATACATACACACATATAAACCTATAAGTCACTCCTAAGGCAGGCCTTATCAATCCTAAAGGCAGAGTGCATGGTTCCTATGTGAGAGGGTGCCCCTGCATGAGCAGGGCCCCTCTGCAGCGTTCGGAGACCATCTCTGATGCTGTTTGTAGTGCAGCCTGACCATATACTCTTAAGCGCATTATATCCTCGCGGTAAAATGCTAACTTTGGAATGGCTGCACCTAAACATGTCGTGTTTGGTGTCAAACATCTTGGAATACTCCCCCCGCCAATTCTGGCGGCGGGGGTAGCATTCCACCCTTCTAGAGGGAAAGACATGTTAACTCTAACTAACCCGGTAACTTCTCTCCAAAGCCCTGGCATCACAAAATGGATGCTGCTGCCACAGACACGAGTCTGGCCTCCTGCTGCTGGACGAAACTCCGGCAGGGGAGGCCTGGACAATAGGTTTCCTGTCCCAGGGAGGTGTGACCACCTCCCCAGACAGGATAATGTGTATTGGGGCTGGGCGGTAGCACCATCTGTGTGCTTTGAAGTCCTGCACTGGGGGCACATTTGGTGTCCCTGTGCATACCCCAGTTCAAACCGGATCAGGGGCTTGCAGCCCCTGCTTTGGCGCGAACTGGACAAAGGGAAAGGGGTGTAGCCACCCCTCTGCCCTGACCCACCCATAGGTGGGGCCACTGAGTAGTCCAACCCCTATCTTTAGTCTAAAGGTAGGAACCCAGTCCTTAGGACTTTAGATTATACCTGGACGAAACTCTGAAACTGAATCCTGGACCTTCGACGCTCTACGACAAGATTAGAGGACTGAAGAATCTCCCTTGGGGTCAAGGAGTGACTCCCCTGCTTGGCAGGCACCAAAGAAGCATCTGTCCGGTTCGCATTTCTGAAGCTCCCGTCGGACGCCGAAGTCATCGCATCACCAGAGGTGGATTCTCAGACTTCCCTGAGGCTAACCTGAGTCCCCAGCAAAGCTGAGGCCCGTGGCTATCGTGGGTGACTTGAGACCGTGACCCCTGGACACCGAGCACATTTGCAAGTGCACCATCTTCTGGGTCTCCCAAGAAGTCGTGCTTTGGGCTCCGAGTAGCCCTAGCCTCCAGCACCACCTGCACCGAAGATCACTGGCCCCCACTCCACGAGTGTCCTGTAAGCCAGCTCCACGTGCGGCATCACGAGGCTCCTTCGCGGTCGCTAGCCCGTTGGCTAGTAGCCCTTAACAAAGGCCAATCCTTTTCTTACTTGGTATCCTGGTTGCTCCAGGCCTGCCCTCACTTACCCTCGCTGGGTGAGTTCCACAGACCTTGCTGGTCTGCACCATCGACGATCTACATCTTCCTCGAGACTTGCCGTTGCCAAGGCTTGTTGGGTCCAATCCGGTCGCCGACACCTCAGCACTCGACAGACATCGTGTACCAGCCCGAATCCTGCTCCTGGTTGCCGACAACGCCTCCTGGACCTCGTGGCTGAAGAGTCAAGATGACCGTCAACGCACCTGAAGCACTCGACATCGGTGGGCTTCTGTCCATCGCCTTCCTGGTCACTGGCTAGTGACCCAGACTCTGTCCCCTCTGCTTTCAGGTTCTTCAGAACTCCGATCCACTCTTGGATCCACCCGGACACTTTTCTCTTGGCCGCCAGCAGCACTTTGCAGCAGATCGCCATTCGAATCGACGACGAAACCCGACCCCGAAAGGCACCTATGCACCCGGCTTCCCTGGGTGAGGTAACACGAGTACTCCGGTGCTCCCGTGGGTAGAGACTCTTCAAAGTCCTAGATCTCAAAGGGTTTTGTCCTAGTCCTCTTTTAAGTGTCCCTTTTCTATAATTTCCCGATCCCGACTTTCTCCATAGAAGTCAACGGCGTATCGCGGTTGTGTATTTACACTGCACGCGTCTCCCGTAGGTCCCCTGTGTCACTACCTTGGGTGGTTCCTTGTGGTCCAAGCACTTCTAGAGGCTCTAGGCCTAGTGTCTAGTTCAGTCGTGGTTCGCATACCACTTTATTGGTATATGGTTTGGTACGCCCCTAGGGCCCAAACGTGTATTTGTGCTATTACTGTGATTTGATAACTTCTAACTTATGTACTTCGAACTCTAGCCTCATAAAGAGACTAGAGGGGTGTGTTTAGCAATAAATACATATATTTTGAATATATACCTGGTGTGGTGCTCTTTCATTTGGTCACTCCAGAGATTATAGACTGGTAAAACAAGCTGCTTTACATTCCTTCAAGACTTAGCCTGAAGGCTGCTCTCCATAGCTACCACTAGGATAGCTTTCAATAAGGTTGTCTTTAACCTATCTCCAATAAGGGGTTGTTTGGACTGGTGCAAGGTGCCCACTATAATTAGTGGACAGCATATGCCAGGCCAACTTCTCACAGTGTGTAGCCGGCTAATGTCGGCCATGTAGCTCCTGGTCTACCTAGTGGACCGAACCTGGTTTTATTTATTTGTTGTAGGGCGCCATTAAACCAGAAATTGTGGTCCTGGTCAGTGTGCGGAATCTTAATCTCCTCGAACGGAGTGTAGACCGCTGGGACTTTTTCATGTATGTAAGAATGAAAAGTCTGAGTTGTTGCATTTACTGATGGGAATGTAACCCAAGAATAGAACACATCTGTTTTATAATCTTCGTGTGCCTCTATTAATATCACTGTACCTCCTCGGTCTGTTAAACCATGTCTGAGGGGTTTTTGTGTGAGTGTATGCCTGATTTTGGGTGCAAAATGTATTGCATTTGCTTCCTCTTTGTCGTTTGAGACCTGTGTCCCAGTGACAGGAGCAGCTGCCTCGACAGACATTGTGTTGTGAAAACAAAATGTCCTAAAAGAGGGTTTTAAGATAAGGTTTTAAAAGGCACAATTGTTCGGGAACTTTTTCCTTCAAGCTTGATTAACCAACAGCCAATACATAGGAAGATTGCCTACTCAGCTGTGGCGGAATTTTGTGCCTACGCACTCCAGACGTCTCTGGCGTTTTGTGAGTAGGGGTCTCTGAGAATAAGCATGACTGAACTACTCAGATTCTACTTTTAAATAAGTGCCAAATTCACGTTTGGGCGCCATGTAGTGTAGTTCCTATTTCCCTAATAGGTTCTGCGCATTGGAATAACATACTCTATAGGCTTGGCATAGGACTGAGGTCGGTATGCCCCTATCGCGTATATTAAACTTAATTACTGTGTACCAGCTAGCTCAGAGGCCACTAGAAACTTCTTGACAACAAGAAGGGAATAGCTTCTGGCAACCACATAACATAAAACCCTGATCCCTCAGGATCGTAGAAACAATATACTACTTTTCATTCAGTCACTCATCTCAGAGAAGTACATAGAAGAAACAGCCGGGTGTGTTTACAATAAAATTTATTGCACAGTTGTTATTCTAGTACTGGTTATATGTGCTGCGACAATTGTTGGACAGTAGCAGAGAAATATGGGCAGCAGTGCAGTTAAATAAAAATGCATGGTACAGTTTTACTATAGTGCAATAGTAATGAACACATACATGAAATACAGAATGCATTTAAGATAAAGCCTATACCCCTATGATGCCTAACTAGATGTACCTAAGTGTACCTAGCATGTGTGTAGGTCTTAGAGAGCCAAGAGTCCCTCTAGGATTTAGTCTAACCCCATTACCTTAGTGGGGACTTCATCCTGGTCTCGAGCTGGACACCCCAGGATGGGTGGATGGACCTCTGCCAGCTGGAGCTGTGGCATGTTGCAGGTTGCAGCGTCTCAGGTCAGAGTGTCGGCATGGAAAGTCTCGGTCCCCTCTAGTTTGCTTGGGCAAAGGGAGGTATATTTATACCTGATAGGTGCCTTGGAATGTTAGTATTGACGTACAGTCGGTCAGAGGAAGACGTCAGGAATGAGCCCTTAGGAAATAGTGGTTCATGCATATTTAATGAGTTCTTGGAGAAATCAATAATCCTGTGCTAGGGAAAATCCCAAGAGCTAAGGGTCTGTTTCTAAGAACTCGTTGTGACGTAGGTTAGTCACTGTTGGACATGGATATGACGTATTTAGGATGGACCGTCTTCTGCACCCAGAGCACACGTCAGATAAGGGACAGCCGTTGTTGCTCGTTATTTGTGAAAGGAGGGCCAATGTAGGTGAAAGGGCCTGCCTGTCTTTGTGGCACGAAGGATTTGTGCCTCTGAAATTGCGCACCTTTGTTAGTTCCTCAATCCAGCACATAACAACTAGGCGCTCCTCTTTGACGCTCATCTCAAAACTCAGCTATTGTACAAACTCTGCTCGCACGGCGCATCATGATGTAAATAAACAAAGCACTGGGGGTGTCACTGGGTTTGCATATTTGGAGAAAAGTTCACTACCGTTTCATTTTTTCACTTGTGATGGAATAATTTGGGGATCCACTGGAATGCTATAAAGATAGTCAATGATTTTGTAGACTGTGCATGTGGGGTAAGGGGAGTGGACGCATATGTGATCCAGATAAGCTTTTTTTCCAGTCCTTTTCACACCTTCCTCAATACAAGGTTTCAACTAGAGGAATTGCATTGCTCTGCAGGCAATCCAGACTCGGATCTGCCCCATCTAAAGGAACACTTGACAGTATTGCTCTTTCAGCATTGACCCAACCTTTATTCCTGTGCATGTTTTTTGCTGTCCCCGATCTAATGACTTGGCTTTGTCTTAATAAATTAACATTGTTAACTTTCATCCTACTCTTCTTACTCCTTACAACTTTTCAGGACTGCCTGTACCCCAGGAGGAGTGGAACAAAACTGCTAAATGATGCCATCTTTTCAGCATGATTAAGACCTTCTCTGCACATGTAGTCTCCTCATTGTTTGTATCACCAATTGTCTCAGCTGGGATGTTTTCACCTATAGGAATGACTTCTTCTTGTCCGCCATCTTTTTTGTCCATTTACTGTATGATCACTACCTGCCCTTCCTGGAAGGCGTGTTCGAGTCAGATTTCTATTTTTTTATTGGCTATAAAAATAAAGGTCCTCTGTCTGCATGGCATTGAAAACATACCTTAAGCAATGCATACAGTGCAGTATTTTCTTAGCCTCTAAGTCACTCAAGACCCACCTGTCATGTTTGGGGAGTTCTCACTGGCAACTTCGGACTTTTCTATGCCAGAGCTCAGCCAAGGCCTGTGAGTACGAGAAATGATGTTGAAAATAGACAAATACAGCTGGAGACCATGGACTTGGTGAACAAGGGCCTGTCACTGCTGGTTCAGTGGGATTTGGGGTCACTCGCAGCAGCACAAATATTGCCATTTTCCATCTGTTGTCATGGTTACCTAGCTCTATGGAAGACCCTCAGCTGCCCCATTAATGGTGGACGCAGTCTTTGCAAATCACAGTGGCTCTTGGTGGGAAAATACCTAGTTTCAAGACTTGGGGCCCCTTAGACCAGCCAACCTGTTCAGATCTTCTAAGTTTATTAAAGTTCTGCAGAGACATGATCTTTTCCTTAAGCACCCAACAGACTGATCACCCTAGGGTTGATCTGACCTTGCATGAAAGTCGAGGCACCCTTTGCCAAATCCCTTCCATCAGATGTCCAAACTCCCACCACAGGCCTGTTAAATTTATACTAGTGTTTCTTGGATTTGAATGTGGCTCTACTGGTTACTCCAAATCCAAACTTTGAGTTGGCGCACCATTTTATGAGAGAGTACAAGGTTTTTATTCTGAGATATGGGAACCTGTACCCAGCCGTTATGTGGGTTCTCCTTTTATTCATCACAAAAAGCACAAAACCAATGTCGGAAGGAGAAGAACACACCGTTCTTCTGCATCATGTCATCCGTTTCTGGAGATAGATCTGAAAATGAGCCCTTCAATTCTCCTTTTCATTAGTTTTGAACCTTCTAAAATATTTTTAACAGAGGCTGGAGAAGTAAGGATCCTCCTTTTAATGTACCAGTTACTATACATGACAAGTCTCGATTACCAATTCAGAGTCTACCCTTTGGCCTAAAATCAACTGTAAAGGATCATTACGAAGTGCCTGGTGGCATTTCGCTCTGGACTAAGTGATGTGGTATTCTCTTACCTAGCAGCTCGTGGAGAGCCGAACATAGCTACAAGACTAAGCTTCTACAAAGCCATCTCTTCGACTCTCTATGGTTAACCCTCTACAGTAAAGTCAACATTGCTCCTTACCACCCTCCTGCAGTTTTTGGAAGATGTCCTAGACATACATTCAGGGCACGCTTGCCCATTACGAATTGCATTATTAAAGTCCTGGCAGCTGTCAATTCATTTTGAAACCTAGCTTGATGCAGTTTTGCTATTTAAGGGTGAGGTCAATACAAGAGGAACTTGGCTAAGTGGGTGCAGCTTACCAGCTGTTGAGATAAACCTGTTATGATGACATCACAGTTGAAGAGGGTCCTAACATGGTGGGGCAAAGATCAGAACATCTCTGCATGACTATGGTTTCTAGTTAAAGCTGCACACTTCGTCATGACAACAGATTCGTCGACGTAAGGCTAAGAGGCCACATCCAAGATTTGTTGACAAAAGACTGAGACAGTGACATATCAATGTACTTGATCTAATGGCCATTTGGGGCATCCTGCAAGCGTTCCTCCGAAGGATACTTGGCTCCCATGCATGGATGCAAGGATCATCTTTGTTGATCATTGTGGACAACTCCTGCATTTCCTTTGACAACCAGCAAAGAGGGACAGGAGGAGGTGCTGCTACTTTGTAAATTAGTTACTCCATATGATATTTCTCTGACTGCAGAACACCTACCAAGCATCAGGTACAGCTAGTCTAGTGCACTCAGCAGGATAACTAAGTGTCACAAGAAGTAGTTGTATCAGAGTCGGCTAATGGTGAGGCATGCGACAACTGGCACTATTTGCCACTGAGGCCAACAAGAAGTGCTGGTTCTACACCCGGTATGAGCAGCCAGGTTTGGGATTGCCTTTTCAATTAGCTAATTTTATAAAGCTAAAAGTATTTAAATGAACTCTAAATTAGTTTTGATGATGCAGAAATTCTAAATATCTACTTTTTCCCTCAAATACTATCGCTTCGTTTGAGAGTTTGCTGTATTACTGGACATTCATTGATGCCTGAAGCTCTATATGGTAAGGGCAAAAGACTTCAGATTAAGACCAGCTCTTAGTGACTTTTAGTCAGCCCAGGAAAAGCCATCTTTCCGACCATGGGGGCTGCAGCCATCACTTCTGTGATATCCAACCCAACCACTCAGTTCAGGGAAGAGTGAGCACTCAATCACCAAACGCTATTGTAGCAACAAAAGCCCACTACACAACGGTGCCACTTTTGGGCATTTCAGAGTGGCCACATGAAAGAGCCCACATGTTCACAAAACACTCCTGTTTAAAAATAGAAATTGTAAGAGAACCTGCAGCTGGGCAAGAGGTCCTTCATAACCTGTTCAGATAATGGTGAAATTGATTTGCACCGACTATTCAATATTGTGTTGTGTTTCTACTGATGAACATTTTAATCTACTGCTTGCTAATTATATTTGAGCATGTGAATATGAATTATCCTATACTGGAGTTGTATCTTGCCTGTAAATATGGTTCTGCAGCTTAAGTCGATCGCGGTAGATATAAATAGCACTCCGGTAGGGTGGAATCCTACAGTCTCACATTAACGAGTATTCTACTTGCCAACACGAATAAGGCATATATATCAATTGGGCACAGTTTTATATTTTCTCCAAATAAAAATAAGCAGAACTGATGAACATCCCCTACCAAAACCAAAACATCCCCTACCACCCATACCCTACCTATGCCGACCAAACAGCGGCTCAAAGTTATTTTGAATCCTATTTCTATGTTTAATGCTTACAAATATTGCTCGCCATCCATGTAATCGGCCCATGTACCACCGCAGTGGTTGGGCCACAATCCTAAATCAGAAAGAAATTACCACAGTAGCATCAGCATCAAGAAAATGTAATGCGCACAATTTCAAAATGCTTTCGTTTCTTTAGATTCCAAACAGAAATCAGAAAAATCTCTTTTTTTGTAGGAAACAACAATTTCTCGGTGAACATATAGGCAATAGTTAGATTAAATTCATGGATTACAACGTGGTACGTAGTAAAGTGCAGGAAGTTTGAGCATAAATAACGCCACCAGTGATAACGACGTATCTCGTGCAGTAGAATGAAGAGCAAAGTAAATTAAATTATGGTTCTGTAAATTGCCTAGTATCACGGTACCACGGGGAAGAATATCATAAAGTGTGTGTGTGTGGGGCGGGGGAGGGTGTTCGTGTTCGTATCCCCAGCACCTGAGTTCAGATATGTAGTGCGGGGTATGCCAAGAGATGTCCATGTCGGTCTGGAGAGAATTTCACGGATTATAGCCCAGAGACCCAGTCTATCGGGCGTCACTTTCTCACGCGCATTGTCGACCCACGTCATCCCGGTGATGGCTTAGGGCATCCTCAGAACGGGGACCAAGGGAGTCAAAGAATAAGGGGGACGAGATGGGAGTCATTCTAGTCTGCGTAGCCTGTATAGAGACGGGAGGCGGGTGTGGGTCGCACATGCCTGTGAGTCATACGTGGAATGCTGTTCAATATCCTCTCTCGGTGGGATTTACCGAGTCTGTGGAGCTGGAAGGGCTGATAAAAGATCAGGGTTGGCGATTCGAGTGGTTTTATGCATTCAGGAACATTAGAGGTAAGGCTAATTAATATGCATACCGGGAGTAATTCTGGCTGGTTATGGATCCCTCGTGCTGTAAGAATCTGGGGGGTAAAGGAAGGATAGTCGGAAAACTGGTGTCGTGTACGGTCAAGTACTGGAAGCATTAGAAGCAGATGATTGCACATAACTTTGTAGAAGGATTAGTGCTGCTTCATTGAAGCGGAAGAGCGACACTGTTTAGTTTGTCTCTTCGTTAACAAACACGTTTCTGAGCGAAAGGGAGGGAAGTCAGAAAAGTGTTGTGTAGAAAGTTCAGACAGTGAGCATATTAGAAGCGGATATTGGCGCGTACTTTTATTTATTTTTTTAAATGAGAGCCCCGGGGAGGTGGCAGTCCCCGGGGCTGCGTGGGGGCTACGTGCCCCCCGCAAAACAAATGAAGCCCCGGGGAGGTGGCGGTCCCCGGGGATGCGGGGCCCCCGCTATACATTTTTTGCATGCCCCCGGGACCTGGCCCACCCGGGGGCTTAAAAATAACGAAGCGCGGGAGCCCGCGCTTCGTTTTTTAAAAAACATTTCGTCCCGATTCGCGCACCCAGCGCGAATTCGGACGATATTTAAAAAAAAAAAAATGCTTTTTTTGGCCCTGGGGGTCCTTGTGGGACCCCCTGAGCAGGCCTAGGGGGTCAGGGTGTTTCTACCCTGCCCCCTTTTCTTGTTTTTTAACGTTTTTTCTACTGTTTTCTTGTGACTCGGTTCTACCGAGTCACAAGATGGCTGCCAACACTTCCTGGTTTGGAGTGTTGACAGCCAATTAGAATAAAGCTCGTGGTCGGGAGGGTCCGCGGATCCACCGCGCCGCTAGATATCGAAACTTTTATTTTTGATTTTCTCAGCAACTACTGAATGAATTTACACCATTGAAAAAAGGGCTCTTTCTGAACCAAGGGCTACCTTTTTGCCAAATTTGGTGTAATTCCGTTCAGCAGTTCGAGCTGTAGCCGTGTCTAAAGTTTCCTATGGAAAATAACATGGAGAAAACACGTTTTGAGACCCCCTTTTTCTCGGCCCCGCTTGGCGAATCACCCCGAAAGTTTCAAGATAGGAGCTGACCGGAGCGCCCACTAGTTTTGAAAATTTCACGAAGATTCGTCATCCGGCGCCAAAGTTATTGGGAAAAGAAAAACGCTTTTCCTATGGAAACTAGGTCCTAACTATAACTATCTACTGGCGACCGCCAGTAGATAATATATATATATATATATATATATATATATTGAGAATAACTATAAAAATACTTTGTTTGCCCTAATTTCGGAAATCCGCTTTGTACAATGAAGAACAAGATGTGCGGAGCACCGTCATTCGCAAATTATGCGCAGAAAACCCAACTTCACTCAAAATGTATGCAATGGTGTGCCTGTCACCAAGCACCAAATGCCTAGTGTGAATGTAATGAGAGCAGCTGAGCAGCTGAGTCACGGCTGAGCGGATCGGAGCATCGGAGCAGCGGGAAACGCGGGACGGAGTGAGCGAGGCATCGGAGGGACCGTGCGGGGGCCCGCAACCAGCAACTCGCGGCCCCCACAGAGAGCTGTAGCAGAGGTAAGCGTAAGGCTGTGTATGCGAGCAGCCCACCACCATCACTGTGGGAGCCGGCCGCCAGCAGCCAGTAACCAGACCCCGCAACCAATCAGCCAGTCTGCAGCAAACCGCAGACAAAGGTGGGTAGCGGTGAGCTGCGTGCTGGGAAGTCGCTGGGAAGCCGCGGAACAAAGGAAAGGCGGCTTGCCATAGTGAAAGTTCCCCAAGCTCCCCAGGCAGAGTAACACCAACATGACGGGGGTGTGCAGAGTGAAGCGGAGTGAAACAAGCGTGGCCGCCATTAGGCGCGGTCACGGAGTGCGAGCCCGGAGAGCCAGCGGAAGCGGCCCAACTAGGTTGGGTGCAGCTTGCGGTCCGCCAGTGTGCCCTGCTCACTATCTCTCGTACCATCAGCGCCCCCACTGCCTGCACCTTGCCTGCACTTCGCCGCAGCCTGCATCTTGTCCTCCTCAGTAAGTCTACCCGCCTGACTCGTTGTAAATCTTGTCTACAATTCCCCGCCCCTTCAGCACTAAAGTCCACAGCCCAGGGCAGCAGGAGGCAGTGACTCCTTGACACGCACGGTGGGCCGTGGCAGCATAGAGGGGGGGTCCACCCTGTGCCTCTCGCCCTGCGCTTTGAGCCTCCCTGCCAGCCCTGCTGCCCTTTCTAAACACCACCTCTGAGGCCACCTTTAACAGCAGATGAGGCCATCCACACAACACCAACTGCTTGTTAGAACCCCTTAATCTTAATCTGCACTTCAAGCTGCTCCTAGCCGACACCGAGTTTATATCTACAACGCACTGTCATCCGAGCAGCCCGAACAGCTCAAGAAAGCACAAGGAAGTAACAGAAGGAGGGACACAGGATACAGGACATACGTCACAGGATATAGGGCACAGGACAACTGCATTTGGGGCTCTGAGGCTCACAGGACAACTGTATTTGGGGCTCTGAGGCACACAAAGGCAATAGGCTCACAAAGACAATAGGGGCACCTGGACCCATAGGGAGCTGGATTAACAAGGGTACCTAAACATCAGAGTGTGCAACACGCTATCAAAGTTCGGAGCAGGGAGGCGCACAGAGAGTGAAGGACTCAGAGGAGTCGGAGGAACTCGCAACACACATGGAAGGACCAGGAATAACAGAAGTAAGAGGCAGCTAACAGGGGATGTTCGGCCAAGGGGAAATGAGATCGGGCAGGGTCAGAGGGTGCCTGCCCAGGACAAAAACAAACAAACGCAAAAGAGGGTCCCTGTTGCCAAAGGGTTGCATGGTTGAGCCCTACCCAAAAACCAGAGCAGGCGACATCTCTCCTGGCATGGGCCCCGCCACGGGGGACAAACAACACGAGGCAAGACCCACCCAGAGCTGCCACAAACTGACACAGCCCAAGATCTACACAAAATGTCAGTTTCTAAAAAACGTGGGGGATGCTCTCTTATTGAGCTCAATTGCAGTAAAAGGTCTAAATACACCGCTTACACCTCTTAAGTCGCTAGATTGTGGGAACGGCAGTAGTCAGGCCACTGACCAATGCTCAACACCCGGCATAAAAATCGACCCTGGGCATGACGCTTTACTACCTTCCCTACCCTCATCACCCAATGCGATTGCTTTAACATCAGATTCGCAAAGCGACGCCAAATCTCTTTTACAAGGCCCCCAGTGTCTCGCTGAAGTAGGAACGATAAAAGCAAAAATACCCAATGAATTAGAAACAATAATGAAGCTGGCAAAACCTCCTGGACGAGTTGAAAGAGGACACACAGAGCTACAGAACGAGGGGGGTCGAAATGGGAAAACGAGGAACAACTGCACCACAGACAAGGACTTGTCTATAATAGAGCTAGGCGCATTACCTATTGTCACCAATGAATCAAAGCCCAAATCGAGCCTAACGCCTGAACCTCGTTTGCCACTAACATCAACGCCACCTAGGATAGAACCAGCACCAGGACAAGAGAATGAAGACTCAGAGCAGTTCTCCAACATTGATGCTGGGGAATGGAAGGAACTATTGATAACTCACACACAGCAAACACCAGTGAGGCTTATGACGGACTCTCAAAATCTCTCCACACTGAAGCACAAGGAATCAGACAGGAACCAGGGAATGGAGGCCCTGTCACCAAGGTCTGACTTGGAAAATCCAACCGAGCATCAGCAAAAATTGGACTCAGAAAGTGCCTGGGCCAGTTTACTCAAAACAGTGCAACTCCTAGTGGAAGCCCTCCAGTATCAATCGGAAAAAATGGACACTCAGTTGACCTTACTAAATACGCTGGCAATGTTTGTGGTGGCAATTGATGGGAAACTTGGAGCCTTAAACACTCTTTTCCAGAACTTGCATGGAAAACTACAAGACAGGGAGCTAAACTGTGGGTGTGGCCCAGTAGTTGACAAACTAGCCTCCCTCCCCTCAATACTGAGCAACTTGTGTGCACAAATAAAAGACTCAGCATGGAACTCCACTGACCTCAAGCCAAAAGGAATTCCCTCTATTGAGGATCAAACCGGAACAAGTGCACATGGTGCGGAAAGCTCGGCTCATAGGCCTCCTACCCTAAAACCATCAATAAGAGGCAAAGCCAAAAATGACAGATGCAAAAAGACTCCGGTACCAGCAACCGAACCCGCCCAGAGGTCAGTGTCAGAGTCGGCTGACCAAGGAACAATATCAAACGACAATCTGAATGCTAAACGACGACGTGCCCAAAGGAGAAAGGGCCGGAATCAAAAGCTCATTTCTAAAAAGGAACATTTTGCCCGCCTCTTCAGATTGACACTGCCAGAAACGTCTGATCTCCCAAATCAACCATCTCCAGTGGAAATGGGCACAAGTCACACAACTCCTACGTCTGCTGAAAAAGGTGCGGCCCCCAATCTCAACCAACAACCTACCACCATAGGCTCTTCATGGCAATTAACGCAGGCAGAAGACGAAGAAAATCACTCCCCCAAATATAACAAATTGGGAAGGGAGGCAGGTGCACGTCAACAACTGCCATGCAGCATGAAGTCGGAAGCAATCACATCACATTGCCTCTCTCCCACTCCAATAACATCATTACCTGCCGACAAAGGTGCTATATTTCCCCAGACTGCCTGGGCCATCTCTACTACCCAGCTCAAATACCAATCAGAAAGGGACGTCCAATGCCCGTCCAAAACAATTTCCGCTACCACAGGGATGAGCGATCAGTAAACTTTATAGATTTAAAATACGGCTGTTTAAGCACCAAGGCCACCCCTGCGGAAGACATGGAGCACCTGCTCTGCACTGGGCTAGCCGCAAATAAAACTCACAGCGACCAGAGCAGGGTTGAAGGATTATTAACATCAGTCAAACCAGGAACCAATAACTACCAGCCCATTAACTGTCATCAATTAGCCAACCAAGCGGATAACCCTAACAAGAACGGGAAAATACTGGAGTTTACACCAGTATATAGATCAAGAGGGGCACACGACATACTAAATCGAGGGAATATTCTCCGCCTACTGTCGCATATACCATCGTTATCGGAGGTAACCACTACAGACTTGGACTCAGTAGAGTTTGTCAACCATGGTGACCCCCAGGGGGGTGAGGTCACATGGACCACCTGGAGACAGGCAAGTATCGCACAAAAAATATTGCTGGAAAGTCCGATCTTCAAAAACTGGGGCATAGAGATAGAACCTATCAGTACACCTGGCTATCCTGCTCCGCTAGTCCAGCTGCACGCAGATAGACCATCAACAGCCCGGAACAACACCTCAAGGTCTGTACTGAGAGGGGCAAGAGGGTGCTCGCCGCCCGCTAAGAGGCAGTCACGGGAAACACGGACAAACTTCCCAGATCCTACACAACAAGGAACCTGCCTTGACGATCTAAGATGGCCCACGAGGACAATTATCAATCAAACAAGAAATAATTGACAGAACAGCAGGCAACATTCACCAGCAGGTGAAACCAACCTGCTGCGGATATGTTCATGGCACATCAACGGGCTGAACAGTAAGATGACAGACCAGGATTTCATCAATTATCAAAGGTCATTCCATATCATTGCACTACAGGAGACTTGGCTGACCGATCCACCACACTTTCAAGGATATTTACGTTTCTTTGCACCAGCACTCAAAGGGGCAAGATACGGACACTTGCAGGGAGGCCTGGCAATCTATGTGAACAATAAATGCACAACTTCAGCTCACCCAGTTGGCTTAACAACACAGGAATCCATCGCTATAAAAATATCTACTTCAAGTGGGATACTAGGGAGCGGGCACAAGGACATTATAATATTAAATACTTACATACATCCGAATAGGAAAATCAAGGATGCAAAACAATTGACTAATTTTGTAGAGCTATGCATGAGTGAGGTCAATACACCAGACATGATACTCACAGGGGATTTTAATTTACATCTAATTGGCTCATCGACGGCGGAGGAAGTAACTATACACAATCGGTTATGGAACATCTCGCCACAGGGTAAGAGTTCAGCAGAACTGCCCACAAAAACTAGCCAGCGCCTCATAGAGGAACTTGAACACCTCAATACTGGGGGACGGGTCAACTCTATCAAGACGGATACCAACAACGAAAGGTCTCAAGCAAGGCTGTGTGCTGGCCCCGACGCTATTTAACCAGTTTTTTGCAGACCTTATCCCGTTATTAAATGCCAGCAACTCACACTCTCCAAGGTTAGGGAACCTAGTACTACCATGTCTACTTTATGCAGATGACCTAGTTTTAATTAGTCAAACGAAGGTGGGTTTACAGCATCTTCTTAATACCACATTCGACTACTCCGAGGCAAACAACCTGAATATCAACTTGGAGAAAACCAAAACCATGACAATGAAAAAGAATTTTAAGAAAACATCTGTCTGGTTTTGGGGTCAGACCCGTATAGACCCAGCAATAGAATACAAATATTTAGGAGTGATCATCGATAAAGGTGGGTATTTCACAGCCCAAAGGGACTCAATCGAAAGGAAGGGAACAGCCCTGGCAGTCTCGATAAGAAATCTTAACTCTAAGCTGAACGGTCCCTCACTTGCCCCACTAGCCAAAGTAATACGGGCACAACTCCTACCCACAATAACTTATGGGCGCGAGGCACAGTGGGGGTAGGGACTCTAAGCTCCTAGATGGTGTGGTTGCAAAAGTGTACAGAATAATCTTTGGCCTACCAACAAAAGTCTCTTCAGCACATATCAGGCTCGAGTTCGGTGTCCAGAAACAGACCCTTGCAAGACAAGGCGCGATAGTCATCTTTTGGGACAAAGTACAAAAATCAAAACCAGGAACTCTAAATTGGTACTTGTGGTTAGAACTACAACATACCATAGTGGTACATGGGTGACCACTACATCAGTATCACTGCATGGCGGGGAAACATGGCGGCTGGCTAACGTCCGTCGCGTGACCTCGCAAACCCGGAGAGAGAGAATCACAGTAATGGAAGGATTCGGCGGACCTCGACGGATTCAAACCTGCATGGTTTGAAATCTCTACAAATCGGCATTTCGACGGAAATTTTCTTTTTTTGTTAAAAACGAAACGAGACTTACTACATATGGGTGTAGACTTTGAGTCTCGCATCGGAGGAGTCTGGAGTAGAGCGGCGGCCCGCTGGAGGGAGACGCGGGCTGCCTCACTTCTGGTCGGATTCCGGGTGAGAGGAGGCAGCGTCAGCATCGGACGTGGCAAGCGGCCAGGAGAGATACGTCGGGACGGCTGCTGGGACGATAGCGACAGCAAGGAGGAAGATCAGGAGAGCAGCCAGTCGATACTGGGAGAGAGTGGAGGCCCTGCAGAGGTCTGGAAACAGATGGATGTGCCCCCTGTATTGAGGTATCAATTGTGCCGGATGGTAGGCTGCAAGTGAGAGGAGAGAGTGTATCTCCTGATACGGCCATTGAGGTAGGCAAGTGCTTACAGGGGGAGTTTATGGACTACAGGGGGTGACATACAGGGTGGATCTAGCAGCCGCAAATTTAACTAACGAACGTATACTCGGGGAAGATCCACCTGTGGAAAGAGTCTCCAGAGTTTTTGGAGCAGGAGAGAGTATTGGACGAGATGTGATAACTTCACAAAGTAAAAACAGGTATCTCTTGCGCTCCCTTCCGGAGTCAGCTCGAAGAGGAGGAGGACAAGTTAACGGGAAGGGTGAAAGTCAGGAAGTCTTGGTTCCAGCCCCGGTCACAACAAAGAAAAAAGGGGTAAAATCAGGAGGAAAACCTAAAAGGTGTGGCCCTAGGGCGACACGGAATTCAACAAAACCCCTTCCATCTTTACGCTCCTACTTTAAGATAATGGAACAGATCGCAGCACCATCTGGGGAGGGGGAAAGAGGGCAATATCTACTGCCCCAATACAATTGGAAAATAGATTTTCTGCTTTAGCAGAAAAGCAGGACAAGGAGGGACAGGGGGAAAATAGGATTGAGAGGGAAGAGGTGGAAGAAGTAGAAATAGAGTATCATTCCAGCGCTACATCGTCTGATACCCATGGGGCATCCTCTTTTCCCCCACTCAAAGAAGTAGTATAAGAAATGAGAGCTTGAGAGATCCTGAGAATCAGCAACCCCCAAACGCAGGCATGGTTTTAGTTGAAGATGTCGAGATATGTGTCCCGATAGGGATTACCCCTCAACTAAGGTCAGTCGATGGAGAGGTGGTGGAAGGGGCAGTAGGAGGGATAGAGTCTCAGGTAGAAATAATGTTTCGGAGTCTAAGATTAGATATTTTGAAAAAATTTGAGATCTCGGAAAACAACCAGAAAGGAATCCAGGATAAATGCGAGACTCTAGAAGGAAAAATAGATGGTATAGCACAACGGACTGGCATACTGGAAGGGGAACTGAAGGAGCTTTCGGAGGTAGTAACTCAAAATTCAGGAGAACTAGAAAAACTTAAAAGACAGAATAGAGCATTGGAGGAAGACATGGAGAGGCTGGAGATGCAGGCAAGACGTAATAATCTAAGACTTCTTCAGGTACCAGAAGGCTCTGAGAAGGGAGACATTAAAGCATATATCTGTAAACTATTAAGAGAAGGGGTCTTGAGAGATAGACCGGACATAGAATTGGAGAATGAGATCCAAAGAGTCCATAGGGACCCGTTCAGATTGAACTCAGCAAGGAAGGCACCGAGAAGAATCCTGATTAATTTTCAAACATATGCAGTGAAGGAATTGGTGCTGGGAAGAGCTTTGAAAGAGGGAGTACAAAAATATGAAGGGTTTAGTTATCAAATAAGGTCGGATCTGGGCAGGAGAACTGCACACAGACAGTGGGAGCTGGGATCCCGAATGAGTGAGCTTCGTAGTAAGGGTGCCCAGGTGCAGATGAGATTCCCTGCATTGCTGAAAATAATGTGGCGTAACAAGATGTATAATTTTCAAACTCCAGAGGAAGTGGATCTTTTTTGGTACAGATGGAGGGTTGAGTATTTTTGAGTATCTCTTTTGGATATATCTAGATATAGTTGTGTTATAATGGGATAGTAGATAGTAGGTCACGTAGAAATTGTAAAATAAAAAAATAAAAATAAAAATAAAAACTAAATGTACACACACAGGATGATATAAAGGGCTTATGTAGACGCCGTTTTTATTTTTATTTTGTATTTAGAATTTTTTTCTCTTCGGGGGTGGGGGGTCACAAAGGGCAGAATACAGTGCCCAGGGAGTAAAAGGGGTTTCCGGGGGGAGGGAGGGCACAGGGTGAGGGGAGCATAGGGGTAAAAAGAAAAAGAAATGTCCTTAAAATGCTGAACTTAAAAGGGGAAATGAATAAGCAAAGTAGGGTAAAGGATTCAGGCAGAAGGAGTCGGAAAGATGTGGGGAACTGTGGGGAAAGTAGAAAAATAGTAGAGGATGGATAATCATAAAAAAATATGTTTTTTGACATGGAACGTAAACGGTCTAAGGGGCCGAAAAAGACATGTAGGGTGCTAGAATTTTTAAAGCAAAGGGATGTACAAATCATTCTCCTACAAGAGACCCATCTAGAGAGGGAGGAGTGTAGACAGCTTTTTAGTAAAGCGCGTTGGGCCCAAGAGGTTCTGTGTTCAGATCAAAGGGAAGTTCAAGGGGTGTGGCTATTATTATAAGGAAAAATTATGGAATTCGAGTATTGAAATATGAGACAGATACTACAGGGAGATGGTTAGCAGCAACAATATTAATACAAGATAAGCCCCTGGTGTGTGCTGTGTACTATGGGCCGAATGAGGACAATCAGGACCCTTTAGCAAAGTTGGAAATCTGTCTGTTAGAAACAGAAGCACCTATAATCCTGGGAGGAGATTTTAATTTAGTTCTTAATAAGGAACTAGATAGAACGTCACGTGTGAAGTATGTTACCCCACCAAAAGCTTTTGCCAGATTAAAAAGCATGATACAAGAATTTAATTTGGTAGACATTTGGCGTATTAAGAACAAGGAATTACGGGATTTTACTTACTATAGCAAAAAATATAGACATCATTCCCGCATTGACTTCTTTCTTGTAGACCAAGTTTTATATACGGATATAGAAACTGTATTACATATTCCAGCAGTTTTATCTGATCATTCCGGAGTGGTAATGTCTGTGGATTTCCATCAAAAGCAAGGGTCAAGAAGGTGGACGTTGGATAGGACCCTATTATTAGATGAAATGGTAATTAGAGAATTGGGAAAGAAAACTGAGGAATATTTCTTAACTAATATAGGCTCTGCGAGTGAGCAACTTGTTTGGGATGCTTTTAAGGCCTATTTACGGGGAATATTGACATCTATAACCAGGGGGAAAAGAAAGCTATTAAAACAGGATGAGGAGAGTAAAATAAGGGAGATTAAGAAGAAAGAGAGAGATCTACAGAAGGCCTCCTTAGATGGTGCTATGAATATATCCCTCTTGGCCAAAGATCTAGAAAATTTGCAGGCAAAATTTCAGGCGCAATTAGATAAGAAATTATCTGATAAATGGAAGGTTAGTAAGCTTCAGCATTTTGCGTATGGGGAGAAATGTAGCTCTTTATTAGCATGGAAGGTGAAAACAGATAGAGCTAGGAACATAATAAAATGTCTGAAGAGTAGAGAGGCAGGGGAGGAGCTATGTGCAAATGAAGAAATTGGCCGGGAGGCTAGTGAGTTTATGAGTGAGTTATATAAGGAGACTGTATTTCCTAATCAAGAAAGGATTGAGAATTGGTTAGGACAGACTAGGCTCCCACAGTTGGATGAAGAGCAAAGGAGATATTTGGAAAGAGAGATAACAGAAGAGGAGGTCAGTATGCAGTGTAGAAGGATGGCGAGGGGAAAAGCAGCAGGGCCAGATGGCCTTCCGGTGGAAGTATATCTCTGCATATTAGAATATATAGTACCCGCTCTAACTTCCATGTGTAATAGGCTATATTGTAGGGGAGAGAGTATCCCCACCACTTGGTCTGAAGCTACCATTACTTTAATATTAAAACCCAATAAAGATCCGCTAAAGATTGATTCGTATAGACCTATATCCCTTATAAATGCGGATTATAAGATCTATTCCGGAATTATGGCATTGAGAGTGTCTAAGGTGATAAAAGGGGTTGTACATCCGGATCAGAGAGGTTTTATCCCTGGGAGGCAACTTAATGAGCTAACCTTCCAGATGATAGGGGTAGTGGATATGGTAGAAGAAAAAAAATCCCCCTGACGGTAGTGGCAGTAGATGCTGCCAAAGCATTCGATCAAGTGAATTGGCAATATTTGTGGGAGGTCTTAATCTGTTTTAATTTCCCCAAAAATATGGTGGAGGCAGTAAAAAATCTGTATCAAAATCCCAGGGCCAAAGTGTTGATTAATGGAGACTTAACAAATTGGATCAGTATAACTAGAGGGACAAGGCAAGGCTGTCCCCTGTCTCCGCTTCTATTTAACCTATATATAGAGCCTTTCGCTAACTCAATCAGGGCAGATATTGAGATCCTTCCTATTAATTTTAATGGGTTCGAAGTAAAACTAGGATTATATGCTGATGATCTGATTGTATATACTACAAATCCCCAGGAGGCGATACCCATTTTGATGAGAAGGGCTGAAGAATTTGGCTCACTTTCTGGGTATAGGATTAACACAGATAAAACTGAGATCATGCAATGGAATCAGAGAACAAATGTTTTAGGGATCAAAACCCAAATGAGATATTTGGGTGTGATAATCACACAAAAGTTAGAGGATATCACAAGGGTGAATTGGAAGAAAGTGAGTCAAGAGATATCAAGTTTATTGTTAAAATGGGCGAATCTACCATTAACCATTTACGGCAGGGTAAATCTTATAAAAATGGTTATACTTCCGAAGGCTACCTTTCTTTTTAATTCCATTCCCCTAACTTTTAGGAAAGAGGATATAGCTAAAGTACAGGGAAAAATTGGGAGTTTCATATGGGCGTCAAGGGGACCCAGGATCGCATGGAGGAAGTTGAGAGGAAAACTTGGAGTAGGAGGATTAGCATTACCCGATTTGCTTGCCTATTGTTATGCCTTCCATTTTAAAAATTTTCGTATGTTGGCAAATAAGCCCGATAGGTCATCGTTGGGCTTATTATTTTCCGCAATGCTCGGGGAGGTTAGCCAGGGCCAGCACTATTTCCTTTTAAGTATGGAGACCCGAAGTTCTTTAAAAAGGTCAGATTAAAAGTATTAAATACTGCATTGAAAACATGGATGTATGTCCGGAAAAACTGCGATTCACATATTATTCTGCACGGGCACCTATTTGGGAATCTCCAGGTACCCCTGAATGCCTGAAAGATAAATTGAGCCAACCATTAAAAGCAGGGGGTATATTTCACTGGGCAGATCTAATGAAGGATAACAGGTTAGTGAGCTGGGAAACACTTAGTAACCTGACCAGGGGGAAATTGACAAGGTTCAAATATTATCGATTAGGCTCCTGGTGGGAAACTCAAAAATGGACGCACGAGGAGGAAGATTCGAAGTTAGATCAGCTTGCAAGAACAGATGATTGGAAAAGGACATTTCTTTTGGTATTGGTCCTTCGTGGAAGCAGAGGATACGTTTAGTACGGACATTAGAAACCTATGGGGTGAAAAATTTAGAGAGGAGGAAGCCAAGACTCTGTGGACGGATTCTTTCGATATGTTACGAGTAGTTGTAAAACCTGCCTCGCTAAAAGCGAAATCATCTGTTTACTGTCCACAGAGTTTACTGGTCCCCGTGGAAGTTGTCGAAGGTTACTGGTAATCAATATTGCTGTCCAAGATGCAAGCATGAAGAAGCTGATGACTTGCATATGTTTTTAGAATGCCCAAAGATTACGCAATATTGGTTGGACATATGTAATTTTCTAGGAGATGTTCGGGGAAAAAGATGAAGGTAAGCCCACATCTAATATTTTTGGGGCTTACGCAAGAAGAAGGGATGAAGAAGGAGGTGGGTTGTATGTTTACCTTCTATGTAGTAATATTGGCAAGACGCGAAATATGTATTAAGTGGAAATCTGAAAATTCACCGACCTTTGCTGAATGTTTAAAGAGTGTTATATCAGCTAGTGAATCAGATATGGCCTGTGATCCAGAAAGTAGAGACAAGATCTGGACCTTAATGTTGGGATGGAGAGAAAGGACAAGCGGGTCCAATGATTAAGCCTAATAGTGCTGGCGGTTCTGGTATCTCTAAGGGCCGTACAGGTAGAAGTGGAGATGGGACTAGAAACAGCATTTCTCTTAGAGAGTACTCCATTTCCTCTCAGACGGTTTTCATACGGAATGTAGGAGAGAGGAGGAGACTCAGTATGAGCGTTGGCAAAATGAGGACAATAAAAAAAAAAAAAGAAAAAAAAGAACTACAACATAAAAAATCATCACCTGCTGCAAAATATCTACTAACAAGCCTGAGCACCCTGAGGCTCATCGCGCTCTGGGAAACATCTATCAGTCACTGTCTTTTAAAAAAAATAGCAAAGAAAACAGTAAAGCGTCTATCCTGGACTGTGGACAAAGCAGCCCTATCCAAGAGGTCGCACGGCTGGATGACTTTGAGCACCTACTCCTCCCCCGCTGCCCAAAAATACCTAGCCCTGGGGTTTGCTAGATCCACTAAAATCCAATTCCTAAAGCACCGACTTGGCCTGCTACCATGCACAAAGCACTTTCCGCACTGGCTGAAAAACCAATTCGACTCCACTGCCACTTGTGCGGCACAGCGCAGGAAGACATGCTGCACCTTCTCCGCATCTGAAAAGAACTGACACAAGAACGGAAACAGCTTTTAAAGCCACTTTTTAATCATAGAGGCATCCGCACACGGAGGCAAGCGGTGCTGGCGTGCTTTTCACCTGAGGACACGCAGCTGAACTGTCTCCTGGTTAAATTTTTGAGACAGGTGGAGAAGAAAATGCCACAACAGCGACAGGCAGATCTCATTACCAACTTCGGACAGAACAATATTACTGCCAAAATGAAAAAAAGTCAAAAGCTGCTAAGTTAATGAACTAATTATAATGTCTTACATAGATCAACTGGCTTGAATTGATTTTAACAGATTTTTAGCAAATTCCTTTTTACCTTACTTTCAAAAATTGCAATTTATAATGGAAATGCTATATAAGATATTCTGTAGCAATGGTTTTAAGTAAATATGCTAATAAAATAAACTTGAAACTTGAACTTAAACTTGAACTAGTGTGAATGTAAAAGTTTCAGAAACGTGGAAAAGGTGTGCCCATCAGCGAGCACTTAGCGTATCACTTCAATATAGCCACAAGGTGTGCCCATCACCGAGCACTGAGTATCAGCCAGATCGCTCTCCAGACCGGCTTGCACATGCGACCGCATCGACCACAAATCAGGACTACTTTGCTCTTGCTGCCGTCCTTAATTTAGGAGATAGTGCTGTCACGGACATTACGAAGTGCTTCGGTCACTTTCTGAAGGAGATTGGGCACATTTTCAGTCTTAGCCCACCGCCTTGTACGAATACGTTGCGACGTAACGCTAGAAGATGATTTGCCCAGCGCGTCACTGCCTTGCAGCAGAGCTTGCTGCACACATCAGGAGGCACGTCAGGAGGCTCAACAGTGCACTGCTTGTGAGGGCTTACCAGTGCGCAGCAGCAGGGGGGAGACTTGCACATAATGGTTAGGCACTCTGGACACAGCGCATGCTACCATCAACCGTCACAACTGTCACCAAGCAGAAGAAATGTCCAAAAATACTCCTCACTCACTGCGCACCGGACCGCAAAGCGTCTCCACAGGTTCCAGAGAAAGCAAAATCCTCCACACCTTTGATACGGCTCACCAGCTGTATAAAAGTAGATTTCACACCAATCCAGCACATTAAAAAAAATGCCAGGATAATCCAAAGGTGCACACAAAATCCATGAGTCGTGGAGGTTGCCCAGCTCATTGCCAAAATATGTAATAACCCTCCAACACAGGTTAAGTTGGAAAAAAGTATTTATTGGGCAAACTCGTCCAGCTTGGAGAAGTTGTTCACACACAGCATCTCTCACAACATTCTAAACCCTTACTTAAGTATTAGAATACATAAGACGTTCTAATTCTATGTCAGGACCAGTGGCGAGAATTATGCATAACTTTCTTCACTTTGTATTCACAGCAGATTCAAATTTAACAAACAGAAAAACTCTGTTCACACTACAACTCCCATGAGTCCTTGGGAGGAGTCCATGGTAACCACAAGCCAATAGCAGTACATTCTGTCCTGACATACATATCCTCATTGTCAGCAGTCCTTCCTCTTTCTTCACTGCTGTGCCAGTTAAGTCCCTCTTTGCAATCACGCCTCTCTGGGGTTGTCTGTGTGCTTGGGGGATTACTAACAGCTTATTAATTGAATTATAACTAAGGCCGGTTTACGATTGACACCGGTTGCTTTGTAGCGTGTTTTCCCTGAACTGTTTTATTATCTAATCGCCCAGCAGGCTCCGGCCCGAGCACTTGTTTACAGATCTGCGCGGGTCCGCTGGGGGCACTGTTTCGTGCCGTCCGCGGCCTGTCAGGTGCAATGCGGCCTGTGAGGCAGCGCGTAGAAGGAACCGACTGTGCTCCCCAGGCTCGCGAGTACGTTACGGACTTGCGGTGAGCCAGTTAGTTTCAAAGGCTCGCTTATACCGCGTGGAGTCCTCTCCCTCCCTACCAACCCTCGCGTGACACCGCGATCCATTGCGGTAAGAATCAAGGCCCTTGGCCATACGTGGGGCATTCTATCCTCACAATAAACCCCAGCACATCACTAGAGCACCTGCGAGGGGGCTGCCCTCTGTATCTATAGGGCGTTTTATTACTGTATCCTGGTGCTCACACCCTCAAATCACATGGATCCATACAGGGATCATGATTACTCCCCAGACTTGGCCTTAGAGGAGGAATGGCCCCTACAGCGCCACCTCCCTGCAGGGGTGACCAAGCTCCTTTCTCAGGTAATTTCTAGGGCTTTTGCACCCCTGCAGGAAAGCGTGGACAATCTCTCATCACATGTTTATGGGGGTCCAGGGATCCTTGGGGATATGGGGGCAGGACCTAGTGCGTTTCCACTTACCCCTCTTCAAAGGCCCATAACGTAGCGCGGGGCACTTGGAAGGGTTCAACCAATTAAGGGACGACTTCCGTAAGAGTGCGTGCACGTAGCGGAATGCACCCTACTGGGAGGAAGAATCACCCGGAGATACTGGCAACGCTGTCGCTCCTATTGCAGACCACGATGAGGGGTTCCCCGATCTGGGGGAGGGTGGTACGGATGAGGAGGTGTCCTCATATTAAGGAGATTCAGGGAGGCCTTGGCGCCTCGGGTCGGCAGCCTCCGGTGCCTTTGAAGGGGACACCACCTCATCCAACATGTTCGAGGCAGAAGGGATATATCATCCGCGATCCTCAGAGTGGCTCCCAGACCCTACGGTGGCGGAGTATGTGGCCCGGAGAATCTGCTAACTTTGGACAAGGAAGTCCGGTCCCGCCTTCAGGGAGAGTGCCCTAGACCATCATTAGAAGGAAAGGTGGCAGCCACCCCTGACATCGACTCCAAGTTATATATGTTATTTTCCAAGTACATGAAGGACCCAAAGAAGGGTATCGACCGTTCCTGGAGGGCGTGCCAGAACAAGGTACTTGACGTGGTGGGGCCCCATACCAAAATAATGGAACTAGTGGAACAATCCAAGCAATCAGGGAAGCCCCTACCTGCTGATATTGTGGCTGGTTGGACTCAACAGGCAATGTGCCTTTTGGGCAATGCCAATTGTGCCTTGTCAGCTGAAAGGAGACGCTCCCTTCTTTTAAAAATAGACCCGAAACTAGGGGAGCTCTCCTCATCGGAAGTGGGGTCCATAGCGAAGAGTGACTTGTTCGGGCACCCGTTCGTGAAGGAGCTGTGGAAATTTGTGGCCACATTTTCAGTCCTTGATAAGGGCCAGTCCTCCATCAAAAACTTTTTACCAGGGAAGGTTTTCACCGGGGCCGGAAAAGGCAGGGGTCGCTCCTACGGCCGCAGTTCCCAGACAGGCTCCTACAGAGGCCAGGCCCACCGAAACAACGGCTGAAATGATGGCAGGCAAGGCACCTTCTACCCTAACCAAGGAACCGGAAGAGGCAGCGCTAACCGGGCCAGAGGCGGAGCTAATGCCCCAGGAGGTTTTAATGGTAAGAAATACCCTTTCTTTCCCTCAAGAGTTAGGAGGGAGACTACACATGTTTGCCCATAGGCGGGAAGAGATCACGTCGGACCCGTGGGTCCTGGAAATGGTAAGGGGCTATCGCATAGAGTTCTACGGAACTCCGATCCAGTCATCCAGATGCAGATATGTCGCTGATCGACTCGGAGGTGCAGGATCTTCTCTCCAAGGGAGCAATTCGGAGGTCAATCCTGCACCCTCAGGCTTTCCTGAGCAATCTCTTTCTGGTAGTAAAGAAAGACAAAGGGTTACGATCAGTGATAAACCTAAGAAGCTTCAACGAGTGGCTGGTATATCGCCACTTAAAAATTGAGGGCATCCACCTCCTAAGAGATCTGATTACAGAATGACTAGATGGTGCGACTGGACCTCAAGGACGCCTACCTGACAGTTCCCATTTTTCCACCTCATCGCCGGTTCCTTCAGTTCGCTTGGAGTGACCAGGTGTTTGAGTTCCAGTCTCTAACTTTTGGCCTTTCCTCAGCACCGTGGTGCTTTACGAATCTGCTCAAACCAGTGGTGGATATCTTCCGGACGAAGGGCATATGGTTGATAATCTATCTCGACGATCTTCTCTTGATGGACCAATCGCAATCCCGGCTAGTGTCCCATTTGATCATGACTATCGCATTACTCCAAGGGTTGGGGTTTGTGATCAACAAACAGAAGTCGTAATTGACTCCGTCTCAGAGCGTGGTATTCCTTGGATTCCTCATAGACTCCACGACGGCCACACTCAGCCTACTGGAGGTGAAGATACAAAAAAATCAAGAAGGAGCTGAACAAAGTCTTACGCAGAGACAGGATTAGCCAGGCAGTTAGCCAGGATTGTTGGCTTATTATCGTCTTCGATCCAAGCCATCTTCCCTGGCCCGCTTCACTACCGAGCACTGCAGTGGCTGAAAGCAACTCATCTCCGGAAAGGAATCATGTACTCGGAGCTGATCTCACTGACAGACAAGGCCAGGACGGAATTGCAGTGGTGGACAAACCACATGGAAGCATGGAATGGGAGGGCGATCTTCGGTTCCCTCCTGGACTTGGTGATAGAATCGGATGCCAGCCGTCTGGGCTGGGGATCCAGATGTGGAGAGGTCTCCATGGGGGGCCAATGGACGGAGGACTAATTGAGCATACACATCAATCGCCTGGAGTTCCTAGCGGGTTCCTTTGCAATCCGCTCTTTGACGAGGGACAAAGTCTCCTGCTGTGTGCTACTGAAGGTGGACAACACAACGGCAGTCAAGTACGTCAACTGACTGGGGGGTACCAGATTGAGGGCACTGGTGGAGATGGCCAAGGACTTCTGGCACTACTGCCTTCAACGACAGATCTCTGTGATGGCAGAATACCTGCCGGGCTCACTGAATACGGCGGCGGATTGGAACTCCAGACATTTTGCGGATGCCAGCGATTGGCAATTGGGCCCAGCGTTCTTTTGGACCCTAATGGACCGATGGGGTCCCTGCTCGGTGGACCTCTTTGCATCCAGACTGAACACACAGCTTACTCAGTACGTCAGTTGGAAATCGGACCCGGGGGCAGCGACGGTGAATGCTTTTCTGCAGGACTGGAAGAGGGGGTAAGCCTACGCGTTCCCACCTTTTCTCCTAATACCCAGAGTGGTGGCTCAAGTCCGACGTCAGAAGGCGTCTTTAATGCTGGTGACACCGATCTGGAGATCTCAGGCATGGTTCCGCTGCCTTCTGGAACTCTCATGGACGGCACCGCTTCGACTTACATTGTTCCCCGAGGTCCTGCGGGATCCCCAGGGCTATCCCCATCCGTTGGTAATGCAAGGCCATCTACAGCTCATGGCGTGGAGGATTTCAGGCAACTCTGGCAAGACGGTAGGCTTTGGGACGACGCTGAAAGACTCATCCAGCAGACGTGGGCCTCAGGGACCACCAAGCGATACAGATCTGCTTTGAGACGATAGGTTTGTCGGTGTGTGGAGAGACACCTGGATCCCATGGGGGCACAAGTTACCGGTATCCTGAATTTTCTGGTGGAGCTGGTGGGTTCCGGTCTAGCTTATTGCACAGTTAATTCCTTCCGCTCGGCCACTTCTGCGGGGCACCTACCCATTAACAACACCCCGGTCGGGGATCACCCATGGGTGTGCAAATTGCTGAAGGGTATCCGGATTTCCAGCTCCCCAGAGCCTAGATATTATGGCTTGTGGGATGTGAACCTGGTGCTGCGCCTCTTGATCGGCTGGCAAGATAACCAATATCTTTCAAGGAAAGAAATTTCGGCGAAGCTGGCCATGCTTCTCTGTCTCATTTCTTGCAAGAGAGTATCTGATGTCAGAGCCTTAGACATCACAGCACATGTATTTACCCCAGAAGGGGAGACATTCACCATCTCCAGGAGGACCAAATCTAATACCAGGTCAGTAAATTATCCTGCTTTTGAAACGGCTCCAAAGCTTTGTGTAGTCAGGTGTCTTAAGACCTATGAAGAGATGATGGCGGAGGATAGACCTCCGGGTGAGAGACAATTACTGATCGCCCTTAGGAAACCATCCAGGGCCGTCTCTTCTCCTTCCATTGCCAGGTGGGTAAGATGGATCATGGCAGAAGGCGGAATCGACATTTACCACTTTGGGGCCCACTCAGCTAGGGGAGCAATGGCCTCCAAAGCTGTTCAGGTGGGCGGTAGGTTGGAAGACATCATGAATGCGGCAGATTGGTCTTCAGAATCCACCTTTAAGAGGTTTTACTTCAAACCAATACATGAGGCCGCATCTCTGGTGGTAAGTAAGCTTTGAACATGCATAATCCTCACCTGCGGTCGTGACATAGAATGAGGAATTTCCTAGCTATAATGAAGGAAACTTTTAATTCTATTAAGGACGCTGAGGCGAGGATTATACCACCCGGGACATATTGAGAATATGCAACCCGCCTGATGGTCTGGATTACAGGAAGTATCTCCTCTTTTCCGGGGTACTACTATTGGAACCCCACCTCTGGTGGTTAATAGGAGGTATCAATCTGATGATGATGTTCTTTGGTACGTTTATACTGATTTCAGTATGTTTCATATGTCGTTCATGACAAGTAACATTCGCTGTAATCAAGCTTTTGAGTGAATGTTCTGACCTGCTTATCATGCGTAGATAGTTTTTCATGGATATGTAAATAATGATCATCTAAATGAATTAACTTAATGAGGTGTTTTATTCGTAGGCTCTGATTCCAAAACGGTGTGACGCCGCGTGACTTAACTTCCTGCAGCGCGAAAGAGGAATGACTGCTGACAACGAGGATATATATGTCAGGACGGAATGTACTGCTATTGGCTTGTGGTTACCATGGACTCCTCCCAAGGACTCATGGGAGTTGTAGTGTGAATAGTGTTTTTCTGTTTGTTAACTTTGAATCTGCTGTTAATAAAAAGTGAAAAACGTTATGCATAACCCTCGTCTCCACGTCCTTAATAGAATAAAAAGTTTCCTTCACTATAGCTAGGAAATTTCTCATTCTACTTTCCCCAAGTTCTTTTCTTTCAACAACATTCTACCAAGTTACACCTTTACTACAGAGGCTGAGTGTGCAGAGGGTGTTTGTGGGTGAAAAGGGTGCTGGGCTTTATCTTCCTCTCTCCTTAACAATCCCCTCAGCGCAGCCTTATCAAGAGAGCAGCATGTACATACACTAGCCAGAAAGAAATTCAGCTCTTCTTTTATTTTCATTATTTGTTGAAATAGAAAAATATGCCTCCAATGCACTAAAGGGTGAAACTATAAGCTGTCCTTTTCCTATTTCCATTGACCATGATGGAAATAAATAAAAGACTGCTTGGCTGTGTCCAAGTGCTTGCGAATGAGGGTAGGTGCAGCCAGAGACTGGGACGAGTCGGAGGTTACAAAAACATCTGGTCCCTCGAAATAAGTGCTGGCGGTTCTCACCAGCAACCACTGGTACAGATTAAGAAATAATGTGGCCCTGGAATAGGTGGGCCAACTGGATGTGTGCTGGTGATTATACGTTGAACTGCATCTCTTATGCCTTTCCACACCTTCACATCCTCGGAGAACAGACCCAGAGACATAACAGCATTTCTCTCTTCTGAGTTACAGCCAAGAACATTTACCGTTAGTGCATCAATTCACAGGAACATCCGAGTATAGGATACGCTCTCTCTTGCAAAGTCAAATTCCATTTTCAGTATAGCACCCTTTGATGGTAAATGACTGAGCATTTAGGCGTTTAAAAGCGCATAGACAATGAACGCCCTATCATAAATCTCTTAAAGAATGCTTTATCAAGGGCATAACTTGCTGAGAACGTCTTCGAACTCAATAGCAACATTTAGAAAGTATTTAAACCTTACAATGAGGCATGCCTTTTTTTAGTTTCTGTACCAGGAGAAGAGGTCAATATAACTGATGGAAATCGAGCAACCCTACATCTCAGATGATGTTTCATCATATACGGTGGCAATACATGTCACTATATTTAGAACTGTCTCATTTCTTGCCTAACCATACCCAAATGATTTTCACCTCAAGGTCATTATTCGCCCAGCACTACCCTCATCTGGTGTGTCTCAAAAGGGTCAACATTTACTGATCAACCATACGCATGCAATGCTACGTCAGTGAAATTAAGCATGGGCCAATAAAACATAATATTTGGAGCAGGTGTAGTCATAAACACAGAGTTAAATAATACAGTGAAACGGTCAAGTCCTATATATTCAGATATGCAGAGCATAATATGCTATTTAATAACATTGTTAGAGAGTTGATGGTAGCATGACCTACTAAGACTTTGCCTCTTGTGAGTCATGGTACCTCCTCACACTGACAAAGTCATTTTCAACATATTAGAAAACCCTAACTTTCTTTCAACTTTAGAATTTTGGAGATGTTATTGTTTTTATTCAAACTTTATTGTTTGATTAGTTAAATCATTACAATCCATATAAAAAAACTTAAAACATTATTCAATTTTTTTCCCCTAGACTACACCCATCACATTCAATAACAGTAAACAATAAAATTATTAAATAAAGGTTCTCTTCTGGAACGGGATAACCTTCACTCTTGTGTGCAGACACAAGTTAGCATTATATTAATAAATACATTTGATAAAAGTAAGAGTCCCTCTAAAAACAAGATAGCCACCAAACTGGAGTAAGTACAACGTAGCGCATAAAGTACCACATGTTCGTGAGCCAATGAGGAGTCAGAGGGTGTTAAACAGCTGGGTAGCCTAGGGCTATGGTATACGGCAATTCGACCATAGATGGATACATAGATTCTCTAAGTCGGGTTTAGCTTAATCTGTATTGTGCTGCCCCAGATTTTATGTGAAATTCAAAGTTGCAGTGGGCAATAGCGAAGCGTTGATGTTGCGTCGTTTACTCAGCACAGAACTTGAAGTTTCATAGTCCCATTGGCAGGGTTCCAATATAATTAAGGGAGCACAAACCATTAATATAGAGGATGAATTCAAGATTGCATGTGTAATAAAACTAGATCAGAATGGAGTATCAGCCTAAAATTGAACTGTTAGGTTAAAGGGTGGTTCGATTTTGTGGAGCAGAAACAAGAGTCACCAGGTTACTAGGTCAGAGAACTAGAGGTATGTTATTGTTTTTATTCATTATTTGTTTCTTTTTATGTTCTTATATGCTGTTTGGTTGTACTACCATATGATAGTGGGTATATTGCCATTTTATGTTGTTTGTGTGGACTTATAATTGTAGGTGCATTTGTTGTATGATGCTGATTGCGTGGATGTATAATGGTGGATGTTTTGATGTATAGCACTTGGTGTGTATGATAGTGGGTATGTTAGTGGGCATGTTCCCTTCTAAAGTTGACTGTATATTTGTTTAACATCTGTTTATTAAGTACAAGCAGTGATAAGATACAGGTCACAGCATGAGACAACAGTGCTAGATGACATCATAGGCTAGGTTACCCAGTGTGAGATCAGCTCGAGATCGACCCGTCAAAGCCACCCTTCCCCCCACAAGCCCTGGCACCCTGATGTAGCTTAAGGTATGGGGCCTTCCCAGGTCCCGGACAATGACACCAGAGAACCTAGATCAAGGGGGAGACCAAGGGAGGAACAAGGGTACATCAGCCAACACATGATTCGTCGTAGATCAGGGAGATAACATAGCACATCAGCTGAATAGCCGAGAGGGTCTAACCAAACATGGGCCCAGCAAATAAGAGGTCCCCACCTCGTGGGAGGGAAAAGACCCTGCGCTGTGACAATTTTAAACATTTTTGCCATATAAACTATAACAACAAACATATATTTAAAGAAAGAGAGAGAAACAAAAGCCGGAAAAGAGGTAGGCACAGAGGAAAAGAAGATAGATCAGTTGGGGAAGCGTCCCCTGAGGAGGGGGAGAAGGGAGGGCAGGGGTCCAAGGAGGGTGTGCCATGGGGGGAGCAGAAGGGGGAGGGGCCTGGTCCAATGCGGTGATCAGTGACCTCAAGGGCCAAGGAGTCCACCCAACAGCTCAAGCCGGCTCCTCCGGGGGCTCCGACCACCGACCCCGGAAGAAGGGCTCCAAGGAGTCCTCAAACAACTGCAGGGCATGCAGCCTAGGGGGCATCAGGCGGGAGTGTTCAGTTCTAGTGAAATAGTGTATAAGTGGCTGCCAGATGCGGTCAAATCGTGTGTCTGTGTGGTTGAGGCATGCCATGAGCAATTCTAAAGACAAGACATCCCACAGCCGGATGAACCAAGCGGAAATAGGAGGCGGATGTGGCCGCTTCCAGTAGGAGGCAATGGACTGTCTTGCCGCCCCAATAAATGGAGAATTAAATGCCAGTCTGCGGAGGTCATGGCCTCTAGCGTGTCGGGTCGAAGACCCAAGATCGCTATGGACGGGGTAGAAGGGATTGGGAAACCCACCACCTCTTTAATGTGACTGAGAACCTCCTTCCAAAACAGCGCCAAACCCGGACAGGATCACCAAATGTGCAGGAAGTCCCCTCTATCGTTCTGGCATCTCCAGCAGAGCGGAGAGGAGTTCGGGAACATCCGATGAAGACGGGTGGGGATATAATACCATCGTGTCATCAGTTTATATGCCGATTCGCGCTGAGGCATGCTACGGTACACCTTGGGGATGTCCCTCCACAAGCGAACCCATTCCTCCGGGGAAACCTCTTGACTGTATATTTGAAAGTGAATGTATTGGCATATGATCCCTCCTGTATGTATGATGGTTAGTGTGTTGGCATATGATGCCTAAATCAGCTGCAGGGTGGATGTGTGCACCCATCCATGCTGCAGATGATGTGCCTCACAGCTCCTTTGTTAACCTCCCGCCTTTCTGCTGCAACCCCTATAGGAGAACAGCCCCTCTGTGTGACCCCTTTTAGTTTTTATGTACCCATGTGTGCTACAATCTCTCTGTGTGCTATGCTCCCATAGCCTCTATCTGCCACCCTGTCCTGCAACTAAATCCCTCTTGTGTGCCCCTTCCCCCGGCAGCCCTTTTGTATGTCTCCTGATTCTCTTACATCCTCTTTTTATGCCCAAACACCTGTAGTGTATCTGTGCACTCCTGTACCTACTGTAGCTCCTGTGTGCAGCTCTGCCCTCACACAAGTGCAGCTCATACTGTATGTCACCCTGCCTTTCATTAACAGCCTCTGTTTGTGCGCCTGCCCTTGCAACCCTCTGCCTTTCCTCGGCTTCCTCTCTATGTACACCTAGCCCCCGTAGCACATCTTCATGTCCATGGCCCCTAAGATCCTATGTGCGTCCTGCCCTGTACCTGAAGCCCTTCTTTGTACCCCTTCACCACCGCAGCCTCACTTTATGTCTCTGTCTTCCTTCAGCCCCTACGAGTACCCCATGTGCTGCCCTGGCCCAATCCTGCTGACCCTGTATGTGCCCCTCTGAAGCCTGTCTGGGTGCCAATCTGCCTCCTGCCCCTCTACCTGTCCTCTGTCTTCCCTCTATGCACACTTAGATCCCTGGAGCCTCTATTTGTGCCCCCATGTGTGCTATCCCGTCCTGCCTCACATCCCCTCTGTGCCCCTGAAGCCCCTCTGTGTGTCTTTTACCTCCTCTGTATCTCTTTTATTTGACCCCTGATGTGCTGTGTTGTGTATGCGTGCCACATCCACACTGTAGCTCCTGTATGCTGCTCAGCACCCGCTGAACCTCTTGTTCACATCTGCCCTCTGTGTACCACTGTGCAGTGCCCCACCACCTATATATGCAGTGCCCCACCCCCATGGAACCCTTTTATGGCCTTCACTTTCCCTCTGTGTGCTTTTCCTCTAATTATCCACACACCCTCTGAGTGCTGCTCTTGTCCCTCTAGCTCCTCTGTGTGATCCCCACCACTGCTGTGTTTGCTGTCACGCCATAGCTATGAAGCTCCTCTGTGTGTGTTCCAGCTTGCAATGTTGGCAAATCTGCCTTGTAACTTAAAATGCAATCCAGACTTGGCAATTTTAGTGCTACACTCACTTTGCCCATGGTAGAGAAAGGTCATCTTAAAAACATATCTGGAGAGCCGGTGACCGGTCACCCACTCCTGTGCACTATTGAGTAGTGATATCAAATCTGTTGGGTGAGCTTAAAGAGTGTTCCTATTCCCTAGAGATGTTGGTTGTTCCTGTTACCCCCTTCCTATGTTTTTAGAAGGATGTCAATGTTTCTGCAACATGATTTTGACTTTGTATGGGAAGCAACTCCACTGGTTACGCAGCTGAACTGAACTGCAATGTCCTCTTTCTGGAATACTGACATTGCTTTCAACAAAATGGAAAGATATTTCCTGTTGGTATTCCTAGCTAACTTTGATACAGCACAATTTTTTAGCAATTGGATGAAAATTCAGTCTTACCAAAAAACTGCTCAACCTTGCAAGCTCTTTCAAATAGTCGGGTGTACACACTGTGCTGTTTGGATGTTGGCTTAAGTGGCAGACAGACCACAAGTTTTGCCAGAGGGTCAGACTGATTTGCATATGGCCATGTCTGAACTGGGGTGGTGGAGTGAGCTAAAGAATGATGATGGATTAAACCCAGATCAGTTGACTGGGGGTGAGTGTTTGATTAGCTCAAGCGCTCCGTCCATCATCCCCTTTGGTATCGCTTTGTTCGCCCTAAGTTGGCAGGGTATGCCCAGACGTGGGTCCCTTGCTCACTTTGCCACTGGATTCAAGCTAGCCTGGCTGATGACGGCTGAATGGCCAGAAACCGGTCCCAGGATGCTTGTTTCCGGTCCAGGGAAGACATGGCTTGGCAGTTCGGGCTGGACTGTTCCCATGAGGCACAGGGTCAGGCTGATTTGCATATGGCCATGTCTGAACTGGGGTGGTGGAGTGAGCTAAAGAATGATGATGGATTAAACCCAGATCAGTTGACTGGGGGTGAGTGTTTGATTAGCTCAAGCGCTCCGTCCATCATCCCCTTTGGTATCGCTTAGAGCTTAAAACTGGCAAAAACCACACTGTACCACCAACAAAAGACAAAGGTATAATGCAAATCATGGGCAAATTGGGAATGGTATGATTGGGCCAGCTCTTTCATGATGGTACATTCCTTACACTAGGACAGTTTCATGAGAACCACACAAAAAAAAACGCACTAGATGTGTTTACATACTTTTATATTCACGAGGCAAGCTGGGAACCTTTTCCCAGGAAACCACTAGAGCGCTAGCCTTTAACATCAGTGATCCATGTAACAGACAAAAGAGGGTGGTTCTCAAAATTATATCACTCCTGCACTGAACAGGGTTTTGTAACTAATAACTTAATCCCCACAAAGTGGGAGGATGACATTGGGGAGAAGATGAACGCTAAGATGTGTCAATACTGCTGCAGACAAACTAACATCTTCAGCTACAGACACACTCATTAATTTTAAGTACCTAAGCAGACCAAACTGCATGTCCACATTTCTCAACATAATTGACCCAACACAACCCTCAGGTTACTACAGGTGCTCGACAGACCTGGCTGACTTTGTGCATTTGGCATGGATTGTATGATCAGCTAGCTCATATAAAAGGGAAAATAACCACTGCACACACAGAGCATTCCTGTAAAAGATTAGGTTATCGATTGAGAGGGGTGGAAGCCCTACTCAAGCAACAACCAGAATCCTTCTCAGGGTAAATCACAAAAGTCACTAAAGTAGCCTGTGTTTCAACTTCCGGTATCTTGTCACAAAAGCAGTAAGGCTTAACTTAGAGGCAATGTGTAAAGTATTTATGCAGCACACAAACAGTAATAAAGTGAAAACACAATACAAGAATAATCCCAGACCAATTTGGAAAACGAGATACCAGAATGAAAAAATCCAGTTCGCAGAACCGGAAAAAGTTAACTTGAAGGTTTTAAGTGATGATAGTGCAATAAAGCACAAACCATCACTATGGTCATCTGCTTGCGCTAAACCGGGGGAAAGTCACAAATTCAGGCTTGCTACGATAGAGAGCAGGTTGGGTACAAGGACTAGGGTAGTTCTGCTGAAAAGTTACCTTCTAACTCCGGCATGAAGAGTTCAGTTTGCGTTAGATAAGGCCACGAAAAGGTGGCTGAGAGTCGCGGACAGACGTTGCTGTATCGGGACAAGCAGGTTGGGTATGATGGAGAGTCGTCGCTGTAGCTTTGCTTTGGAAGTCATCGCGGGCTGTCATTGCTGTAACATGAAGTGTGGCTCTTTTGTTGTCGATCGTCACTGGCAGCGGCTGTGAGCGTGAAGAACAGGTCTCACAGGAACTTTGGTTTGGTGGTTGTCGCTGGCAGCAGAGTCGTTGCACGAACGGGCCCATTCACAGTCATGAGGAGCCCAAACTTCAGGATTTTTACCTTTTCTTCAGGAGGAGTGCACTCTGATGCCGGCCAAGGGTAGGGTCCATGACCCGGGGAGGCATCTATTGGGGATCAGGACTCACTTAAGCAGAGGCCAACAGCACGCCTCAGGAAGCTCCAGTTGCTTCAGGTCAGCTGGACAGTTGCAGGTTGTCTTCTGAAGCTTGTTGTGTCCATGTAGCTCACACAGGAGGTCAGCCAACTGAACCTTGTAGCTGGTCTGGGTAGCCTGGGATGAAGGTAAGCTGGGTCAATCTTCTTTCTCAGACATTAAGGCAGTCCTTCAGCAGCAGGGAAGTCCATCTTCTGTAACTTCCACAGATCCTGGAGAGTTCTGAAAAGTGGCTCTGGAGTACCATTATTTATACCTGGTTCGAGCCTCTGTGTGGGGGACTCCCTGTCCTACCCCCCCCCCTAACCGTCTGGAAAATTCTTCAACTTCCCCTGGTCAAGGCTCCAAACTGTCTGGGGTGACAAAAGGCAAGGCAGGCCTGGCGTCAAGTTCCTTTGTGTGTGCAGTAGACAAAGCCCTTTGAAGTATGAGAACAGGCCTATCTTTCTTTATGTGCTGATTACTCCACACCAACTGCGGAGTCTCCTCAGTTGTAAACTTACTATGAACTCCTAGGGCCTCATTACGATGTTGGTCGGAAAGCATTCCGACTGACTCGGTCTCGGAATGGTTTCCAACCGAATCGGATTCGGGGAGTCCGACCGACCAATTGCTATGTTTCCAACACCGTTCGGTCGGACTACCATTGACTTCAATGGGGAGCCTGTGTTCCGACCGACTACACAGGCTTCCATTGAAATAAGGGGTGGGTAGGGAAAATCGTGCACCCTGTGGCAGACACCCCATGGTGCCTGTCACACTGTGCATGGTATTGAAGAGGGGTCCCATGGGTAGCCCAACGGGCCCCATTCGGAGGGCCCCGGTTGAAGGGGGGCCAGCTACGGGCCCTCAAAGTCGGATTCCGACAGCCGATCTGTGTCGAGACAACCGATTCAGAAAGGCTGTCCGAATCCGACATAGTAAAACGTCGATCGTAAACACAGTCCGCAGACCCGTACGAGTCGGCTCTGAACGACTCAGTTACTCCGAATGCCGTTCGGAACCAAGTCGGGAAGTCCGAATGGTTTCCGACTATCGTAATCGGTCGGTCGGAAGGCTTTCCGAATCGGTCGGAAAGACGGGTTCCGAATCGGGTTCGGATGAACCGAATGCCATTCGGAGCCTTTCCGACCGACATCGTAATTAGCCCCTTAGTTTGTGAATACCAAAAAACATAAACTTAAAAAAGTGTAAGTTTACCTTTGTGAATCAGGCTTTATATTTCTATCCCAATCTAAAGTTAGCACATATTAAATGTAATTAGGTAACCCAGTGTTAGTCAAGGGGAGAGATAGGCCTTATGGCAGTGAAAAATTACTTTAAGAGTTTTACACTGCCATGACATGAATAATGTAAGTACGCATGTCCTACTTTATAAATACAATGCACCCTGCCCTATGAGCCTTTAGAGTCTACCTTAGGGGTGACTTATAAGCATTAAAAAGGAAGGTTTAGGCCTGGCAAAAATTTTATTTTGCCAAGTTGAAATGGCAGTTTACAACTGCACTACAGGCTTCAGTGGCAGGCCTGAGACATGATTTAAAAGTCCACTTTAGTAGCCCACTACTAACATTTAATGTACAGGCCATGTGTACCCTGCATTAGAGATTTACAAATAAATGAAATTTGACAATTAAATGTAGTCCAATTTTACCATGTTTGAATGAAAGAGAACAAGCACTTTACGCTGGTTAGCAGTAGTAAAGTGCATAGAGTTCTAAAGTGAACCAAAACGGATTCAGCACGAGAGGTCAGAGATCTGGGAGTGCCCTGCAAAAAGGGCCAGGTTCAACAATTCCCCCCTGATAATGTTGCTTGGCTATGTTGCCAACTTCCCACGCTCTGTTAGGAGATTGACAGTGCTACTCCTATTATTGGCAAAGTGAAGGCTAGCTAAGGCATGGTTTGAAAGTTACCTACCCCTACCCAAAGTCACAAGATCGGCTGAAAAGATGATGTTACTTACATTAAAACACTGGCTTTGATGATACCAATACTTCAAAGGGTTAATGATCAAGGGTCATGTTTAATCTTCCTGATGCTGAGTTCAGTCTCTTGTGTTAAACTATAAAACTGTTTTTTGCCTTGCCATAGAATATTTCAAGCTAGGCGTGCTAATCGTCTTGATGTAAAATTGCGGTAATTTTCATTTTCAACCTTTCATATAATGATATACTGGGAAATCGTGAATGTAAACAAAGTAGGATCATGCATAATGGTAATTTTATGTACCTGTGATACTTGTTCTCATTCAAAGGGGTCGATTACGATGCAGTTCGGAAGGGCTCCGAATCGGATTCGGGTTTGCTGAATCCGATTCAGAACCCGTTTCCAACCGAATCGTACACAGTTCCCAACGACCAATTACGATGCCCGGAAACCGTTAAGGCTGTCCGAATCGGTTCTGAAAGGCATTTAAGTCTTTCAGAGCCGAATCGTACAGTTCTATGGACTCGGTTTCCGAGCAAGCGATTACGATGAACGATTCAGACAGCCGTTCTGATTCGGTCTTCCCGAAATGAAACAGCTATCAGAATCTGTCTTTGGGGCCCGTAGCGGGCCCCCCTTTACCCAGGGCCTTCCGAATCGGGCTCATGGGGGTACTAAGGTAACCCCCCTTTCCAACCATGCACAGTGTGGTAGGCACCATGGGGTGCCTGCCACAGGGTGCACGATTTTCCCCAGCCACCCTTTTTTTCAATGGGAGCCTGTGTTCTCGTTCGGAACACAGGCTCGCATTGAAGTCAATGGAAGTCTAACCGAATCGTATCTGGAAGCATCCAGATGCATCAAAATCGCTTGGTCAGACTCCCCGATCCGAGTCATTCAGAAAGAATTACGGAACCGAATCGGTTGGAATGCTTTCCGGACAAGATCGTAATCTGCCCCAAAGTGTTCAATAAGTAGATTATGAAGATATTGGATCAAACTTCTTTAAAGTAGCACACAAGAGGAGGTGTCTCTGCCCAGATACCTGCTGTGACCCTTTTCCATACAGCATGAGATCTCCCATGGTTAAACCCTTCCTCCCATTCTGTTTTCTCATTATATGGAGCCCCTTAACTCTGCTGTTGCTATTTTTAAATCAGTGTTTTGGTACCTCCAATCATATATGGGGCCTACTCAGAAAGGTAAATTTACACAAGTAAACCTACACCTATAAATTTACTCTTGCACTTTGAACTAAATGTACTACTTTTGGCATTCACCATTTCTGAGTGTAAATTTACTACAAAGAATATGCTACCATATCTCTGCCTTTGATACAGGGGGTAGAGCCAAATGTACGAGTGTAACATAACTACTGAGGAACTTTTTACATGTAGGCAGTGGTCTCTACCACTGGTTGGAGAGCTCCCTATTGTAAAGTACAGACATTTTGAAAATGTGTTAAAAAGTGCAAATCAATTTTATATATTTCTTTTAAATGTAGAACAAAATGTAAAAATGCAACAACACTGCTAGAATAATTTTGAATTAAATATATAATTTACATACATTAGAATACAATATTTTTAATTAGCAAATAATATAAAATGTTTATATGTATTTAATATGTACTAAGGATTACAAAAAGTTATGTTCATTATTTATTTTACAATGAAAAATTGTTATTTAAATATTTTATATTAAAATAATATTAGTTTGTAGATACCTTTTTTCACTTTAAATTAAATATACATATGTGATGCATGAAAATGGAGTGAAAGTATAATTTTCAGAACCTTGAGACATTTGAGATATATAACGCAAACATATGAAAAGGAATGCTTTTAGGGGCTCAGTTATTACAGGAACCAGTAGTAGAAGAGATTCGACCTTCTCCGCAGGAAAGTGAATTATTTTGAAGCTGTCTTCTCTAGCTGCATGCCTCCAAGTTAAGACGCGTTCTGTGAGCAAGGTGAACACTCTAGTTCTTAATTAGAACTCCGTGATCTTCACAGGCATTTGTTATGGGAAGAAAGCGTAGTAATCTGTAGGTTGAGACTATAATAAGACTCAGTTACTAGCGAAGAATCCCTTGAGTGGATATCAAAATCCAGTATGTAGGTAGTGTATAGCCGTTTGGTTTACAATTATTAATAACTTTAGCAGCTGGTGCTCGTATACCGGTACCAAAATGCACGAAATAAATTGACAAAGTACAACATTTAAATGACGTACTCATCAGAAAAAAAAAAAGATTCATTCCCTTTTTGTCAATTCTGTTTAAAATAAAAACCAACTCGAAAATGCATACATAATCTTCTAACAGTAGCAATTTGGAAACCTATGAAGGTACAGTTACCTTAGGGACTGTAAAAAGGACTGATTGACAGTGCTAATGTTTTACAAAATAGGTAGATTGAAACAAGCAGAGAAAAACACTGAAAGATGTGACTTTCTCAAGCTCGCACAGCGAGACTGCCAGAGATTGGATGCAAACCGAACAGCACGGAGAAAGTTCACATTCTTAACAGCTTTGCGTTCTAAGCAGCCAGGTACAAGTATAGAATAAACTAAAGGAGCAATGAAAAAGGGAAACATATCCATATCTTATACATCTACACCCACCATCCGCAATGCCCCAAAATTTCACGTTTACAGCTAGAAAAATACGCCTATTTTTCGAAGCTAGCCATTTCATGATCTCAATACTAATTCTGTTAATATTTAATGCAGTGTATAAAAGTACAGACTATGCAACTCTCATTGCAGAAATATAGCCCTGAAACAGGGCTCGAGTCGGGGTACCACGCGGGTGGACGGCATCCCCCCACTTATTTTACCCGGAGCTCGATAACTGGAGCAAATGGAGCCACACATTCACTCTTTGGCCTCTCTGGGGCGAGATCGGAGCTCATTCAGAACGCTGCACACGCCCTGGCTTCTCTGATGCAATCGCATCTAAGGGGTGAGCGAGGGGAGGCAATGAGTCTGATGGTGCAAGCCACCTTTCGTGACGTCACTTCCTGTTGTGACGTCAGCGTCCCCCCACTTCTTTTTTTAGGACTTGTGCCCTGCCCTGAAATATGTCTTAGCGAAAATGTCCAAATTACTCAAGCTGTGTTATTATACTACTCATCTCAAAGTCATCAAACCATTTGCAATGCTTAGATTTAATTTCACTTCCGGGAACAAGGTCCCAAATTGAAACTTTAAAGTAAGCAGAATTTAATAGGTGTTGTCTATAAGGTTGTTACTTTACCCATAATTGTAATGTTTTGGAGTTTTATTTATTTCAACTTAATATCTTACAATAAACGATGCAACCATCGCCTGAGTTGATTGTGGTTTGTGCATAATTTTGAATGATAGGAAATATGAGTTGTCAGTTAAATTTGGAACATTATGGAGGGGGTGTGTTAAAGGTCCTGAAAGATTAAATTATATATGGACCTCTAGGGTGGTGAGACAAAATATCGAGTCAAAAATATCGAGTGACAGTATTATCGAGTCAAAAATATTGTGGAATGGAAATATCGAGTGCAAGAATATCATTGTCAAGAATATCAAATTTAAGGTAAGTAATATCGATTTTTATTATTTGTTATGTATTTAGTTATATATTTTATATGTATATGATGTCGTTTTTAAAAAAATATTGTTTATGTTTTTTAATGTATTAGTGAAAATTGTAGTAGTTATTACATTTTATTTAAGTAATTATATTATTTTTTGTACCGGAGAGGGTTGTGGGTTTATAGGGGTATAGGGTGGGAAGTAATTTAATTATATTAAATTAATGTTTATTTATTGAAAAATATTTATTTAATTAATAAATAATTTTGTTAATTGTGTACTTTTAAAAAATTGTTAATTAATATTAATGATTTAATTGGTAATTAATTATGTGAATATTGTAAATAAAAAATTCTAATTATTTTTTATATATGGGGTGTGGGGGTTTTGGGGTAGCGGGTGAGAAGTAATTTTATTTTATTGTAATTAATTGTTAATTATTTGATGTTAATTATTTAATTGATTATTAATTATGATAATATTGTTAGTTAATAATTTTTATTGTTATGAGTGGGTTGTGGGATTTACGGGTGTACAGGTTTGGCAGTTATTTAATTGTAAATAATTGTTTTTTTATTAATATGAATTATTTAATTGAGAAGTTAATTTTGTAAGTAATGTTTTTTATTTTAGGTGTGGGTTGTGGGGTTTATAGGGGAATAGGGTGAGAAGTAAATCAATTTTAAGCTATAAATATTTTTAATTTCTTGAATAATTTTTTTTTTCTATATTTACAGTGTTAATTGTGTATTTAATTTATTAATACATTTTAGGAGTATGGTGTATATTTTGTGGAGGTATGTTGTGGAAAGTTAAATACATTTAATTGTATATTTAATAATTTTTAATTAAATGTATTTTTTTGCTAATACATATGAATGAATGAATGAATGAATGAATATGCATTTTTATAGCGCATGGCTACCAGAAGGCCTCCCAGCGCTAAGAGCAGAGTCATCCAAAGAACTACGACTGGTCTTCAAGGAAACAAGAAGGTTTTAAGAAGTTTTCGAAAGGACAAGTAGTTATCCTCAAGGCGGATATGATTAGGTAGCTGGTTCCACAGTTTCGCTGCATTGTAGGAAAACAGGCGGCCCCCACTGCGGGACCTCTTTATCCTGGGAACAACTGCCAGGTGCTTATTCCCAGAGCGCAAGGATCTATTGGGACGGTAAGAAGAGATAATGGACCGGAGAATCGGTTGACCCTTGGAGAACAAGGTCTTATGGATGATACACAATGCTTTAAACTGAACTCTTTCCGCGACCGGGAGCCAGTGGAGGGAAACGATAAACCGCCTTGCAGATTCCCGATAGGGGGCCTGCATGAGGAGGCGTGCTGCACAGTTTTGTACCGTCTGCAGTTTTTTCATCGTTGAGCATGGAGATCCTAATTAGAGAACGTTGGCGTAATCAAGTTGCGAGAGAATAAGCGCTTGAACCAGCAATCTCCTAGCATTGAAGGGCAGCAGGGAGAGGATTTTTCTTATCTTCAAAATCCCATAGCAGGTACCTGCTACCTTTCGTGCTTGCTCCTTGAAGTTCAAATTCTGATCCAGCCAGACACCGAGGCTTTTAATCTGATCTTGGGGGAAGGCATAGTGCCCAGGCACCTGGGCCAGAGTGAGCTGGAATCCAGGGGGGGAGGGTTTACCCAAGAACATCAGCTCAGTTTTGGTCCCATTGAGTCTCAGATACGAGCTTTCTATCCAGGAGGACACCCTTTCAAGACAAATTGCCAGATTGGTTTCTGCTTTGTCAGATTGGTTTAGGGAGACAATCAGCTGAGTGTCGTCAGCATAAGTGACAATCTGAATTCCAAAGGGCTTAACGACTTCAGCCAAGGGTCTCATGTAAACATTAAAAAGCGTGGGGCTTAAAGAAGAGCCCTGGGGAACCCCACATCTCAACGGCATCCTTTCAGAGATAAAGTTATCCTCAAAGACATGAAATGATCTGTCGTCCAAGAAGGACTCCAACCACCTTAGTGCCGTTCCTGTCACTCCTACGTCTCTGAGTCTTGAAATTAGTAGATGATGGTTAACTGTGTCGAAGGCCGCGCTAAGGTCCAAGAGAACAATAGCCGCGGAGCCTCCAACATCTAGGATTTTTCTGGCTTCTTCAACTACTACCAGCAGGGCAGTCTCCGTGCCCTGTTGAGGTCTAAAACCAGTTTGTGAGGGATGAAAGCAATCATTCTTTTCCAGAAAGGCAGAGATGATGGAGTTGACATACTTTTCAGCAATTTTAGCAATCCCTGGCAGAAGTGAGATCGGACGGTAATTTGCGAACTTCTGGACATATTAATGTTAATATTGTAAAATATGTGTGTTTTTATTTTAGTGTTAGGTTTTGGTTGTAAGTTTTGTAGGAGTAGATGGGAGGAAATTATAACTACATTTATTTTATGAATTTATTAAATACTTTTTAAGAGAATTTGTTTTATATGTGAAATAATATTGCATTTAATTTTTAATATTGTTTGTATTATTATTATGTTTTAATTTTCAGAAATGTGCTGATTTACATTGTTTGTTTACATTTAATATATTACATTTTAAATATTTATTTTTAGTATTTTTATTTTTATTTTTAAAATTAGTTTTTGTGGACATTTTATTTGTTTCTAATGTAGTACTGACTGTAGTGGGAATAATTATTTTTTTCTATGTTAAAATCCAACATTTTTTCTACTGTTACAATTACTGGAGTGGGAACAGTACATTTTACCCCTACGCAATCCAACACTTTCCCCACTGTTGCACTGACTGGAGTGGTAATAGTAAATTTTTACCCCTACGCATTCCAACACTTTCCCTACTGTTGCACTGACTGGAGTGGGAATATAAAATATTCTTTTTTTGTAAATTATAATTTTTATTGTTTTATTAATTGTAGTGGGAATAGTAAATTGTAGTTTTCTGTAATGTTATATTTTATGTAATTTTATATTTATTGTAGTTAGAGTAGTAAATCATATTTTGGTGTTATGCAAATGTTTTTATTATTGTTGTGTTGTTTTAGATGGGAGTACTTATTTGTATATTTTTTAGTTTTAATGTAGTGGGAAATATATATGTATTTATTTTAATTTTTAATATTTTTTTATATTGTAATTTATATAAATCTGCATTGGTTTTTGCAATCATTTATGATTTTTAATGTTTTTGTTTGTATATTACTTTTAACTAAATTGTAAAAAAAAAGTCTGTTTCTTTTTTTTATTAAATTGGTTTCTTTTTTAATATTTTATGTTTTTAGTATATTTAAATATGTATACATATATTTTTGATATATTAATTACGATTTTTAAAATTTTATTATTTAAAATATATATTTTTTTAAAGTATCTATGTTTACATTATTTATATATATATACATATATATGTTTACATTTTTTTAAGTAAGTTTATTTGCTAAAATATAGATTTTAATATATTTTATTTTTTATAAATTAATGTTAGTGTTAAATATATGTTTATTTGAATATTTTAAATGATATATATTTAAAAATCGATATTTAATACAACTATGGGCCAGATGTAGGTGGCCAAATAGCGAGCGCTAACGCTGAAATTCGCAGAATTTCAGCGTTTGCGATCGCTATTTGGCAGCGAGCAATGTAGGTAAGTTGAAACCTACTAGCAAAATAAGGAATCGCAAAATTGCGATTCCTTATTTGTTCTTGCATTTAAGGAATCGCAAATTGTGATTCCTTAAATGCAATGTAAGTAGCACAAAAGAAAGTGCACTTTAGCCTTAAGGAATCGCTAATTACTACCAACTTCAAGTTGGTGGTAATTAGCTGATTTCTTTAAAAAAGCACTTTTTGCTTTTTTTTTAAGTGCCATGTGGCACACATTCATGCCCTTAGGGCATGTATGTGCGCCACATGTGCACACATGCACATTTCAGGGGTGCAACAGGGTGTCCTTTGGAACCTGGCACCCTTGAATTGCGCCCGCAATTTGCGAGTGCCTCTTGGTGACTCGCAAATTGCGAGACTATTCTATTCATTCCTATGGGCCTCTTGGCCCATAGGAATGAATGGGAAGGTATTCCTTAATTGCGATTCACAATTAAGGAATATTAAGGAATCGCTAAAAATATTGCGATTCCTACCTACATGGCATTTATGCGATTTCATAGTATGCGATTCCCTAAAAATCGCTATTAAGGAATCGCAAACATGCATTTACCTACATCTGGCCCTATATTATTGTAAACAATATTGTTTTCTCTGTATTTTTGTACTTAGCTTTTTGAGTATAGGCAGTCAATATTTTTGTATCCTATATTTTTGACTTGATAATTTTTTACATCGACATTTTGTTGGTCGATATTCTGTCAGTGAACTAACATCTAGCAAGAAAAGTAAAGGCGTTACACGTAGCTTATCTTATCTTAATTGTGACTTATAGAGCACTCGTTCACCGATTGGTTTCATGGCGCTGGAGACTAGGTGGGTGCCAATCCGGAACAGTTTATTCTTTCTCCGTTTTAATTGTTAGTAATATATTTTGCTTTCATAATGTAAATGTGGACATTGCCTCTTTTAAGGAATGTATTGAGTATTCAGAGTGCAAATTCCTCAATGTGTCTTGGCTTTACCTCAAAAGGAGCAATTCATACTTCTACTATTCCACGTCTCCCGCCGTGTCTTGTCTCTATTAAGACCAATATGTATATGTCCTATCTGTACAGGTAGAGGTTAACTAAGATAGTATGGGATCCACCTAGGATAGCTACCAGTGGTTTATATTGATTTGTACGTTTCCATCACATATTAACATGAGTTATTTTAAGTAGCTGCCTTGCACCATGCCTTAAGTCCGACCATGCAAAGCCTCATCAATTAGACCCAATAAGTCCAAAAAAACATCATGGGTAAATGATGTTGCCCTTAGAGTGGACATGGAATAGCAAAGTTGTCTGGACAGACCCTCTTGACAAAGAAACGACTAATCCACGTCATAGGTCCCCGTTTATAACATTTATTACATTACCATTTCCCCCCAGGTCCCTAGGTCCTCGTCCCATTCAGAACTAATGGAGATCTACTATCTCCTAGACAGAAAAAAGAACATAAGGGATGATGGGTCCCCCTACCGCACCCCCTCCCACCGGGAGTATATAAACTGTACTCACCCAGCAGCATTTCTGTTCTTTTTTCTGCCTTGTGAGAAACGAGACGAGGGCTGGGCGGGAGCCGTTGTGTTCCTGCGTGGCCATTTTTCGATGTGGATGATCTCCAGGCCTGCGGGGCTTGCCGGGAGACGCATCAAACGGAAGTCCGGCCCTTGCAGGCTGGGGTGCTTCCGGGTCGCGTTATTGTCTGCCTGCGGGCCGGGTCCGCTTGGCAGACGCTGGTGGTGTTGGGCACATTGAAGCTGGATTGGGTGTGCTCCAGCGGTGCCTGTTACCCTGACACTACAGGAAAAGCTGCAGGAAGTGTTGTGGGCATGTTTGGCACATCGGAGCTGGAGGGGGTTTGCTCCGGCGGTGCCTGGCTTCTGGTTTTCACCGTGGAAGACCATCGGGCTGGATCCAGGCACGCCGATTGCGGTGGGAGTGTCTTTGCACGCCTGGAGGCAGGTTGGCTTCCGAGTTTTGATGATGGAAGAGTGTTTCTGCCTGGGGTGAGTACAGCATAGGGGGGTTTATGTTCCTGTAATCCAGTTGTATTTCCTACTGTGGATCTACTGATCTCAGATGATGGGGAAGCATACCAGAAAGAGGAAGCATGGTGCGGAGTCTTCCTCTTTGGTCTCTAGTTCCTCTAGCTCTTTTTTTTCCTCCCTCCTAAATGCAGGGAGGGTGGGGATGCTAAATTGAGGAGGGTGATCCGGGAGACGCTGTTAGAAATGAGGGATTGCCCCAAGACTAAAGGGAGGGGTTCTGTTCCGTCTCCTTCTTCTTCGGGGTCTGAGGAGGAGCTGCAAGGGCCTGAGGATCTGAAAGGAAAGTATGTGTCCAGGCACACGCTGCTGGACTTGATCAGGCATGTTAAATCTAATAAGGGGTTCCGAGATAAGGTGATGCCATTTACGTTGCCTGGGGGCTTGTTGCAGCACTTCCAGAGTTTGGTGCCCCTGGATGTGCCTGTGCATCAGTATATTTCTGAGGTTCTCAAGAGGGAGTGGAAGGACCCAAATAAGATAATGTTGCCCCGCTTCATAGCGAAATTGTATCCCTTGCAGGATATGCAGAAGGACCTTCCTGATGCCATTCCCATAGATTCCTTTGTGGCAAATCTGGTTGGGTGGACCTCCTTGACGGAAGATGCAGTCATCAAGGATGCGGTGGATGAAACTGTGCATGCCTCCCTTCGAAAGGTCTATTCAGGTTCCCATCTCGCTCTTCAGGCTGGGATCTATGGTACTTATGTGGCGCAGTCTTTTCTGACTGATATCAAGGCGTTGTTCAGGTCCTTGGACAATGCCTCTGACTGTGCTCGTCTACTGTATCAGATTGAGCGCCAGGTTCAATATCTTTCAGATATTTCTTTCGATGTGGTCAGGGCTTCGGCCCTTGCTGGAGGGGCTTGTGTGGCTGGCTGGAGGAATATTTTTCTTAAGGACTGGCAGACTTATTCTGCCCAAAAGGCATCCGCTCTGAGGCTGCCTTTTCAGTGGTCTTTATTGTTTGAGCAGAGTTGGAGGACAAATTACATAAGTTGTTCAAGGAAAAGAAACATTCCTCCTCCCACAAGAACATGGCAGTGGAGAGACTGTCCTTTAAGCCCAAATCTCCTTTTTGCTCCTCATCCAGGAAGCAGTTCCCCAAGGCTCGAGTCGCTTCGCTGCTGGTCGGGGGCGGGACCGGAAGGCGAAGTTCCCCCCTCCTAAACATCGTTACTGACTATATGATGGGGCAGGAATTTGGGGTCAGCAGTCACCTAATGCATTTCCTCCAGGCATGGGAGCAGTCTACTTCAGGCACCTGGGTGTTGAACATTGTGCATCACAGCTACAGGATCGAGCTTGAGGAGGTCCCTTCGGCATCTGGAATTCGTCCCACTCCTTGGCCTTCCAAGCCCACGAAGCAAGTGGCTCTGGCACAAGGGATTCATTCTCTGTTACTGAAAGGAGCCATTCAGGAGGTCCCCCCCTTGGAGGTGGGGGAGGGGTTTTATTCAATTATCTTTCTGGTGGCAAAGGCTACGGGGGCTTCCAGCTGGTTTGGGATTTGAAGACTCTGAACCAGTTTGTGTTGCATCTCCCCTTCAAGATGGAGACCCTGCAGCGGATTATCCCTCTGGTGCTAAAGGACCATCTGATGTGCACCTTGGATTTGCAGGATGCTTACTATCATGTGCCCGTTCATCCCCTCTGCTGGAAGTTTCTGAGGTTCTGCAACATTACCTGTTTTTGGTCCTTCCGTTTGGCCTGAGGTCGGCCCCCAGGGTGTTTACAAAGGTGGTGGCCCCTCTGGTGGCCTCCCTTCAACACAAAGGGATCCAATTGTACCCGTATCTGGACAATTGGCTCCTCCATTCTCCATCAGGGGACCTGATCCTGGGCATCTGGGGATAGTGTGTGCCGCACTGAAGGCCCATGGGTTTCTTCTGAACTGGGAGAAGTGTCAGCAGGTTCCCTCTCAGGACAGGACGTTCACTGGGGCCCATTTCTGGACCAACCTCAGCAGGGGGTTTCAGCCTGTTGCCTGGATCCGAGTGCTTCATTCCTTGGTCTGGAAGTGATGGGCAAGTCCTGTCTATCTGTTCACCTGTGGTTGCAGTTGTTGTGATACATGTCGGCGTCAGTGTTTCTGGTGCCTTGGGCCAGGTTTCACCTCCGCACTCTGTGGCTGTATCTGTTGTCTGTGTGGGATCCTCACTCCAGCAATTTCGATCTGGTGTTTACTTTATCCCCAGCGGTTTACCCGCATTTGGATGGGTGGACTCAGGTGGTCCATCTGGAGTGGGGTGTGCCATTGCAGCCCGATCCCCGTTGGTGTTGTCAACGGATGCCAGCGCGTTTGATTGAGGTGCAACTCTGGGGGACCGATCCTTGCATGCCCGCTGGTCTCTGAGGGAGGGGCGGAGGTCCTCCAATTGGAAGGGAGTTGATGGCTGTGTCCCGGGTTGTTGGGGGATTTCAGGCCTTGCTGGTGGGTCGTCACCTGGTGGTGCATTCCGACAATCTGGTCACTGTAGCATATTTGAACAATCAAGGGGGGATTCAGTTCCAGTACTTCGATGCAGTGGCTTGGCCTATGTTCGTCTGGGTGGAGCAACAACATCTGTCCCTGTGAGCTATGTATGTTCGGGGGTGGACAATGGGGTGGCGGATGCCCTCAGCCGGTTCTTCCCTTCGTTTCCCGAGCTGTGAATGACCAGAGAGGTGTTTCGGCAGGTGTGCGTGATGTTTGGTGCACCCTTTCTGGATCATTTTGCTACCAGGTACAATGCTCAGGTTCCTCGGTTTTGTTGTCGGGATCCTCAGGTAGGGGCCTGGGGGGTGGATGGTCTGACAGTGCCTTGGCCCTACCACCTGTTGTATGTTTTACCTCCGATTGCTCTGGTTCCCCAGTCTCTGGCTCGTCTTGGGGTGAGTCCAGGTTGCCGATTGTGGTGGTGCCCTTTTGGCCCCATCGGTCTTAGTTCTCCTGTCTCAGGCTGCTGGCTGTTCAGGGTCTTTGGATGGTGCTGTGCTTCCCTTCCCCTCTATGGGCTGTCCCGGCTCTGGCTCTTCCATGACTCCGGCTCTCTGTCTGGAAGTTGAGAGGAGGGGGATGCAGTGGCAGGGGCTGCCCCGACACCTAGCGCTGGCTATTCAGCAGTCCCGTCATCCTTCCACTCTGAAGTCTTATGAGCGTCATCGGGGTAATTTTGGCCTTTAGACTGGTTCCCTTGCTCTGTCTCCCTTGGAGTGTTCCCTCATGAATGTCTTACAATTTTTGGGGGAGGGCTTTGAGAAGCGCCTGGCCATCTCCATGTTGAGGGCCCAAAGGGCTGCAATTAAGGCTTTTCAGGCTCCCTGGGGTAATCTGGCAGATGTGGATGATCTGGTGGTCAGGTTACTTTGCAGTTTCTCTGACCCGCCTTGTGGTGAAGCCACTTTTTCCACTGTGGGATCTGCCTTTGGTGTTGAGGGCTCTGGAGTCGGCTCCCTTCGAGCCCTTGGAGTTGGTTGACATTAAGTTTGTCACTTTTAAAGTGATTTTTTGGGTGACTATCACTTCGGCTCAGCGGATTGGAGAGTTGGGTGCTCTCATGGCTAGGGAGCCTTCCTTGTCTTTTTCCGAAAATGGTGTGGTTTTGTGGTTGAATGCCTCTTTTGTGCCTAAAGTGGCGTCCCAATTCCATAAGTCTCAGGAGATGGTTCTGCCGGCCCTGGTGGAGGTTCCCAGAATTCCTTTTTGGAATTAAGGTGCGCTCTTTTGCTGTATCTGGATCGCACTTAGCCTTTTCGGAAGTCTGAGGCCTTGTTTGTTTCTTTAGGGTCAGGTACGAAGGGGGTTAGGGCCTCCTCCCTGTCGATTAGCTGGTGGTTGAAGCAGGTGAATGAGCTGGCTTATTTCCTGGTGGGTGATCCTCTGCCGGCTGGGCTGCAGGGCCGTTCCACTAGAGGTGTGGCGGCCTCCTGGGCAGAACTGCGTGGGGTGTCCATTGCGGAGGTGTGTCGGGCTGCGACCTGGGCTTCCTCGAATACTTGTGTTCACCATTATCGTCTCCAGAATGTGTTGGAGGAGGATGTGAATTCTGGGTTAGCTGTTTTGCAGGCTGTGTGCTCCCAACTCGGTTTTCTTTTCTGTACCTGGTTTGAATAAATTCACTTGGGTGCTGCATTGCAGATGGTGTCCTGGGTGGGTTTTTTTGGGTACGGAAGGCCGGTTGTCTGGCTTTGGTAGTCTCCATTAGTTGTGAATGGGACGAGGACCTAGGGACCTGTGGGTAATGTCCTATTACTTACCGGTAATCTTCATTACTCCTGGTCCTGTGGTCCTCGTCCCATTAATTACACGCCTCCCTACCTCCCGAACGGCCGGCCTTACTTGGAGGCTTGTTAGTTCGGAACGGCGGCTGGGTATGTACAGTTTATGTACTCCAGGCGGGAGGGGGTGGGGTAGGGTGATCTAGCAGCCCTTATGTTCTTGTTTCTGTCTAGGAGATACTAGATCTCCATTAGTTATGAATGGGACAAGGACCACAGGACCAGGAGTAATGAAGATTACCGGTAAGTAATAGGACATTCCTCTAGATATGTGCCATCATCTTTGGCTCAGGCCCATAATTGCTGAGGTAAAAATTAACAAGTGTTAATTTATTCATCAGAGTAAATCCACCAATTGGGAGCCTTTATTAAATGCTGACATGACATACTTGTCCAATTAAAAAGGGAAGAATCCCTACTAATACTGTGAACCCCTACAGAATCCCTACTAACTATTGTTGTTTGTGTGCATTCTAAACCTTGATTTAACTGAACGTGTATTACAAGGACATGAATTACAGAGAGATAATATATTATCTGCATGACTAATATTGAGTGTGGGTGCTAACATGCTTATTGCCTCTTTACTTACTAGGTAGTTCCAGCTCTCAAGTACCCTTCCACCTCATGCACTCTCGTCCCATGAGCAATTACTTAACTGAGCAAATAGTAACTGGTAACTCCCTCGTCCGATGCCCATCACATTTTAATCAAACCATTGATCCAAAAATGTTTAGAGACCTCAGGGAATACTATGTATTGCGAAAAATAACCTACATGGGGAGCTAATTTGCTAACATCAGTTACAGCAAAGCAGTGCGTGGAAGAAGATTTTTAAAAAAAAACTGGTTTCCCTTTTAAAGGATAAGTTTCGCAATATGATCACGAATATCAACATGAGTTTTATACATTCGAAACATTTCCTCCAAATGTTGATAAATGGTGACTCACCACGTCAATGATCTGGAGTAAAGAAAGCTGTAATTCTACAAGCAAAGGTTGTGAGTCGTTCATAACAGGACGTTCCAGGCGATTGTAGTTTCTCAGTAACTCCTTGTACAGTCTCCTTTGGTATTCTCCTTGATGGGAATCTTAAGTGAATGGAAAGACATTTTGAAATCACATATACCAGAAATCGTTTTACATAATAAATATAATGCAACTAGTTAGAAATATATTATGAAAATGAGACGTCTTCATTTATCTTCTGTGTTGCTTTTAGATAATAGCTGAGTGCCAGCAGGTAGGGAGAAAAAAAAGCAACACACACTTGCTGTACAAAGAACATATTTCGAACACGTTCAGTTTCTGCCTGGGTACATTTTAATATACTAAAATGTTCTGTATCGTCCATCATCTGTCATATATTTGATGCACAATTTTAAAGGTGACACCACAAAATTCAAAGAATTCAATGCATTTAGTGCTAAATATGTTTTAGCAAACTCCAATTATATACCTCCATATAATTAATAGCAGTCACAGATATTCACCAAAAACATAATCAATGGTAAGTATGATTTCTTCTACTCCTAAAACATGCCTGCCACATGGTGCAGGGATGTTTAGGGGCACCATAGGTGCCCCCAGGGTCCATAGCAGAGGGCCAAGGGGGAAGGGGGCCCTGCTAGGCTCCCCCAAAGTCACTGTCCGCCTGCCTTTTCATGGCGGGTTAACTGCCATGAAAGGGCCAGCGGAAAGGGACATCCTAATCCCTAAAGCGGTGCCCGAGCAGGCACCGCCCCATTGTAGGGAATGGAAGTCTGACCGCCCCACTGACGGGATCCTTGATCCTGTCAGACGCGGCGGTCTTTCCCCCGCCAGTTGAGATCCGACCGCCTGCATCCTAATGTGGCGGTCGGATCCAATGGGCTGGATGGCAGTGGGACCGCCATCGACGCCCGACGGTGGCGGTCCCACCGCCATCGTAGTCAGGCCCTAAGTTCCTCACTGCTTTTTTTTTTTACAATGGAGGGCACTTTTCAGTTTACACATATGCCCTTGGCCATCCTTTGGCTGCAGGTGTATTTATAAGAATGATGGTTGAAGTTTTTAAAGAGATGAATAACAACATTTTCTAATTTCAAGATGATCTATTGATAGTTGGTGAGACAGTAGAGGAGCATAATTTGACACTTTTAACTTTGAGCATGTCATCAGAAGCGGGACTGACCTTAGGAAAAGACTAGTGCATACTTTTAGTTGAAGAAATTGAGTATCCTGCTTACACAATATCAGTGAGTAGATTTAAACCTAAGGCATGTATGTCATAAAGCTAGCCTCTTTTGCCATGAGACAAAGTCAACTAGAATTTTTTATGGGCCTTTCTGAATACTATTGGAAGCTTGTGGAGGGATGTGCTGACAAAACAGAAAGTTTGAGGATTCTTTGAGGAAGGGAAATAGTTTAAAATGGGAAGACAGTCAACAAAAATGCTTTGATAAGATCAAAGAAGAAATTTGTAATTTGACACTAGGTTGAAAACAATTCAAACTCTAGTGCCACAGGGATAGGGGCGACCCTTTCTCAGATGCATAGCAAGATTGAGAAAACTGTTGCCTTTGTTCTTTGGCAAGCTCAGAGCATAACTACTCCATTATCAAGCAAGAATCATTGGCTGCAGCTTGCATTATGTACTAACAGTGGACCTATCTATTGGATTTGCAGTTTTTACTTCGCACCAACCATAAACCCCTTGTCAGAATGTTGTTGCCAAGGGGTGTTGGGAAGGGATCAGTATGACTTGCCAGGTTGGCATCTTGGCTTCAGGAGTATCACTACATCCTAGAACACATCCAGGGATGGCAGAATGTCCAGGCTGATTTCCTGTATCACCTTCCTCTACACTGGAAGGGAAATGGAATGGGACGCTCTCCTTACTAGCAAGCATTAGGGTGCGGTGATGAGTCTGCAGGATATGGTGAAGTGAAGTGGTGGTGCTTTGACAGTTAGCAATTGGGACTAAGGGATGGATTTGGATGCTGTTATGAAGGAAGTGGTACGTTTCATCCAGGAAGGGAACAAGAGGGAGAGTACAATTTCACCTGCTGCAAGACCATTTTTGACAATTTTGGAGGTGTTGTTGGTAAATGGTGGTAAGTTGGTTATGAGAGGGGATGGATTTGTACCCCAAAGAGGCATGCGCAAAAGGATCATCGATATGACACACAAAGGCCATTTAGACAAAACCCTGAGAGGAGAGTAAAATCTGAATTTTGGAGCCTGGTGTGGATGACCAGGAGACTTTTGTGGGTAGAGCACTTAGGAGAATAAGGAGGGGGAAATGTTGTGTGTGTGTCTTCAGGCTTGTAGTGGTCACATATGTGATCCAGGTAGGATTTGTGTATGGACCTCATTGGGCCGTGGACTGGGGTCAAAGGACATTAGAAGTGTTCCCTGTACATGGCTGATGGTCACTAGAAGTGGCCAGTAGCGAGGTTCATGAAGGGAATTATTTCAAAAATAACATTAATGTCCGTGAGCAGGTTAGAGAACAAGGCTTTCCTTCCATGATTTTTACTGATAATGATACACAACCGACCTCAGTGGAAATGAAGGAGATCCTGGCACTATAGTATCAAGCATCAATGCACAGCACAATTGAATGGTTAAGGGGCCGGTCAAATGGCAGTGGTGTTTGCCCAAGACATGGAAAGGATGTTTGTGGAAATTAAGCGGGTTTACCGCACAGCTATTAATAGTCTTACCCAAGAATCTCTATATGTTATGGTGGGAGAGAGGAAGCCTGGTGCGAAATTAGATCCTGCATGTAGGTAAGAGTTGGTGTCGGGTGTTAAGGTGAGGTTGGTGGGATAGTTTGTTTAGAAGGTGGTTTAAGGGTTGTGATTGGGTAAAAGTAAAGTTGGACTGAGTAAGGGGTGATTTGTCCAAGTTCCGTGGCATCTTCAAGGTTAGAAATGTGAGTGAAATGGTTGTTACTTTGGAGAATGAAGTCAAATGGAATACACAAGGGTGGTGCTCTACCTGAGGGACAATAGTTGTAAGATAGGGTGGAGCAGAGCTGCAGTGGCTTTATGTTGATGGATGATATGGCTTTGTGTGAGTCATGCCAGTCTGGAATGAATCAAGAGGTTGAAGCTGGTGACTCTTTGGTGAGAGAGGCATCTGGTGCAGCATGATATGTGGAGGGAACAAGGAGAAGGGTTGATCTTGGGTGAACAGAAGTTCCGCAGACCACTTGTTATGACTATGTGTGACATTAATGACTTGTATTTTTTATGTTCGTGTAAGACATTGATTGTTTATTGTTCCTCATTCTGCTTTTCTTTTGAACAATAGTTTTTTTTCATTTTTGTGTACTTTGTTCTTTCTTTTGCTGTTGCTGTGCAACCTCTGTTGGGTTTTGGTTAGAGAATGGAGGAGGAAATGTTATGCCTTTAAGGTGCTCAAAGCAATGTGTTGTTATCCCTTGAGTGGTAAGACCAGGTCCAGGCAGTTGGTTCCTAGGTGGCTTGGGCCAACCCAGCTCTGATAGTGTTCCCCAAAAAATCTCGTAACAGACCTCCATCAAGGTTTTGGAAGTTTCATCTCCTGGAAGGTTAAGTCACAGTAGAAGATCATGTTTGAAAATCTGATTGTAGCTGTGATTATGAGGTCAGAGCTCTTAGAGGGTCATAGGTTTGCCGATTCTGGGTGATCAGTTAAGTCAGTGGAAGAAGATGGGCCGGTCTTCTGATGAGAGAAGTGATGGGAGCAGAGCTCATAGGAGCCGAAATGGGCTGTTGCAAGAGAGCACCAGGCCATGGTGATTGTTGCATGATTGCAAAGTCTCCTCCTTCTTCTTGAGTGAACGGATGTGTTGGACGCTGCATTCCTGGGGAGTTAGAACATTAAAGATTCTAGTGAAAGTCAAAGGTCTGAACTCCTTGATGGAAATGGCATTGAGGTTGTGAGTGATAATACTCTAAACTGTTTGTTGCATATAGGTGGGTGAAGTGTGAGTTTATCAGAATAAGATGCAATTTCTGTTTCCTCTGTTATTTTGTGAGGTGATGAGTGAGATCTTGATGCGGTTGTTTGGTTTAGCTGACTGTTGATAGCATCAGTGACAGTGGTGTTTGTGGATATATGAGAAGATGTAGATGTTGCGGACATTAGTCAGATGCACACTTGAGTTTGTTTACATTTATTAGTGGTCTGAGGTAGGAGTCCTTTACAGATCCTTATAGGGCTAAATAGAAGACCATCCTTATTGTTGTCAGCACATAGCTAAGGAAGCCCGGGGAGGGTTGCCCTAGTGATCTATAAGATCAAGAATGTCAAGTAGAACCTGTCCGATGGTTGATTAGTGCGGGCTGAGTTGGACGTCATATGGTCAGGTTCCATGCATTTCCATCCATGGTGCTGCTTGGCCAGGCACTGAACTGCTGGTTTCTTGTTAGCTCTTTTTGATGTTCTAGATGGCTGGAAAATCCCTGATTACCTGTTTGCATTGGCCATAAAAGAGGTTTTATCAACTGTCTATTTTCGACAGCCTTTAGGATACTGCTTGGCCTGCCTCAAGCTTGCTGGATATTGGTTCTCCCTTTTCATTAGGCTGGTGTGCAGGATGGCACAGCTGAGCCCATTCCATTATCAATTAAATCATTTTATACGCATGGATGTATCCAAAGATAGTGTTCACTGTAACCAAGAAGTAATTGTCCCACAATACCATGTCAGCAATAATGCCGTCTCATGTGCTGTAAGTCACAATATTGACTACAAAAATTTTGAAATGCACAAATATTGACTTCACAATAACAACTACGATTAGTTCATGAAGTTACACAGATAGATAGTTAGATAGATAGATTGATCGATCGATGGATGGATAGATCAATAGATAGATAAAAGTGTTGCAGATTTAGGGCCATATGTAACAAAATACAGTTTTGCGATTCTCAAATTGCGATTTTCTGCAAATCGCAATTTGAGAATCAGTAAATGCAATGTATGTGGGATTTGCAAATACTTTTGCAGATCTCACATATCTTATTTGCGAATCGCAAATTGAGATTCGCAAATAAGGAATACCTTCCCATTCATTTCTATGGGCTAGGAGGCCCATAGGAATGAATGGGAAGACATTCTCAAGTTGCGATTCCCAATTAGAGAATCACAAATTGAGAATGCAATATCAAGGGTGCCAGGGTGTCAAAAGGACACCATGTTGCACCCCTGAAATGTGCATGTGTGCACATGTGGCACACATACATGCCCTAAGGGCATGTATGTGCGCCACATGGCACTTTAAAAAATGCAAAAATTTGCATTTTTAAGTGAAATCGCAATTTACCACCAATCTGAAGTAGGTGGTAAATTGCGATTCACTAGGCCAAATCGCACTTTCTTTTGTGCTTCTTACATTGCATTTAAATGCAATCGCAAAATAGGGAATCGCAAATTTTGCGATTCCTTATTTTGCGAGGGGGTTTAAGTGTGCTACATTACACACTGCTAATTTGCAAACGCTGAAATTCTGCAAATTTCGGCATTTGCGATCGCAAATTGGCTTCATACATATGGCCCTTAGTATTCTATCTCAACATCTGCATACTACTGGACAAAAGGGAAGCTCAACACAGTGGAGTTAATATTGTTGCAGATTGATTATAAATTACCCATATGGTGAATCTACACTCTCAGCTGTTGAATATGGAGGCCAGTTTATTTTTTATAACAAACCTTTTTTCAAACAAACAACATACACAACAGATAGCAATCAAGACACGCACCAACATGAGCGTTGGTGTTTTTAAAAGTGTTGTAAAGGGTGGCAAGATGTCTCTGTAGATGGATTATAACTTTACTATGTGCTGTGTGGTATAGTGATTGAGAAATGCCTTTGATGAGTTAAAAGGTGCTGTAGGGTATGGAAGTAATCTCCCCAAGGATTTCAGATCCTACGTTTGGTAGGGCAGCCTTTTGTTTATTATGTTGAGTTTTCATTACATGCAGTCTTGTCCATTCCACTCATCTATTCTGATATAGGGGGATTTGTCCGGATCCCCAGTATTTGGGAATGTCCCTTTAAAATAGAACATTCAAATTAAGATCATTCATTGGGAGGGGATGGCGTGGTCAACCACCGATGATGGTGGCTGTGTAACATTGGAGCTCCAGGACCCAAGCCCCAGAATCCGCTTCCACTGCATTTCTCTTGAGGCATTCTGTGCGCTCTGCAGTGCTATAAGCATGTGTGTCAACCACACTTAGGGGGCCGTTAGTATTACACAGAGCGCTCTCTAACTCCACCTGCCTCCTTCTTACTTCTAAATGCGGATGCGGAACAGACATCAAAATGGGCCGGACTATACCCCCACATTGGCCGCCCCTCCTCTGGGTTAAACCTGATGTCATTTTACAGGAGATACATGATTCCAGAGTGGCCATAGAGCAAAGACTGGGCGCTATATCAACTGATCTCAGTCTCCTTATGGACGACCACTGAAAATTGACTGACAGAGTTCGGTCCAACGAAACAACCCTCTCCTCGCTGCTGCCCTGGCAGACTGAACAAACCAATACAGTTGCTCAGCTCCGTAAACATGTGGATGTACTTCAGGAGCGAATAGAAGATGCTGAGGAGTGAGTGCCCCGGAACAATATCCGTATCATTGGAATGCCGGAGGGAGTCCAGGGTTCCAATGCCATGCAATTTGAAGAGGACTGGCTACAGAGCGCTGTGGCACCAACAGGCCTGTCAGAGCTGTTTACATTTGAGAGTGTGCACCAGGTACCAACACGTAGACCACCACCCGTTGCACCACCACGCCCATTCATGGGCCGCATACTGAACTTATACTGCCCCTCAAATGGCAAATGAGCTTTTGGATCACTTTACCATTATCAGTAGCGGGTCGCCGGGCTCTTGCTAAAATGGTCATGTTGCCTTGACTACTTTATCACTTTGCGAATTTGCCAGTGCTGGTACCGGCACAAATTTACAGAACGCTAAATACACTGTTGACTGAATTGATATGGAGAAATGGACAAAGCAGGGTTGGCCTGACCAAGCTGCAGCTGCCTCCCCTGATAAGGGTGGAATGGGCGCTCCGGGTTTTAAGGCCTGCTGCTTGGCAGGGCAGCTGCAATGGTTACCCTATTGGCTAGTGGGACGTAATCTGTCGGTGGTAGGATACACAAACAATCCTAAATCAAGGGAAACTGCATAGACTCCTCTGCCCTGGCTCCACAGTGCCTTTGCCTTGCCCTATTCTATTACGCAGAGCTCTTGCATAGTGGAAAGCGGCCCTTCATTATACTGCCCATTGGGAGCCTTACACCCTGAATATACCCCTGCGGGGTCTTCTTACACCCTCAGATACCCTAACGTCGAAGAGGCTTGATCCCTGGGAACAGGAGGGAGTGACAACAGTGGGAGCACTGTTTGAGGATGGCACCCTGATGCAGATTTTGCGCATACACATGGTCTGCCAAAAACATTGTTTTTAACCCATGCTAGTATAATCTGCTATGTCTGCCTACATTGGGCACCAGACTGTTCTGAACCGAATACTCATGATTTTATACAGGCGATGCATGTTATGGGACACGGCAGTCACCTCATTTGTTAGCTGTACCGGGGTCTGTGTATGCACCTACTGGTCTCCCTGACTCCCCTGCACACCAGGTGGGAAGAAGATCCCGCACGCAACCTTTTAGACAAAGAATGAGTCTTTCTCCTTACATAACTGGGACAAATTTCACGCAATGCAGGCTTCAAATTTATTCAGTTCTCAATTCTACATTGAGCATATCTTACACCACACAAACTTCACACTATGGGGCCCATTACGATACCCGGCGTAAATAAATCCGCCAGGCATGGAAGCGGCAAAAATCCGCCCGCACACACCGCCTGAACACCGACCACGTCATTACGATTACACAAACCGAAAACCGCCATCGGCGGAAAAATCACACAAAATACCGCCCGCCAACGTCCGAGTCGGAGTCAAACCGCCCGCCACGGACGGAAACACGCACGACAACACAAAACCGCCCGCCCTCACGGCCGACACACCGCACGTGAAATTACGATCGCACCGACATGAGCGCGGAAAAACCACAAATATACCGCCCGCCAGCGCAAACAACGCCGATGAGAATCGACACGGCAGAAGCCATGGCGCCAACGTACCTGCACAGAAACCATCCGCACACAAAACCAATAGCACACAACATGGCCAACAAGTCCACACAGCAAGGCACGCACAAATACACAAGCACAGTACACATCCCGAAAACACCCCCGGACAAACAAAAAATACAAAGGCCAGAACCCCAGACACAACACACCTGAAAACAACAGACCATGAGGACACACCCACATAGGTGAGTACAAAAGCAGCACTCCCACAGACCACAACCCCTTGCTACATTGCAAACCAGAGAGGAGAGGAGAGGACACAGTGACACAGCAAGGACAGCAGCACACCACAGAAACGCACACATCACAACCACCACCACCACCACCACACACCACCACCACCACCACCACCACCAAACACCGGCACCACAAACCCCCTGCACATTACACAACACACACCGCACCAGCACCACAAACACCATGGCACCACAAAGAATGCCCAAGTTCACGCCCATGGAGCTGACGGTCATGGTCGACGAGATCATCAAGGTGTACCCACAAATCTATGGGAACATGGTCCAGCACACACCACTAGCCACCAGAAACAGAATGTGGAACCGGATCGTAGACCAGGTCAATGCAGTCGGGACCCTGCCCAGGAACAGAGTAGAAATTAACAAACGTTGGAATGACGTAAAGAGCCTGGTCAAGAAGAAGGAGGGCAAAAACAGAGAGCTGGCTGCCGTCACTGGCGGAGGGAATCCCGCGCTCTTTAAGACCTTCAAAGCGTGGGAGGAGAAGGTGCGAGTCGTAATACATCCGGAGATCCTCGCCGGATTAGCAGAGGGAGTGGAGGCTGGTAAGTACAAACTAATGTATACCAGCACACCGCTATGTACTCACATGCGCAACTACCATGCCACAGCTCCCAGGGACAAACACCCCCATGTCCAGCACACAATACACAACACATCACACACACATGCAACAGACACCACCACACACAGCCCAAACCGAACAACTGTAAGATGCGTGGGGACATGTGTACACTCAGCCAGCCACGTAACCACCAACAGGTCCCCAAATATGCCAGAAGCGCCACAACGAGCACCCACCACACCCATGTGTCCGCCACAGCTGCACTAACCGACAAGTAACAGGTAAGTGGCAGGAACACAAAGTGCAGTGGGTGGGAGGGTGGACAGCCAAGTACAACACACACCAGGCCCCAGTCCCACAGCACAGCAAGGAGGAGCATCCCCACACCCCACAGCCACGTGTCAGCCACCGCAGTGCACAACGACAGCCGAAAGGCAGACATCACGGTCCACAGCAATCGGTGTCAGTGGGTGTCCAGCCACCCCACGACCCACAACACCCCCCACCCCCACAGACCTGCAACATGGAGCACCCCCGCTTAGAGCCATGTGGCATCCAGTACAGTGCACGCACGAACAACTTGCAGGTGGGAAACTGGACAGGGCTGGATTACTGGAGGCATGAGGACCATAACACGACCAACACATGGGACATGTCACGTAGCAGACGAACACGCAGCACCGCCCACCGTCACGAACAAGTGAACAATGTGCACACGGACATGAACAACAGACTCACACCCCACATGACCCATCACAGACATAGCAACACCCAAGGAGCCACGTCTGCATGCACAAGCCACACTGAATATAGTCCCACACGGCAGCCACTGTGCAACTCATCACACACAACCGAAACACCATTGAAGTCCTGTCCATGTAGCCCCTACTGCCTGTCAACCACACACCCCACAACTACGCCTATGTAAGACAAACAACACTAGACGCAACAGAGCGGAACAACATAAATGCACACGAACACCACTGAACCCATCAAACTCACAGACACACCATGCACATACAACATACCATCCATCCCATCCGTCAGCCCCAGTCTCATGAAAGGCATGTCATCCGCACAGCTGCCACACATACAGCAGTCACGCTAAGATACATGCCCATGACCAACCATGTGCCAGAAGTCAATTAAGCGCACGACACACTGTGAGCAACAACACACAACATGGGCCACACCCCCGAGCACTGCAGTGATGCACATGGCACAGGGCAGCACGCACACCAAGGAGATGGGACAACTGCAATACGTTGGCTGGCACACAACTATCACTCACTCATAACGATGCGTCCAATGCCATGTCCAGTAATCACAACAGACAGCAAATATGCAGGCCATGTCAAGCATGCACACACCTCAAACCATGCACTGTCATGCTGCCACAACACATGTCACGTTCGGCACCCATGGCTCACAGCATGTACCCCAAAAGCATATCCCCTCCCAAATGCGAATCTGGGGCATGGCCCCCATGTTGCCATATGCGTTCCTAAGCGTTCCATTTGAACCCCAAAAGCATATTCCCTCCCAAATGCGAATCTGGGGCATGGCCCCCATGTTGCCATATGCGTTCCTAAGCGTTCCATTTGAACCCCAAAGCATATTCCCTCCCAAATGCGAATCTGGGGCATGGCCCCCATGTTGCCATATGCGTTCCTAAGCGTTCCATTTGAACCCCAAAAGCATATTCCCTCCCAAATGCGAATCTGGGGCATGGCCCCCATGTTGCCATATGCGTTCCTAAAGCGTTCCATTTGAACCCCAAAAGCATATTCCCTCCCAAATGCGAATCTGGGGCATGGCCCCCATGTTGCCATATGCGTTCCTAAGCGTTCCATTTGAACCCCAAAGCATATTCCCTCCCAAATGCGAATCTGGGGCATGGCCCCCATGTTGCCATATGCGTTCCTAAAGCGTTCCATTTGAACCCCAAAAGCATATTCCCTCCCAAATGCGAATCTGGGGCATGGCCCCCATGTTGCCATATGCGTTCCTAAGCGTCCCATCTGAACACCAAAAGCAAAGTACAAACCAGACCCAGGATGGGCCAGGAGCCCGCATACACCAGAGTCACAATAAGTAGGGGCACAGCAACACACCCATCGGCATGGCCAATCCGTCCCATGCCACATGTGCACAGCACACAGTCCCATTGCCAAGCACACACAACTACAGATGCTACAGCCACACACACGCCTCCGGGAAACCCATGTACGAGATTGCACGAACTGTCAATGTCAGACGACAAATACATACTTCGCCAGGTGCAACACAATAACAAATCTCATTCTCTCCACAGGTGACGAACTGCTGGATGCTGGGGATGGAGCCAGCAGCCAGCACAGCCAGCCTACAAGCCCCCAACGAGGACACACGGATCTGGAGGATCTGTCCTCCTCTTCGGACACGGACCACCAAGCAGGCCCATCTGGTGTGGCAGGGCCCAGCCGCTCCCCAGGACCCCTCCTACCCACCAACCCATCATCCAGGGCTGCTGAACATTCCCAGCCCCCTGCTGCCACTGTCGTTGCGGCCACACCCACGGTCATTGTGGCCACTACCACTGCCGCAACCGCCACCATCGCCGCACCGACCACCACCGCCGCCACCACCGCCACGTCTTCGCTGGCACCAGCCCCAGCGCAGGTGGTGGCCCGGCCGACTGGATCCACCCTGGGAGCCACAGCGAGGACCGTGGTGAGCAATGTGGCTAGTGGGCAGGCCGGTGGCAGCAGGACTGGTAGGAGGAGCAGGGTCAGGGAAACGCCAGCCTCCCCTGGGAGCCATGCCCTGCCTCATATGGCCAGAGTCCTTGGGGCCTATGAAGAGGCCCAAGGACAATGGGTCCGGTCTGCTTCAGACACGCGTGAGGTGCTGGGGGTGCTGAGGTCCATGGACGCCCGTATGGGCCAAATCGTGGACCTCATGGGACAGCTGGTGGTGGCGGTGAGGTCACAGCCAGGGACAGCAGCTCCCCCTCCGCCACCACCTGCCGGGGCGCAGGGTGGAGCAGCAGTGTCCAGTTCCCCTGCGTCCACAGCCAGTGAGCACACCTCAACCACCAGCATGTCGCAAGCAGGCACCCCCCTCGCAAACGTGGAAGGGGCCGTCCGAAGTGGAAACAGATCTCCCGGGAGGACTTCGCACGCTCCAAACGCAAGTGAGGCAGCCAGCCAGCCTTCCGCCAGCCTTCCTTGACCAGCCACTGCATTGACTTGGACTACGATCCCACTCCACACAGCCATCTGGATGGCATGTGTGTGTTGGACTATGGACATAGAACCAGTGGGTACACCCTGATCATCACGCAGCCATGACCGACAGCTCATTGTCACTGCACGCACCACTTTTGTCATCACCTTACACACAATCACATGTCACAGTTTGTAATAAATGCACCTTTTTCACTAACTGCTGTTTGTGCCCTGTGTTTTATTTGTACGGAATACAACGGCCACCTTGGGCGGAAAGGCACCTGATGCGTGGCATGGCAATTGAATCCGGAGGGCCTGTAGGGACCTAGGGGTGGGAGACAGAACAGGAGCACATTCAATGAGTGTGTCACACACCCATCACACAGTACATGTCAACAACTACAAGCAATGTACACACATCGCACAGAGCAATAGGGCACAATGCCACAGCCACCAACAGTGGCATACTACCCTGGCCATGGAGCGTTGACACACAGCACGCAGTGAACAAACGGCCACCCTGACACAGCACACACACACCTGCACAGATACAGCCACATCAGCCGTCGTACATGGACACTCACCGTCAAGTGAAGTAGCGGGCGATGAGCTGCTGCCGCACATTACCAGCTTCCTCCTCTCCGCTGTCCTCCTCACTCGAGCTGTCCTGGTCTGCGGGCTGGGGCCCTGGTTGATCTCCGTCATCCACGATGAGGGGGATCTGCTTCCGAATGGCCAGATTGTGCAGCATGCAGCACGCCACCACTATCTGGCACACCTTCTGTGGGGAGTACGCCAGCGCACCCCCGGTGCGGTCCAGGCACCTGAACCTGGACTTGAGGAGGCCAAAGGTACGCTCGACCACACGTCTGGTCCTCCCATGTGCCTCATTGTAGCGATCGTCTGCTGGGGTGCGAGGATTCCTCAATGGACTGAGCAGCCATGCCCCATTCGGGTACGCAGAGTCACCTGGGTGTGAGGGACACAGAGAACCGTTGCAATTCCAACTGGACAGGGGACAGCATCGCACAACCAGCACGCTACACCACTCCACATACTCACCGACAATACAGGCACGATCCTGTTGCATATTGGACATCAGTCGTGGCAAGATGCTGTTGCGCATTATGTGTGCGTCATGGGCCGAGCCTGGGAACTTTGCACACACGTGGGTGATCACCATGTCCGCAAGGCACACCACTTGCACATTCAGGGAGTGCGTGTGCTTCCTGTTGCGGTACAGGTGCTCAGTGGCCTGTGGTGGAACAAGGCCGACATGTGTGCAGTCAATGGCTCCAACGACGTGTGGGATTCTGCCAAGGGCATAGAATGCACCCTTCACTGCCGCCAATTCACGAGCCCTGGGGTAGCGGATGTACCTGTTTCGGTACAGCATCATGGCTGCCAGTACATCCCTCAGCACCTTGCTGAACATGGGCTGGGACATCCCTCCTCCAATGCCCACTGTGTGCTGGAATGACCCAGTGGCGAAGAAATGCATGGCGGCCATCACCTTAGCCGTGGGGGTGACAGCAGTCGGATACACCCTGCGGGGACGGAGATGGGGTTCTAACATGGCACACAGTCGATGCAGGGTTGGCCTGTCCAGCCGAAACTTCCTAATAACCTCTGTATCGTCCATGTCCGCCAGCAATTGGTATGGGCGGTCAATGTTCGGTCTCCGCCTAGGGACAATGGCAGAGGACACATGTCAAAGCAACACGACACATAGCAATTTCGCATACACATCACTGACATGACTGAGCAAGCACATGAGCCACAGCCCAGCTGTCAAGCTGGGGCGGCACGGCCACAATACACTTACACAGGTCTCCCAACAATGGCAATGGCTAGTGATACAAACCACTGCCATGTGCATGCACATGGGGATCTAGGCCCCAATGACTTGCGGGGCGTGCTGATGGGGACTGACTGCATATCCGTCAAGCGGCAACGCCACGGCAACATGAATGTCTGCTGAGCATGGAACTGCTTCCGCGGCTGGATGAGTATGGCACACGGCGGCGACGATGTGGGCACAGGCTGAGCGGCCAAAACAAGTGGGACCTGTGGCACGAGGGGATATGAGACAGTAGTAGGTGTCAGCACTGCACCCTATGTACAGCACTGTACGGATCACACCTCCCGAAACATTGACAGGTGTCCACATTGACAGCCCCATGCCAAGACGGCTGTGTGCTTGCAGTCACACGTCACAGGTGAGAGGTTACATTGCACGTGCCAGGTGGCAGGCGTACATAGTGGGAGCTGGCATGTGTGTGCATGTGTCTCCTGTTCAGGATCCACCAGATGGGCGCTGACTCTGTACTGACCATTGGACACAGCATGTTCCGTGGAAGGCTTGTGTGTGTGGGATGGTGGCACTGGATGTGCCTCCGTTGGGTGGGGGGCCATGCACAGGGCGGGTGCGTCGATGATTGCGCATTGTTGGTCACGGTGGGTGCACCAACTGAAGATGTGTTGCCCTGTGTTCAATTCCTATGTCCGCATGATGATGGACTGTAGATGTGGGCAGACTACACATTGGTCGATGTGCTGTCTATATGCATGTGCCTTCACACCAGGCACAGCTGCCCCTGCACATGTGACCCCTGCTGGACTCGCTGCTGGGTCTGTGGAGCTGATGCACCTTCTGCGCGTGGGGCGGACAGCTCTCCTCACTTCCCTCATTGCGCATGTCATGACTTTGCCGCAGGTGACATGGATCATGGAGGGCCCACATGTACGCGTGGGTAGGCTACACATGATTGTACACTGGTCGCCACCCCCAGTCAGTGTTTCGAATGGGAAGGTTGTCGTGCTGGTGGTATGTTCGATGTGGCGGATGGGCGGGCCTAGGTGCGGGCTTACATTCCGGACATGGGGGGGTAGTTGGATTGGCGACTAGTTGCAGTACACACGGGACACGTCTCTTCCTTTCCACATCTGGGTCATCCCTTGTACTTACTGACAGTGATACAGTCATCTTCGCCCCAGCCCTCATGTCCTCCCTCGCTCCCCCAATATGCATGCTCACCTGCGAGGCTAGCGCCTGCACAGGCAGCCCCAAGCTCGCACCAGAGAGGGCAAGGAGTGTATGTGTGGGTCCAGTTGCACGAGTGGGCTGTCTCAGGGTATGATGTGTGGCGGGACGCCGTCCACCTGCGTGGTGCCCCAAATGGAGACCCGGCCTGCATGGACTATGCATCACAGTCTTCGCCTTCCGGATCCGCCACCTGCGACACCCAGTGGCTGTGGCTGCCCTTGCGGCCAGGCCGCGTCCGTCTGCGGCTGATGGCCCACACATTCACTCTTTGGCCTCTCTGGGGAGGGCTCGGGGGTGGTGGCGCACGCGCTTGCACTTAGTCGCAATGGCATGTGGCGTGGTTGGTATGATGGGCAATGGATGGGATGGTGCGAGCCACCTCCCGTGACGTCAGTGCTGCTCGTGCTGTGGTGCGTCCCCTACACTTCCATCTGACTTGTGCCATGCTAGACGTTGAGGTTCTATTGCCTGCGTGATATGACCAGGAGGAGCGCGAGGAGACCTCTCACACACCATGCTCCACTGCCATCCCGTGCCCTGTATCGCCTGTGCGGATTGACTATGTTGGGGTTACACCTGGTCGACTGGGGCTGTGTGTGCCTTGTCAAGGGGCATGGCGGGCGCACAACAGGATCCAGCTTGTCCACAGAGGGTGGGCTGAGGTGCGCCTGGTACCGCTTTGTACGTGTGCCCGGCTGCTGTGCACACACGTGTTCCTCCCCCCGACAGGTGTCCTCTCACAATGCCCAGGGAAGCGGTGGTGTACTGTTCATGACCCCTCCCAACACGGCGTGCTCCAACTTGGCATGTGCGCATCTACCCGTCGCACCCACCCACCTGAGCACTGCGTCCATACGACTTCACACGACACATGTGTGTCTTCCACAGTAGTGCTACTCATTTGCGTTGACATCCAATACCAGTGGACTACATGGTCATGTCACGACTGCCGTGTACTTCACATACTCTCATCCTCTCTCATTCGTACTTGTGAAATGAGTCAGCGGAGACAGTTTTGGTTTCAAACATTATATTGAGTCTTCTGTCCTCTGTGATGCAGTATAGTGGACACTACTGGCAGCGGAATACATGTTGAGGATATACTGAGCATGATTGCAAATGGGATAGGGTGTGGGGTTACATGTGATTGGCTGTTGCATGTGGGATGTGGGCTTCAGAGTGACATCTGCTTGGCCAAGGCTGTGCTAATGTACATTTACGTATAGCTGCGGAGCTGCGGACTTTGACACAGACGGTATACATGTAGCCTACCAGACCGCTTGGCATCATGGGCACAGTCCATCTCAGTTCCATGTGACAGGTTTGCTGCGGTTGTTCCTCATGCACGCGTGCATGTGAGATGACATCAGGGCATGTGCTTGCGTGCATGCAGCGGCGTGCCACTTGTTGTTGCACTGTGGTGGTTACTGGACATGTCACAGTCACTGGGGTCGTGTTGTTGTTGTATGCACTTGTCGTCCATGCAAAGGTCCTGGTATGGGATTCCCGGGGCGGGGGTGGGAGGGTGCAGCACCCACAGACTCCAGGCGACCTATTCATGTCCACTGAGCGGTGTGTGTGTCCATGGGCGCTGGATCCATGTCGTGTCCTGGTTGTTCGTGCAGTTCCGTCCATGTGGGTGCGATACACAGAGCCCATGCCACTGCCTCCCACGATGCATGCGGTGTTCCTGGATGTGATGGGGAACAGTGTGCATGTCCCGGTCATATCCGATGTCATGGCGATGTCGTTGATGGTGTGGTTACAGTTGCCGGTCGTTTGGTATGGCTGTTGTGGTGGTGACTGGCCAGTCCGTGCGGAAGCTAAGCATGGGTGCGGGGTTGGACATCATAGGTCACTCGGGGAACCTGCGTTGTGGTCCGGCGAATTGACAGGTTGTCAGGTATGCGATGCCGTCCAGCAGGGCTTCCATGTCATTGGTGGTGTACATGTTTGCCAGCCAATGTAGCGGATGGTGGCTGTCAAGGTGTTGTTCGTAAGTTGTCCCTTGGAGGACCATGATGGGGCATGCTGGGTGACATTCGATGTAGCTGTTCTCGATGATCCGTCGTGTGGAGGCACAGTGGTCCCATTTCAGTGCGGGTGCGATGTTGGCCACATACGCCATGCCCCCATAGGCAGAGCAGGCCCTGTCGTGTGCGTCCAGAGGAGGAGTAGTGGTAGCAGGTCCGCCTTCAGACATGCCGGGTTGGAGAGGCATATCTCGACGGGATGCTGGTAGGGACACCTCCGACAGTAGAAGACGGGCATGACGCAGCTGAACAATGTGATGCGGTAAGTCAGTCGGTAACTTACGTTCAGCAGGGACAGGAGATCGCATCCCAATGTATGGAACAGGTTGGTTTTGTACAGCTTGAGCTGTTCGGCGTAGTTGGGTAGGTGTGTTGCGGTTGCCATTTCGCAGCGGTTCGTTGTGGTGGCGTGCTCCGGCTGTGTGTGCAGTCTGCAATGTGCACGCTCCGAGGTTGCTGTGAGCTCTGTGTAGTCGTAGGGAGACAGGACTTGTGTTCTGTTGGCTTGTTTGGAGGACACGGGCCCTCTTCCCACATGCTTCTCAGACAGTTCAAGGTCAGTGCTGTGTGACTCCTTCCAATTAACTTGCATGTGGCCGACATGGGGGAGTGTTTTCTTCTTTCTTCCCCGTCCGTTGTGTGCTTCTGTGATATGCGCTATCTGCCCTGTGGTCGGTCTCCTCGGCATGCCTGTGTTGGTCTATTCTTGGACAATGGCTGTATTCACCGGCTTCTGTCGTAGGGCTGTGGTTTCGGAGTTGGAATGGAAGGTCATTCAGTGCTGTCTGCTCTCCCTTGTGTGGGCGGCAGGCTGCCTTTCCGCTCTGCGTTGGGCCTTGTGTGTGAATGTTATTCTTGGGCCACCTGTTGTCGGTCCCCGGGCTCTTTGGTGTTCCGTTTTATATGTCTTGTTCATATGTGCAGGGTGGTATGGGTGTTTCAGTGTGGTACTGGCGTTCCTCTTCCCGAAGAGGCCCTGCTTCTCCTAGTTGGTGTTGCCGCCGCTGTGTGCTACGCCATGTTTGTTACACTGGGGTGTGTCCTGCTGTTGCGTGTCTTCACTGACATGTGTGCGTCGGTTGTGTGGCGTTGGGTGTTGTCCGTGGATTGGGCGTTGGGGACATGTCTGTGGCAGGCCTGTCACGTGTCATGTGCGTTCGGGGTGGGGCTGATGTGTGTGCTGCTTGGTTGTGTCCCTGTGTCTGTGTGCGACGCATGCATGGCGCTGCGGTTGGCCTCTGCGTTGTGCGCATGTGTGGCGGCGTCATCGGCGCTTTGGGGCCGTGACGGGGTGGTTGGTTCCTAGTCCCAGGTGGTGTGTACACATGTGTTCCGCGATGTTACGATTTGGCCTGTGTGTCATATGTGGATGCAATGGTGGATGTGTAGTGTACACGCGCTGGTGGGGGTTGTCCGCTTTTCCGCCCTTGCACTGTGTGCGCTGTTTGCGTGCACTTGTTGTGTGTGTGCCTACCTGCGTCTCCGCGATGCGTTGCGTCCTTGGTGGTGCATCAGCAGAAGCATGGGGAGGGCCTGCAGTGCTGGATTCATGCTCGGGGTGCCGCTTCTTCGTTGTCCGTGCTCGGCATCCGTGTTACCGCTTCGGTTTGTCGTACGGTATCTCTTGGCCATGGGAGCCGTTTGTTTGCGGCATCGTAATTTATGCGCCGGGCGGGGCGTGTTTCGTCGGACGGTGTGTGTCAGTTGGGCTGCGCCGCTACGTGTACGGGCGCACTTTGATGGCGGACGGTGTTGCTGGCTTGCCGGCGGTGTTTGGCCTACTTTTCGCATCGTAATTGGACGGGCGTGTGGACTGCTGCGTGCCGGCGGTAACTGGTGCTTTTTGCATCCGCCAGCACGGCGGTGGTGCTTCCGCCCGCCATCGTAATGGGCCCCTATGTTCCTTAACACGTCCTCTGCCTGCCCCTGTTGTTGCAATTAGGATGTGGATCTTCTGCGTATGTTATGGGCCTGTCCCTCACTATTCTCTTATTGGGCAGATATTCGTGCAGCGTTATCAGAGCTATCTGAGCTCACTTACTGGTGCACGGCGGAACACTGCATTCTAGGATTGTACCCTAGGCCCAGGGGCACAATAGTGTTGACATGCTTTGTAGATTTGACGCTCTTACTAGCAAAGCGCCTCCTTACGAGATGTTAGAACCTCGGACAGCGCCACTTATCGTACAGTGGCGTTAAGAGGTGATACGATGAAAGTGGTGCTTTGCGTAAAGAAGAATATAGGGGCTTGCGGAAGTGGAAAATCGCCATGGAATGGGATCACTGCTTGAGGCCTTTGCCACCCAGGAAACTGTTGAAGGTTAACCTGAATTGGAATGAACCTTACCTATCCTGGTTTGGGTCCTCTAAAATATGTTACCACAGCCTTTATTTAGGATAAAAACTTTACTACAATACCCTGTGATGTATTAACTTAATGCTATGTGGGGTGGATTATGGCTCATGGTGCACTCTGACGCTAGGACTCGTTCTTGGGGTAATAGATAGTACAGTTAATCCGGTCACCACCCAGATGTATCCACCCAGTAGTACGATATGAATATATAACTGTATACTTGTGAAAATGTAAAGTTTGCAGGATTTGCGGGGAAGGCAGGCTGGGGGTTAATTGCTTTTATATAAGACCCATCTCACTTATATCTGAATGTCCACATGTGTGACATGGATCGATCCTTTCTCCACCCTTTATGCTTTGTACTGTGCTTATCGGTAATCCCTGGCTTCATTTTCAAAGTTTATACGGTAGCACACGCACTGCATTGTTTTTTTTATTGCCAGAAATTGACACTCGCCTGTACATGTAAAAGCAGTACAGTTTGTGTTTAAAAAAAAAAAAAAACATTTATTGGGCAGGCTCAGCTCCCTAGTCTACTCAATAGTAAGTACCAGTCAGGCTCTCTGTATTCCCTCATGTATGACAAAACATACATAAAATGAATTTCACTGCAAATGAAGATGTACATTTCTCATTTCTTTGAATCTAGCTAGATCTTGACCTGCTCAGCCGATACAAACCCTGTGTCTAAATGATGCTTTATGACGTATTGCTAATGACTAGCATTTCTGCACCTACAGTTGGGGCAATTTAATTCAGTAGGAATACAATGCTAACTTTAATAATTGATAAAACACTGAAGTCTTGTTGAAAATGGCTCAGTGGTTGTACTCATCCAGTTCAAGGGCTCTAAAGATGGAATGTATGATGATACAACGCGTACCATCACAACGTGGTATGTTACATCGCGGTCTTGACAACGCAAGTCGTTACATCGACTTGCGCTGGAGGGCGCTGGACTTAGGAATAGTGTGAATTACTATTCCAACTCCAGTCTACGTACAGTAGGGAAGGTGTTGGAATAGTAATTCACACTATTCACTTAGTCTAGACGCCCTCCAGTGCAAGTCGATGTAATGACTTGCGTTGACAAAACCACGATGTAACCATACCGCGTTGTAATGGTTTCGTGGTAAAGGATGTTTCCCCTAAAGATAACGCAATGAGTGCCTTTGAGCAGGTCAACAGGACCCTTGTGATTTTCAATGCTACACTACACAACCATTAGAAAAAGAACATACCAACAAGTTATTATTATGTTATAGTAGGTATTACTATATCAAAGATGAGATCGTGTTGTTACTCAAAATGTTGCATGAGGCATATCTTTAATAACAGTAATAAAGGCGTAGATTTTCAAACAATTTGTGCTGGGTTCACGTCACAAAAGTGATGGTAACCAGTGCAAAATCTTTTTGGGGGAATTTACTTTCCAGCACAAAACTTGTTTTGTGCTGGAAAGCACCCTAAAAGTAGCGCAAAGCAGCGTGAAGTACTGCTTTGCATTACTTAGCACTGAGGGGGCGTTACATGGGTGGTACATGAGCGTTCCCATGCAACCACCCATGCCTTTTGACGCCAAACTGTATCTACAAAGAATTGTAGACAGGGTTTTGCGCCACTTCAAAGGAGGTGCTAACAGGAGAAACGTTTTCATTTCTCAGTGCTTTTCCGACTTTGCCTGCGTGCTGCACTGTGCAGCACACATACAAAGTGGGAACAGCTTTGAAACTTGTCTTCGCATAGACTTTTGTACAGGAAGGGTAACCTTCCTGTACAAAACATAGGCTAGATTCAGGCACGCATCTTAGCGCTATGGTGCTAAGGTGTGTGCATGGCGCATGGTAGCTGAAATCAGCGCCAGTGCTAGGGAAAGGGGAGGACAGATCAATTTCTAAGCAGATATGGCATTCTCCTGCTCCCTCCCTGTCACGCAACGCAGCACAGACTATTTGGGGGCTGCGCTGCGTTGCCAGACTTTTTTGAAAATCTGTCCCAAAGAGTTTGAACTTAGGGGCTGATTACGATGTCGGTTGGAAAGCCTCCGACAGACAGTCGACTTCCCCTAGACCGTGTCGGAACACATTCGCCCGACTCGGTCGGAAACAATTCCGACCGACCGCTTACGATGCTCGCAGTCAGAAGGGGAACCGTTCAGTCATTCCAAATCGGTTCTGACCGGCATTCGGAGAATCCGGGTCGGTCGGAGCCGATTCATACAGCTCAACGGACAGCGTTTCCGAACGACCAATTACGATGTCCGATTCCAACAGCCTTTCCGACTCGGTCTGTCTGCCACGAAAAGGTTGTCGGAAACTGACTTTGGGGGCTCCTAGCAGGCCCCCCCTTCATCCCAAGTCCTCCGGTTTGGGGTTGAGGGGGTACCTAAGGGACCTCCCTGTAAAACCATGCACAGTGTGGCAGGCACCATGGGGAGCCCGCAACAGGGTGCAAGGTTTTCCGCAGACACCCATTTTCTCCATAGAAGCCTGTGTTGTCGGTCGGAACACAGGCTCCCATTGAAGTCAATGGGAGTTCTCCCAAACGGTCTTCGGAAGCATCATAATCGGTCGGGCGGAACAGCTGACCGCGAGTCGGTCGGAACCGAATCCGACAAGGAGTCGGGCGATTTAGTTTCCGACCGACATCATAATGAGGCCCCTAGCTGAATCCTGCTCAGTAAAAACAAACGTTCTTCAATGTGTGGATAAGAAATAAAGACTGTTGTTTGTTGTATTAGTTTTTTTTAACTTATCAAGTAATGTATTGAATAACCTCGAAGATTCATGCATTTTAGACACAACTGAGACAAACCAACCATACCTGGAATGTGATCAGTCAGTTCTTACTCTCCCTAATATTTCACTTTTTAAACTCTATAATAATATTTAAATATATAAGAAAGATACATAACGCTTGATATTTTTGACAAGCACCATATTTCTCCTTGCATTGTTCCACATTAGGGCGAATGCTCATGGAATTGATTGTATTTTCTGAACTTCTCTGTTATACTCCAACTGTTTTCCCTAAGTAAAAAAATATTGCTGTGGCTATCTCATGCTTGGTCTCACACACCATAATCCCGAAATTTCAAGCATACTCTAAAATTCATACTCATCTGTGCATATTTATATTACTTCAATATGCAGCTCTTCTGTACAATGCATGCTCTCTTGCAAAGTGATACTAGATGAAAACCAGGGGCAACCAACAGGGAACATCAAATTAGCCTTAAAAGAAGAAATTGTGACCCAATTGCCAGAGAAGGTGGAAAAAAATGTCATCATGTGGGCTGGGAAGCAGGCACGGGTTAGTTGGGACATCCTCACGCTACCTTACCACATGGGCGGACTAGGCGCCCCGGACCTTGACTTGTAAGTATTACAGGGCGGCACAGAGCGCTCATGCGCATTATTGGATGCACGGTCCCCTTGGTACTCCACATCTCCAGATTGAGAAGGTAGTTGCGGCGCCTCTCCCGTTGCCTACACTATTATTCAACCCCCCAGATCGTAGAACTGGAATACTAGATTCCACTAATACGACTATACATGCTTGGCAACACATGCTGAAATTACAGGCCGGAGCTATCTTATATTCCCCGCTGACTCCGATAGAATGGTGCACTTGGTTGCCTCCGTGCAGAGAAAAGGGGGTAACATCGGGCGCTAAACTCCATTAACCCCTTCGCTGCTTCTGTCGGCCAACGGCCGTCGCGAGCACTACCTCCGTAGTGCTGCGCACGTCCGTTGGCCGACGCGGCCCCACCCACTTAATTAAACTGCCGCACCGCGGCGGAATTCGCGCCACGGTTAAGTGGTTAATATTCAGATGATCGGAGATATGTTCACAAAGGGCATAGCGAAGAAGTGGGATGAGATGGGGGTATCGGGCCAGACTGACAAGCTGCTCACCAGATTTCAGTTTCACAGGGTAAGGCAAGCGTTAACGGAATTCCTGGGCAGAGACCTAGCTGAGCCGCATGAAGTGGCCCCTCTTACACACAAGATAAAAACCGAGTCCCCGACACGGATAGTTTCGCATATATATATTATTTGGCACAGGGGTATCGTGAAAACCACTACATTAAGGCCCGAATGGCTTGGCAGGTGGATTTGGGTAAAGACATTGATGACAAAACGTAGAAATATTGTTGCGAAAGCACGAAACGTATCTCGCTAAATGGCCGTCACAGGCTGATTCACTTCAAATTTTTAAATAGGGTCTATTACACACCGGAGAGATTACACAGGTACGGGCTACGTGACTCGGCAGGGTGTGAGAGATGTGGGGAGGACGTGGCTAACTTTTTTCACCTAGCCTGGCTATGTCCAAGGATCGCCAGCTTTTGGGCATTGATTTTTACGGCTCTGGGGGGATATTATTGATATGACGCTTACTCCGGATCCTATGTTAGCCCTCTTGGGGTTTTCGAAGCACTTACCAAAAGCAGTGCGGCGGCTGGTTGACATGGGGCTGTTGATAGCTAGGCGCATGGTGGCGTGTTGCTGGGCTCGTGGGCCGATTCCTACAATCGCATGCTGGTCAAGAGACATGGTGTACTGTAGTACGCAAACTGAAAATTATAGCAAACTTCTCCCCCCACTCAGTCGCCCGAAAAACTTCTGGGAACTGTACCAAACATATCTGGCATCCAAAGGTAATGAGGCTAATAATGCTGTTCCCACAGCACAAGAATTTTAGGGAGCGGTGCAATATGGAGCTGTTGGGGATGCAATGCACTATGCTGAGGTACAGGTCGGGGCCTTGCACAACTATTATTTAACTTGATCCGTGGAGCTGAGTGGGCAGGATATAATGTGTGCTGCCCAGTATACAAGTCTATAAGGAGCTGTTTCACTATCCTATTGTTGAGGTTGCGTGGGGCGTTGCACTGTTATGAGACGTAGCAGATACTGGCATTTTGACTGCATGTCAGACCGTTGTATTGTATTCCATGCCTTTCCTTTTCTTTTCCCATATATAAAATGTCTCTGTGCTCTGTCATTAACAAAATGTTAATAAAGTTCTTTCAACTAAAAAAAAAAATGTCATGTCTAATGTGATGATAATAATCAGTGCACTGTCCTTGCTCCACTACACCTTGCATACAGACTATTTACATAATTTCTAGCCAATTCACAGCATGTGAGTCTAGTAGAAAATTGTCTTTGTTAGTTTTCAATTATAGCAAATATACAACCAAGCTGTTGAGATCATATCACCAAGCATGTCATAAGAACATAGTGGCAGTATTGAATATAATCACCTTTAGCTAATAGGACAGTATTATAACAAATCGTAACATGTATGAGTGGAACATAGGTGGCAGTAAAGCAGTAGACATATGGAAAAAGGGATTTTGTTTTTAATCAGTAGGGTCATGTTCAAGGGTGCGAAGGTATTCGCGGAAAGGCTGCCAAATATCTCTGGGTCGAGACGAAGGGGGATGAAGAAGGGCATAATCTTTACTAATGCTATCACAATATGTCATGCTTTTAAGCCACTCCAAGGAGGGGCATGGCTTATGGCTGCCCGAATGAAGCCCAATCTCCTGTTTGGCTAATAATAAGGCCAACAAAGTGAGTCGGGGCATAGAGCACGGTATGTTTTTAGTGTATCCTAAAAGAGCAAGCAGAGGGTTGGGTAGAATCTCCATGGCAGAAACATGTGTGAAGACAGAGGTCCAGTATGAAAGGATAGCCAGGCATGTCCATGTTAGGAGTGCGAAATCAGCCCCAGGGGAATGACATTTAAGACAGCAGTCAGACCTAGGGGGGTCGAATATAACAATGTCCAAGGGTGCAAGGTAAAAATGGTGGAGGAATTTAAAATGTAAGAGTTTATGCCTGTGATTAATAGAAATATGTTTAATCTGTTAGCAACAATATGACCACATCTTGTCGGTAAGGGGAGTTCCCATTTCCTCTGCCCAGATCTCCCGTACACGTACAGTAGTGTCAGGTTTCATAGTAATGCATAAACTGTATAATCTAGAGATCATACAGTCACCATCAATGTCAGACACCATGAGGGTTGGGGGTGGAAAGTCCTCAGGTGACAATGTGTATGAGGAGAGAGCGTAGAGTATTGTGTAGTCTCCGGAAAACGAAAAGTTCCATGTATGATACACCGTGCAAGAGGGGATCATCTGTAGGTAGAACAACATGGCCTTCGGGAAAAGGTCCCTCATGGTGAGTAAGTTATGGCGATGGAATGTGCTTTGCACCACTTTTTCCTGCATAAGTGGAAACCATGTATTATCATGGAGTGGAAGGGCAGTGGAGTATAGAGGGCCGCCACCGACCATCTGTCACAGCCTACACCTTGCCCAGCAGGTCGTGGAGACAGTTTGAACATCGTTGGTATCCAATGGAATGCCATTCAGCAATATATCTGAGTGTAAGAGACCATCCAGTTGATCCCGCTCAGACCTCAGATATGGAATGCGGGCATCTGGATGGTACCATTGATTTGTATTTTGACTCTGGGCTGCAAGATAGTATAGATGAAGATCAGGAACCCCAAAACCCCCGAGGTCGTATGGGAGGCTAAGAGTATCCCAGTGCACATGAGGACAACCCCCGGACCAGATCACACAACAATTGGAAGAAGGCCTGTGATAGGGGAATGGGAATATTTAAAAAGGAGGTATAAGAAACGGGGAAGTACGATCATTTTAATAATAGCCACACACCCGGCCATGGAGAGGTGTAGTTTAACCCAGCGGTCTACCTTAGTGGTTAGGTCTGCCATTGCTGAACAATATCTAAGCTGTATAATCTGGTCATTTTGCCTGTGGAGCCAGATGCCAAGGTATTTAGTGCCATCTGCTACCCACTTAAAGAGGTATTCTACAGGTGGAGGCTGTGCAGAGTCTGTTAATGGGAAAAGTTCTGATTTGGCCCAGTTGATCAGGAGCCCAGAAAGGTTACCATAATGAACAATCTCCTGCGTAAGAGCAAGGAGGTTATCTGATGGGTGGCAAATAAATAGCGAAATATCGTCTGCATATGAAGAGAGCAGTAAAGGACCGTGAGTGAGCTGTAGTCCCCTATGTCCATGGCGATCTTGCAAGTAGCGGAATAGGGGGTACATTGGAATAATTAAAAGAAGGGGACTTAGGGGGCATCCCTGCCTAGTCCCACGCATAATGAGGAATGCTTCAGTAAGTGAACCGTTGACACAATTGCGGGCCACTGGTTTAGAATATAAGAGCATAATTAGAGATATGAAGGAAGAGGGAATATCGAGCTTGCTTAGAACGGCTTTTAAGAAGGGCTACTCTACAGAATCGAATGCTTTTTCTGCATCCTACAAGGCCACAACTGCAGGTGTCCAGGGTGATAACCTATTCAGTACTGCGAAAATAGTGCAGTAGGTTGAGAGAAGTTGACCGATGAGGAACAAAACCCGATTAAACGGGAGAAATAATCTGCTCCATCAATAGTGACAGTTGAGCAGAAAGGACTTTAGTTAATATTTTGTTGTCTAGATTCAAGAGGGAATGTGGTCTGTAGGAGTCACATAAGCAAGGGTCTTTTCCCGGTTATAACAATAGTGCAAGAACAGCCTCAAGAAGCAAAGGTGGCAATACGCCAGCAGTCAGGGATTTATTATACAGTGTCAAGAGATGAGGGGCCAACTGCTGCTTAAAGGCCTTATAAAATGCCCCAGTTAGAACATCCAGTCCCGGTGCTTTAGAGCCATCAAGAGCATCAATAGCCTGGGTTACCTCCTCAACAGTTTCGTTGACCATCTGAAAGCCACACCATTGCAACTTCCTCAAGATAAGAAGAGCTCTCAGAAGGGATGTCTGGCACTCAGGAGGAGTAGAGGCACTGATAATACTGTTGAAACTCAAACACAACTCCCTCACTGCCTACAGTTCATATTCCAGCGTCTGTCCATAACTCAGTGACATAGTTATTTAGTCTGTTTGGACGTAGCAGTTGTGGAAGGGTACGACCGGGGCATTCCCCCTACATGTAGTGACGGGCTCTAGTGTGCTTCCCTAAGTATGCCACCCCCCTATCAGCGAAGTCGCGGAACTCCGCCAATAATACTGAACGGAGGTGTAATTGAGGATCTCCACCAGCTGCAGCAGTATAATCCAAGTCACGTAATTCTGCTTAAACACGTTGTAATTGAGTACGGATGAAGTGAAGGATGCCCGTGTGTTCGAAGATGCACACTCCAGTAATAAATGCTTTAAAAGCCTCCCGAAGGGAGGCCTGTGTTGAGACCATTCCTGTGTTTAAAGTAAAATGTTCAGTTACCGACTCCAGAACGGAACACTGGGTCTTGAAGGGCTCCACTAAGGAACCTCCAGCTGCGTTCCAGGTCTGGACCTTATGGGATCTGAAAATGAACGAGGATGGGAGAGTGGTCGGACAGTGTTCGTGGGAGAACAGAAACCTCCGAGACCCATATGTATACATTAGCCAAGAGAAACCAATAGTCCAGTCTAGTCCAAACCGAGTGCAGAGTAGAATGTGAACCCCGAGATAAGCGGGTACCGGGTGCGCCAAGCATCCCGTAGCGAATAAGTGTCAACGATATGTCTGAATACGTCCAGAGCCTGGGGGTTATCAGTTGGTTGTGACCTAGTGGAGTCAGTATGTAAACATTGTGGCATGTTAAGGTCTCCACCTATTATTACATGCTCAGTGTCCACCCGTCCCATATGGGCAAAAAGATCTTGAAAAAAATCAGGGTCATCAATATTTTGGGCATAGATGTTTAATAGTACAACACGGTTCTTTGCAAGGGTACCCTGAAGGAGGACATAACGTCCATTTGGATCCGAAAATAAATTATGTGAAATAAAGGGAACACTTTTGTGTATAAGGATGCAGGTGCCCCAGGAGTATGAACTATAACAGGAGACATAATGGGGGGTTCCCCAGGTCTTGGCATAAACATGATCAGCACTAGGAGGGAGGTGCATCCTGGAGAAAGGCAATCTTGACGCCATGCCTATTGAGATGTGACTATACCGGTTTCCCCTTTCGCGGGTTATTCATTCCAAGTATATTTCATGAGCTCGAGTGTCCTATTCATATCGGAGGGTGGCATTTAGGATGAGTAAAATGAGTTATGAAAGGACATGTTGTGGGCGACGATATGCAAGTTGTATGATGTGACGCAGCGTGCACAGAATGACAATCTAACATCAACAAAAACGTAACATTAGGACCCACACCAGATAAGACATCCAGCGAATCTCAGACAAAAGGAAACAAAAAAGAAAATAATCCCACTTGAAAGAGATTGGTGTTCACCATGGGGGCACAGTGACAACTCGGCAGACAGCGACCCATTTGGAAAAGGAATCATGCAAAGGAGATAATAATCACCTGCAATTACACAATAGTAGCATGCACTGAAACATAATAGAGTAATAGATGGTGCCTAAGAGCATGGACATGTTAGTAATATTGTGGAAAATCAGCTCACAGCTAGGAGTATACCAGCCAGGTCTGTCCAGGATGATTTGACGAGGGCAACCCATGAGAGGCATCCGCACCAGCATGTTCAGGTACCGTCTGTCTAGGAGTGGAAGGTTTAGAAGGCAGTTTTTTTTTACAAAAAAGTTAGTTCCATCCCCTGGAGTATCAAAGATGCAAGTTTTCCCATTCTGTTCCACACGAAGATGGGCCGGGTAGAGCATTGCGTTATCGGAGGCCCAGTTTGGGGAAGGTGTTCTTAACATCCTGCAACTTACAGTGGGCTTCCTGCACTGTAGGGGTAAAGTCTGGATAGAGAGAGATGCTAGCGCCTTGGTAATGGAGCTTACCCCTCTAACGGGCCATGCATAGGGCAATATCCCTGTCCTCGTAATTGAGGAGATGTGCTATAAGATAGCGGGGCATAGCACCCTCTGAGGGCTAAGGGCAAGAGAGTGGTGAGCATGCTCCACAGCAAGGGTGGGGGTGAAATTGGAATGGTTGAAAAGATTGAGAAGGAGCTGTTCCACAAATACATCAGGTTGTCCCATGCTGGTGGTTTCTGCAGTTTCAGAAATGCAGATGTTATTCCTTCGGGACCTGGCTTCAAGGTCTTCGTTCTTAATTGCAACTTGTTTCAGGATGCGTTCCATCCTGTCCAGTCTTTTCTGCAGGGTGGCGGTGCCGTCCTTCAAGCCGGATATTCTCTCCTCAGCGCCGTCAAGCCTTGTCCCCTGATGATCCAACTGTTCCCCCATTCTATCAATGCGGCCTAGAGGGGTATCGAAGAGTGCATCCATTGCGTGAAAACCCGCCTTGAGCTCCGCCATAATGGCAGACATCATTGGTGACAGCTGTATCTGGGTCACACTCTGGGACTTCGTCCACGTCGGAAAAGCGAGCCATGGCCCCTGGTAGGTTTGGGCTGATCAAAGGTGAGCCTGCACTGTTTAGGATCCATGCGGCCCATTATGGTAGGGTGATAATCTGCAATACTGACAACTAGAGGGAGAGGTACTATGTTATGGTGATGGTGGCTGGGTAAATAAGTCATCTCCAGCTGAGAGGCGCCTAGGCTGGGTGGGCGCAGCGAGGCAATGATAATGCTGGTGAGGAGGGACAGAATTCAAAGTGACAGGGGTCCTCCGCAGAAAGGCAAAAAGTGTCCAGCTAGTATGGAGGGGGGGGGGTGTAGGGAGGTCCCCAAAGCCAGATATTAAACTATGAAGCAAGGCTTGGAGGAGGTGTGTGGGAGATGCCCCTCAATTAATATTAGGAGGGCCTAGCCATCAAGGCAGTAGTACAGGTGTACCTCAGGGCCGCCCCATCTCCAAATTAAGCACCAGAGTGACATTGTGCCGCATAATGGCGTAGCAGCAAACCAGGGACCCAGGGAGTGACCCACAAGCACCAATGTGGAGGGGGGCAGGAGAAGTGATATGTCCAGGGAGAGCCCCGCACACAGTGGAACGGCAGGTAGAGATGAGGCAGTAGAAACAAGGCCTCTCATGGGCAAAGGACACTTACTGCATCCAGAAGTATCTACAGAAGGACCCGGACCCACCTCCATCCATGCGGCCATGCCAGGCTGATAACTGCAGCAGCAGCAGATGGTCGAGTACCGGGCTCTGCCCCGGCAACCACCACAGCAGGAGACGATCATGGCCCGGTCAATCACCACAGCAGCAGCCAAAGGTAGCCCCGGCCTGTCGGAGCTCAATGGGCCAAACAGCACTCCAAGAGGGAAGCAATCGACTCCCAACACACTCAGCAGCGGTCCCAGCCAGTCGGGAACCTGCCCCAGCCACACAGAAGGCAGGGCACCCCACGTGGTACCGGTGCCTCAGGCTGATCCATAGCCCCTGTCGCCGTGGGGCCTCCGAGGCTGGGTCAGGCCCGCTACAGGAACAGCAGCCAGCGAGCAATGACTTTGCCCAGCGTCAGCCCCCGCAATAATCCAGGTCTTCAGAGGCAGTATCGGGGCATTTACATTGTGCAGATGGTGATGATGGAAGTGATTTGGTAAGATTGAAGGCCGCTACCTCTGGAGCCTCACGAGATAGTGGCCATCTTGACGGTGGTCTAGGCCACACCCCAGTCTAGTAGAAATCTTGACCTGAGAAAAGCAAGATCCAAGTAGCAATGTTTTGAGCTGCTCAACAAAAACTCTGATTAATTTGGGAATAAGTGGGGATTTTACCACTGGTGGTAATGGAGAACGACTACAAACAGTAAGATGCTCCCATGCCAGAAGACAAAAATAGCAAAAATGGCACCATCCAAATCATATAATGTTAGGCTTTGTTGGTGTTTGCAATGCCAACAATATAGTCATTATAGGAAACAGGCCTGTCTAAAAATGGAAGTATTTCTCACCAAAAATAGGATGGGATTCTATAGTAGGAATATAATGACAAATTTCCTGTAATGTGAAGTATAGGTAAGGTATGGTCACTACATACTGATGTGAGAATTTGTTTGCAACAAGATTTCCACAACTTTCCTTACAATTTACTCTACTGCTAATAGAAAGAGATGTTTTTTTAATGTTGGGTTAAACATTCGCAACAACTTCTAGGAAAACTCCTATCTGAGTTACTGGAAAAACAGAAGATGTATTTCCCTGGTAGTGGTTTCACTACTGCTACTAATTACCACCAAAGGTATTTACCACCAACAATAATAAGGAATACCTCTAGCACAAACAACACTACCTAGTGGAGTGTAAACCTTGGTAGAAGAGTAATTTACCACTTGGGGTATTTTGATACAAGAGCCTTAGACTTTCTCCCTCTAAATGAGGTACAGAAAGCTGATAAAAAAGGCTAGTCTGTTGATATGTGTATCGCTGGGAGCCGACCCACCCTCCTGAGTCAGAAGGAGCTATAACAATCCTATCTTGACCATTCATTTGAAACTCTTGTCATTATGTAATTTTTTCTTTTATTAGAAAATCCCCTCTTGCCCTAATGACCACAATATATGCAGTTGAGAAGTGGTGCCCTATGCTTCTAGGTTTTCTGGACTTGCTTCAATGTAGTGCAATTATAGGGGAAGCTGTTGGATGAGGTTAAGCACATAATTGCTCATGGGTAGCTCTGTTATCCTCCAGTACATTGATGAAATAAATATGTGATATTCACCCATAGAAATGTACACACTGGGACAGACTTCTCCTCACAGCCTGGAACATCTCAATTCCATCACCCAGGACCATCTGTTGAGTAGTGATTTCATCCACCATATTTATCAAGTATTGACGGAAAAAGAATATTGGAAAATACTTTTCATATATTGAAGTGTGATCTATATATGTTAATATGGGTCATATTGGTCATCCTTGAGATCAGGAATTATATTCTTTGAAACTGTATCATGTGCTGATTGAAGTTCCATTTATGAGTGTGTATGGGTTATGACAGATGAGGGTGAGTGCAATGGTGAATTTTAGAGATGTATTTATATAAATATTCATGTGTATGCTTAATGTGTGTATAATAATTTTACAGCAAAAAAAATAAATTGAGAATTCAGTTTTTCTATATTTATGTGTTTTTGAGCTCTAATAATTATGTGAAGTAATTATTTAAAAGAAAAAATACTGGTTGCTTGAGGATTTACACTAGAGTTGTTCATTTCCCTGCCTCAGGAACTCTCCATACATGCAGGGGGTCCCCATTAAATATACATTTCTTGGAGAGGTGTACCTGCAAGCAGAGGGGACAGAGTCTATGCCACCCGGAAGTGACCAGGAGGCATGGAAGACCAATAACCACAGATGACGGATTGTGCAGGAGTGATGATGGTGACCTTGTCGCTGCAGCCGTAAGGACCAGGCGATGCTGTGGAAGACCAGGAGCTGTTCATGAGCTGTCCCACGTCGGAAGTCAAGAACCAGGGGGTTGGTGTCCGGCAGGAGCACCAACAAGCCTTGGCAGCAGCAACAGATGTGGTAAACAAAAAAAGGTGAGGAGCTCGGACCAGCAAGATCCAAGGGACTCACCAAGTGCAGGAGAGTCAGAGCAGGCCCGAGCAAGCAGGGGAGCCCACTGAAGCAAAGAGACCCTCAGGAGGCCCCACAGGCCGATGGCACAGGAGTCACAAGAGGACCTCGAGCAGCTCACAAAAGATGCAGGCCCACAGTGCAGAGGCTGCAGTGAGGACGAAGATCTTGGCAGGAAGAGATGCTGGAGGTTCTTCTAGCCCGCAGATCTCTGGAGGACAGAGTCAATAAGCCTTGGCAACAGCAATTCAATGCAGTGCACAGGGGTTCTGTTCCAGCGGTTCCGAATAGGGATACTGGCCTCAAACTTGCTGAGAAGACAGTGGAGGACTCTAGGGAGTTGCAGAACCACCACCTGTGTTGCTGAGCCTTTCGGAATCTGTAGGACACAAAATCAGAAAAATAAGGGGAGAAAGAGGGATATGCTAGGTCCACCCTCCAAAAATGATCAAGAATTACAAAACACCGAAATCTCGGTTATGGAAACTCTAGCCAGTTTTTTTCAGAAAATTAAATTTACTAATATAAGATTCAGAAAAATAGTTAGTAAAGGAAAAATGTCCTTTCTTGAGTCCCCTCACTCACCAGGGTTTCCCATGGTGACATGCTTCATCATAGGGGCCATCCCAACCCGCTACGGGCTGAGGCGTGCTACGACTTGCGACACTACGTAGGAGCACTACTTGTGAGTGACTATGTGTGGTGCAGTGATGGGGGTGGAGTGGGTGAGAATAAAAATACCTAGCTAGTGGGCAAAAAAGAATTTATTCAGGCTCCTAGCCGATATATTAAAAACGGGGTTGGTCGCTAGAGTGTCTGTTTTTAATTAGTCAGGGGTCCCTAGTGAACGTCAACTAGTTTCGAGCTACCCCAGTGCTCTTCTTCAGGACAAACGGGGTCCAGCCCTGTTTAGTACCACTCCAAAGTGACCTAAGAATAGGAAAAATTGCTGCAAAATACTAGCAGGCAAGAGTTAATACATACAGTACTTTGATCACGTAGTATTAATTATGGAGCAACAATGTGCTTCATGGTCTGAGAGGGGCTGGAGAGATCATCGCCATTGAGAATGAAAACTGCTCCGGCTGTTGCCTGCTTCCCTCCCGACCCAATATGCGATCAAAGTACTGTATGTATTAACTCTTGCCTGCTGTTTTCACAAAGAGTTTGGTTGCCAAAGTCATATCATGAATTAATAAACTAGTGTGTCAATGTCTGAACAGCACTATGAATTTTACTGAGCAAAAGTGGCCACCTTGTGCTGTGCAGGTTTGTTCATGAATGAATGTGAAATGATGTGGCAATCCAAGGAAGTCATTGATCGCTTTATCTGTCTTTTAAAGAGAGATGCCTGGGTGCCAAGCACAACCTCAGACAGCAAGTGCAATTTGGAACGATCAGCATTATATTTGATGAGACACCCGATTTTGAGGGATGCTGTATACTCAATATTTTATTTATAGTTCTTCATCACAGGAAGGCTGACTAATCCAAAACCTCCTTGTAGGCACATTTTTCCTCCCACAATATAACCATTCGAATGTAGCATAGATATTTGTGAAAGTAGTCACTCATAACAACATTACCTTTCAGAATGTAATTTCCTTTAACACCGGCAATGTCACTCAGGTGTTTAGTTTGTGTAACAAAATCTATGCACAAACTTGATTCAATGAATAAGCTTGACACACATCTTGAATGTTACTGGGGAATTATTCTGTAAGCCGTTTGCATAGCTCAATGGTTTACTGCTATGTCCCTTAAAAATATTGTACATGTCCGGTAGCAGGAAGTGAAGGTACCCTTTAGCATCTCTTTGAAACCCACAGACTGCAACTTTGAATATTTCCTCTCACTTGCACTATTTAGTTTCATACAACATATGTCCTGGGTTTAATGAATTTAGCATACACCTCAAGAGATTGGCCCTTAATCCTTAGAAAATTATCTGAGGAGGATTCTGAGTAGTAACGCCAAGAACAGCATCAAAGTTTCGTTGGATGTAGTGGGGGGCAAATGTCAAAATTATCTACATTCGATGGATCTTTTTTAAAGTCAGACCCCAGGAACCTTGAAGGTGTAGCATAATATGGAGGACCTTTGCAAAAACTTCACAAAAAATTCAGTCCTCACTCCAGAATCACTCACCCATCCTTGGACACCAAGAAAGGAGCTGCGTATTTTTTTTATTTTGACATTATCTCTTTTAGCTTTCTTAAATATAACAATTGGTATTGAATAGGCTGGCACAACGTTTTATTCATATTAATTTACATCTGTTTTATTAATCATTCCTAATCCCATTATCTCTCAACATTTTGATTTTATAACATTGCCCCAGGCTGCATCTTTAGTATGGTCAACAACATAGGCATTTCTATTTTCTTGTTAATCTGATACAATTGGATGGTCTAGCGTCTAAGAACTCACAGTACCACAAACCTCGTTTGTTCACCAATGTCCTATCATTTAAGTGTTTTAGCTCCGATGTTTTTCATGATGAAGTGGAAAGACAAATACTTGAGCGTTGCATTTTATTATTATTATTGTTTTATAACTAGTGTGCAACTCTCTCATGGGGGTCTACCGTTGTCTTTCTCTGCTACTAGTAACAGGAGTGTGTCCCATTCAGCTATTTGTGTGGTGTTCCCTCTTGGTTTTTTCAATTTAACCAAAGCTGCAGCTTCAGATCTGTCCATCCATGAACTTTTTTCACATTCATTCAAAGGTGGAGGGGAGTCACTTTTCCACATCATCATGATTTGCCTTTGGCTAATACTATCGCAGATCTTCAAATTTGCTTGCAAGCACAAGTGGTTTGGGCCTTAGTATGAGGACTAATAAACATGCCTTTGGGGCCTTTCGATAGTTAGGTCTGTTATTTGCTTAATATACTCTAATACATGTGTCCAATATAGTGTAAGTTAAGGGCATGACCAGAGCATATGCTAATTCTCCACATTTCCTTCTTGGCATCAGGAACACTTGTTCGTTAGCGTAGGAAATATTCTGTGCAATAGGCAGAGAGTTGGATATTTACAATGTAGGCTGCTATACTGCAAAATTTTAAATCTCAAATTTCTGGACATAGATTTTGGATAACCTATCACTCTTTGATTCCCTGTCCTAGATCTCTTCCCTTATGTCCTCCTTCTACAATTGCCTGAACGTATTTAATTCCAGTTTCGTTCACATTAACACACATATATATATATATATATATATATATATATACATATATATATATATATATATATATGTACAACCAGCGACCTATAATAAAGTAAAACATTATATAAATGGGAAATGTACACTTATAAATGCAAAATGTGCATCTGAATACTTGAAATGCAGTCAGGGCACATACGCAGAAAATGTGAAGCAAATGGCAAGCATAACCATACCTTCTTGTAAAATGTTACCAATGCATGGCAAAATGCACAGTGAACATCTTTGTAGTTTGAGGGAAGAGGTTACAAGGCAACATGCCTGGATCATGAAGATGATACAAACAATAACCAAACAGTGTCAATGGCAATGTGCAGGGCTCAGGCATGCACAGTGTTCTACAGAGACACCATAGTCTCTGAGGCCACACTACCAACAAACCTTGATGTCAATCCCCTTTCACTCACAAATCTACCACTTTGACCACCACCATCTCAACTCAGCAACCAACACAAGCACCACCACTGCAACCATCACCACCTCAACTCCCACCACATGCACCACCATCACAAGCACAAATACAAGCACCATCACAACCAGACTCATAACTGGTATGCATAGACGGAGCATCAAAATTACTATTCATTACGCTGTTAACAATCCACTCACTCAAAAGACATGTAAATTAACATTTGTATATACCATTCACAATTTTATATGTATTAAAGAGTCACCTCCGAGCATGAAATCATGTACATTTTCATGCATTTGTGGGCATTTTAAGTGTTGATGATGCTAATTTGTATGAAGGAAGGGTTTGATTCACACACTGCATTTTGTAGTATATAAAGTAGTACTACAGTAGTACTCCATAATATAAAATGTAAGTCACAAACCAAGGTATGGAGAGCTCCATCTACGCCTCACCCATCTTTCCTATGGGAGGATTTCTGCACATCTAAGTTAATTACTTATCAGTAAATGCGGGAGGGACCAGGGCAAGTAGTGGGAACATGGGGAATATATACTACAAAATGGAAGTATTTAGAAAAAAGTAAGGATGAGGTTGGGATGGGTCAGGCTACTACAAACCCAACCAAAAAGTTTAAGCCCATTGCTGCTCATCAACTACGCTTCTAAAGTTACTACAGTCCTAAAAGTGACAAAACATAGTAAATGTACTCCTGCCCAGCATTAGAGTAAGTGAAGCACCACACATGGCCACTCCCAGGTACCGCAAAAGACTCACATAGAAAGTAACAGAAGCAGTGACTTAAAATAACACCCCATAGTAAATAAAATTAATTCAGCTTAAAAACAAATGTATATATATATGCCATTTGGACTGAAAATAAGAGTGAAAATGAGGTGGCTTTCTGCCTCGAACAAACAAGGAATAGAAGGTAAGAGGAATGGAGGAAAGGAGTTCCTAGGCATGTTGAGTGTTGCTCCTAGTGCCCTGAAGGGAACGCCAGGGGGAAGTAACTCCTACCGGAGTTCCTCCTCCCAAAGCACCGCTGAGCCCTTCTTGAAACAGTAGTGTGGCATAGTTCGTCAACATTACTGAATTTGAGATTTCTCTCATGAATGCATTTTGAAAACCGGCAGTCTGTTCATGAGTAAGAATTAACAATAATTTACCAGATAGTATATGGTAGGAATGGAATGAATAAACGTGGCTTAATTCCTCAAATTGAGATATAAAATGGCAGAAAGAAATGCTGCTGCAGAGGCATTCAGTGCAGAGAGGTCAATCACAAGACATTCTGATGATGGTCAACATACTAAGAGGGAGATAAATCAAAATATAAAGGAATTTCACAGAACCCCAATAAAATAAACCAATAAATGGTGGACGATGACTTCCCTCACAAAATATATTGAATGTGGAAGAGTCCCAAGGAGTTTGGGAATAATGTTGGTGCTGACCAAAAATGATATGGATGAGGACTTACTAGAAGAATAGCATGAGCAAACTGTAGACTGATAAAATTGATGAGAACTTTAATAAAGCATGCCAAAAGGAAAATGGATGTACAAACTATTAGTATAGAAGAGCTACTGAAAGATCTTAATCCCATGAAGGACCAGGGAGAGGTCTAGGAAGGCATAAGTAAAATGAAGAGCAACTTGGGCAAAAATGAAATTGGTTTACAAGGAAAAAAAGAGAGAATTCACTACAGACCGGTTGGAATATAAATATGGATATGGATGAGATTATACCTTTGCATGGGGGCATAAACCGCTCAGAAACAAGGATAATTTGGATAAAAGTCTTTTTAAAAAACAAGGCCTGGTGAGACTTAGGGCAGTTCTGAGGCAGGCTCATCCGCAGATACATGTCCTAACTCAAGATTGAATTTTTTGTAGAAGACTTGAGGTTTGTCCACAGGACAGCACGCCAAAAAACAAGGGATGGAGCAACCTCAAGAAGAAAAGGTGCTGCAAAACAAGGAGGAGGCAAAGGAAATGTGGACCAAAAAGATAAACAACAGTCAAAATGGTAGAGCAATTGCAGACCACAATTACAGATCAAACATTAGTAATTAATGTTTCATCCAAGGTCCATTTTAAAATGTAAAAAGATGTGTTAACTATGGGATTGTCATTTTGCCCCCAACAAAAATGTACTTTTTCAGAATTTGAGAATTGAATAATGTAAAGTTGAACGGAAATTAAAGTTACAAAATTACTTTGCTATGCTCTTTGAAAGAGGAAAAAAACAATAGTGTGGATCAAGCGTCAACATTCTGTGACACAAATATACTGGATCATGTAGGTCTTAGGAAACTTTGTGTTGAATATGGAATACATAAACAAAGACAGAATGGCTTATGTTTGTACATGAAAGTATTGAACTAAATCCTGAATGGAATCCTTCAACACTTGAAACTATAGAAAAATGTGCAAAATGGGATTTGTAACTGATATGACAGGGAAAAGTGTATTGAGACCGAAAAGCAAGTTTTGTTCTCTGTTGCTGGTGGAGAACAATATTGGCATGTTCTATGAGCTGATGGTATATAAGATTTACAAAATAACAGTATTCACAGCCAAAACTATCAAAACAACAGTAACACACAAACATGAATGCTCAATAATGGAATAATTTCAATGCACTTAGAAATTATACAACACTTATTATCAAAGCCTCCGACAAAGGGGGAAATGTTGTAATAATGGATAGATCATTGTACATGCAGGAGGCTAATCAACAATTGAACAATAAAAATCACTAAGAACTCTTAAAGGTCAAACTCTGTTAATCCCTACAGAGGGGATTTCATGGGTTGCTCCAAGTTTGGTGACAATGTGATTTACTAGATGAAAAGGAATTTAAATATCTTAAAATTGATGATCTGATCATGCAGACGATAGATTTCTCTTTAAAGTGCATAAAGATCTGAAGAATCCACTTGAAGGCCATTAGTAAGCTTTACTGATTTCCTTCTTTGAAACGCCTCTAGATTTCTCTGCATTTTTTAATTTGAATTTGTCGCCACACTGCCATTCTAAATAAGAGATTCAATAGAATTCTTGTTAAAAGTTAATTCATATCATGGATTTTAAATTATTTAATTGCTCATTGGATGTGGTATCAGTGTACACCTCAATACAGCACAAATGGGGAATAAAAGTATAAACACCTGGAATTGAAATCCATCAGTTACCTGCAGCATTCAAATATATTTCTTCAGATGCTCAGCTTCACAGCTTCTGTTTCTGTTTCATGAACATTTTTTGGACAATGTGACGAGAGGAGCGGGCAGTGATTTAAGTATCTAAAGGATGTAAAGGACTTTAGGTGGGAGGTGACTTGGATACACTCTTCCTTTGGACCACTTCTTGCCATGCTGGATTGGTTTTCTGCCAATTGTAGCTTAATTGATTTATATGTGAGACTCTCATTGATTTTTCTTCTGAGAGGCGATTAGTAGACTGAAAACTGATGGTTGCTCTCCACGTTTGGTTATGTCCTGATGATGACCGGATAAGTAACAATGTCGAAACGCCGTTGACGCCTTCCTTGGCAAAAATCAAGAGGAAGCATATATTGTGTTTTGTTTTTGTCATCTGACAAACTTGTTTTTGTATTATTTTTCCCTCTGCCATTGTTTTTTTGTTTACACTTCAGTTGGTATTTTCTTAATTGTATATGTTTGTGTAACTTTGTGAGCACCAGTTTATTATTCTTCTTTCTTTCTGTGTATTTTGTACTTGTTTATTAACAAAAATCTCTTTTGATAAACAATTGTGGGTACCTCATTATTTTATTCTTTTTGCAAAACTGTCCTTCATTTGTTGGGTCATTGTTAGACTTGGCATCTTTTGCCGTGTTTCCCCTGAGTTTTTGCTTTCTGACCTCCCGGTTTTGACTCTGTTTTGCTGGTGTAACGGTTCTGCGCGCTTTTCGCACTGCTGATCAGTGGTAAAGCGCAGGTGCTCCTATGGTAAATTGTGTTATGGATTGGTGTTTCCATGATTGGGTATTTGATTTACCTGTTAGCCCCTAGTAAAGTGCACTGCGTGTGCCAGGGCCGGTGAATCAAATGCTACCCGGGGGCCTGCAGCACTGGTTCTGCCACCCCCGTGAGTAGCCCTGAAAACGGTAACTCAGACCTGCCATTGCAGAGTCTGCGCACAGTTTGTAACTGCCATGTCGACTTGGCCAGTGCTGGCCAGTCCCTAACCTTCCCTTTTCTTACATGTCAGGCACCCCTCAGGTAGGCCCAAGGTACCCCTGTGGGCAGGGTGCAATGTATGTGAAAGGTAGGACATGTCCCGGTGTGTGTGGCATGTCCTAATAGTGAATTACAGCCAATTTCGTTTTTCACTATTGCAAGGCTACCAGTTCCCCATAGGACAGAATGGGAGGTTTGTTCATAACATCTTATTAACATAACTGGCCCGGGGAATTCGGTAAGAAAATGAAGTTTCGTATGCCTGAACTCAGAATCTAAAGATGCCTCTTTTAGTGAAGGTGATTTTTACATTGTGTTTGAAAATACCACTTTTGGAAAGTGGGTATTTTCTTGCTCAGTCATCCCGTGTGCCTCTGCTGGAATGTGGATTGCCTGTCTGGGTTTTGGATGTCAGAAGGCTGGGGGAGCAGGAGGGGCGCCAGATGGTCTAGGTAGGTCAGGAAAGGGCTGAAGAGACCTGGGTTACGATGGGGGAAGGGGGAGGAGATTTCCTTGCACCTCAAAGGGTCTGCTGAGCCTCTGACAAATGCCGTCTCCACCTCCTGCCAGGAATTCACACCAGAGAAGGCAGAACTGGTCCTGACCGGGCACAGGCCCTCTCTGCCTAAGAGATCAAAGGATTTTTGGACATAAATGCTGGGTCCCAGACCCCTGAACTTTAGAACTCATCTGGACAAGAAGACTGCCAAGAAGAAGAGCCGGAGAAGCTGCAAAAAGGAACGACTGCTTTGCTGGGTGCTTTGCTGGGCTGACCTGCAGTGGCTGCTTTTGTCTTGGGTAGTGAATGACCTGGACTGGACTTTCTGCAACCTAAATTTGTGAGTCTCTCCAAGGGCTTGAGGTAGAGCTTGCCCCCTGTTCACGAAGTCTCAGGAACAGCAAAGACTTCAAAGTCTTCGACCCGCAGCACGGGGGACTGTGTGTTTTGTGCTGCAACCCGAAGAACACCAACTCGACGACGTCTACGACGCCACTGCCGACTCCGTGTCCTGAAGGCAACGCAGAGGGCACCGCCGCAACGCAACCCTGGTCTCCCCGACGACGCCTGTTGACGCCGCCACCGAGCCGCTGCTTGCACCGTGACCTGTGGGCACCGCACTCCGCACCGCCTCGCTTCACGCCAAAGCTGTGGCACCGCAGAGGGCACCGCTGCACCGCGACCCTGGTCTCACCGACGACGCCTGTTGACGCCGCCACCAAGGCGCTGCACGCACCGCGACCTGTGGGCACCGCACTCTGCACTGCCTGGCTTCACGAGGAGGCCTTGGCCTGCCTGACGCCGCCACTTCCCGACGAGATAGACGCCGCTGCTTGCACCGTGGTTCGGGGGCACCGCTCGTAAGTTACACGACTCACCGCCCTCATCCCACACCGCTGCCTTGGCCTACTGGCGCCATCGGCTCCAGTTCGTCAGCCGACGACAGCGCTTCAGCAACGACGACGCCGCTGCTTGCACCGTGATCTGCCAGCACCGTGACGAGCACCGCCTTCATCTCGCACCGCGACCCTGGTCTCACCGACGACGCCATCTGACGCCGCCACCGAGCCGCTGCTTGCACCGCGACCTGAGGGCACCGCACGCCGCACCGCTGCACTTCGCACCGCAGCACCCGACGCCTGCCGACGCCAGCGCACCTGACTCCATCAGAGAGGAGATCGACCTGCAACGCGTGTGACTTCGAGGGCCCCATCGCCCTGCATCTCTGAAAGGTACTGTTTGCGGGTCTTCCCGATACCGTAGCTGGCCTGCGACCCCGCGGTCAGCCAGAACTGTTTTGGATTTGTGTGTTCACAACGCCGTGGTAGCCCGGACGGCGCTATCCACACAAGGAACTCTTTTTAATCAGCGTATTTTTTTTTTTTGAATTGTGAACTTTTAAGTATAGTATTGTGGTTCTTTATCGTTTTTGGTCTTGTTTTAATTATATAAAAATATTGGATATTTTTCTAAACTGGTGTGGTGTCCTTTTGTAGTGCGTACACTATATTACTGTTGGTTATGTGCAAATGCTTTACACACTGCCTCTAAGATAGGCCTGGCTGCTCGTGCCAAGCTACCAAGGGGGTGAGCAGGGGTTATTTTAGAAGTGTAACTCCCTTATCCTGACTAGAGTGGTGGTTTTTGCCTGGCTTTGGCCCGCGCCCTAGCCTACCAAGAATCCCATTTCTAACATTGGTTGTCAGCGGTGAGGATAGGACTTCCGTTTGCACTTGACTTACAGTGATTGGTGTGCACTACTACCATATCGCAGACCATTGCGTACCACATACTAACCCGTTTTCTTTTTGGCTGATTTTTGTGATCTTGCCAGGTGAACTTTCTACTTCACCATGCCGGAATCAATAGCATCATCCGTTGCATCCATGGACATTGCCTTTGAGGAGGATAGGTTGGAGCTCTACACTGTGAGAGAATTGAAGTCCGTTTGCAAAAACCTAAAAGTCCAAATCAGAGGCCTCACTAGGAAGGACGAGCTACAAAAGGCGCTGAGGGCCTGGGTAGCAGCCAGAGACGCAAGTGGGCAATCTGGTGACCTTAGTGGAGAGGCGGGGGAGCCTGGTCCTAGGGTGGATGTGCTTTTGGGAGGGGGGGAACCCTTCCGACCAGGCAGCAGTGGCCTGTGCCCAGAGGAGCTGGAGGACAGGCGGGAAGCAAGGAGAGCAGCCACGGAGCTAGAAAAGATTAGATTGGCCATGGAGGAGAAGAGAATGCTATTGGAACATGAACGAGGTCTTAAAGAGCTGGTGCTGAAGAGTAGGCCCGGCTCGGATGGTGGCAGCAACTCGTCAAGGCATACAGACCGAATCGTACACATCCCTAAGAATGTGGGCAGAGAGTTCAAGAAGGGGGATGACATACAGAGGTGGTTTCAGGGTTATGAGGCAGCGATACACATGAATGGGGTCCCTGAGGAGAATTGGGGAGCAGGACTGTGGTCTCTGTTTCCAGAGGAAGCCAGGGATACTTTGACAGCTTTGGGTAAGGGGCCTAACCTCACCTATGCTGATATGAAGGAAGCCCTTCTCACTAGGTATGGTCTCACTCCTGAAAAGTACTGGGATCAGTTTAGGTCCAGGAAGAAATCTGATGCCAACACGTGGCTGGAATGTGTGGATGGGTTTTGTCGGTCGTTGGGTGGCTGGATGAAGGGCAGTAATGTGACAGATTTTCGGGGGCTCTACAATTTGATTGCGTGGGAGCACTTGTCTAGTCTATGTTTTGCAAATCTGCACCAGCACCTAGTTGATAGTAAGCTAACTGACCCCAGGAAGCTTGCTATGGAGGCGGACCGCTGGGTGAGTACCAGGGTCCACAAGAAAGCGTTTGGGGGGGGACTCAGTCAAAGGTGGGCAGGGTCCCCAGCAGAAAAGTGGGGGGGACAAGGGTAAAACACAGGAGTTCTCGAAAGAGCCCCAAAATAACACCCAGGGTAAAGGTTCCCATCCCCCCGAAGATAAGAAACAAGGGGTCTCAACAGGAAAGCCTGCCGAGACCGGCCCCCACAAGTGTTTTGCCTGTGACCAGGTGGGGCACATGAGGGGAGACCCCCGGTGCCCAAAGGGGACACAGCCACCCACCGGTGGACCGTCCAAAGTGTTGGCTAGCGTAGCGCTGGGGGAGGAGGAGGGGTCCCAACAGGAGGGTGGGGGACCCCGCAGAAATTACCCTTGTCTCACTAGGGGACAGTGAGATGGTCCCAGGAGCCCAGGTGCCCCCTAACACAAAGAAATACAGCACCTGGGTGACCATCAACGGGAAAAGGGTAGAGGCTCTCAGGGATACTGGAGCCAGTGTGACCTCAGTTCGGTGTCACCTGGTCCCTGAGACGCAGGTAGTCCCCGGGGCATTCCACCAGGTGATTGCAGTCGACAATTCCGAGCGCCAGTGTCTGGTGGCGCAGGTCCCCTTCGAGTGGGGGGGGTCTCAGGTCCTTTAAGGGTAGTTGTGAGCCCTTCCATGCCTGTCGATTGTCTGCTCGGTAACGACCTGGAGCAGTCCTTATGGAAGGATGTTGAGCTCAGGTCCCACTTGGAGATGCTGGGGTTGCCAGAGTGGGCATGCGTGTCCACTCGGTCGATGGCGGCCAGAGAGGGTGATCAGAAGGACCCGGAGCCTGAAACAGTGGCCCAGGTCCCTGCCAAGAGGAAGGGCAAGGGGCGCGGGAAACCGGCCCCTGAAGTTCCCACGGCCCAGGAGGAGGCGGACCTCGAGGGGGACGCCCCGGTGCCTACAGGGGAACAGGTAGCCAAACTGGGGGACATCTCTGAGCTGACCCATTGGCAGCAAGAAGGGGGTCCCACCAGGGAGGAGTTCTGCCAGGAGCAGAAAGAGTGCCCTTCTCTGGAGGGTCTGCAGCAGCAGGCCGCAGCCCAGGCGACTGGTGATCAGTCCGGATCACATTGGATATATTGGGAGAATGATCTCCTGTACAGCGAGCCTAAGGTCGCGGAACCTGGGTCAGCCCGTGTGCTGGTGGTACCCCAGCGCTTCCGGACCTTCCTACTGGGTCTGGCTCACAACGTGCCTTTGGCAGGACAAGACCTTTGACCGGCTTGTCACCCACTTCTTCTGGCCTCGAATGCGAAGGCAGTCGGATGTGAATTGTCGGTCCTGCCAAACTTGCCAGGCAAGTGGCAAGAGTGGGAGGAAGGTCAAAGCTCCTCTCCAACCGTTCCCCGTGGTGGGGACACCCTTTGAAAGGGTAGTAGGGATGGACATCGTGGGGCCACTGGATCCCAAGACAGCCATGGGCAACAGGTACATCCTGGTCTTGGTGGACCATGCCACCCGGCACCCGGCGGCAATCCCTCTCAGGACAACGACGGCGCCAGTGGTGGGCCGGGCGTTGGTGGGGATCTTTTCCCGCGTGGGGTTCCCCAGAGAGGTGGTTTCTGACAGGGGAACCAATTTCATATCGAAGTATATGACATCCCTGTGGAAGGAGTGTGGTGTTACGTACAAGTTCACCACTCCTTACCACCCCCTAGGCAACGGTCTGGTGGAAAGGTTCAACCAGACCTTAAAAGGCATGATCAAGGGTCTCACTGAACCCATGAGGCGTAAGTGGGACGTCCTCTTACCGTGCCTTCTCTTTGCGTACAGGGAGGTACCCCAGAAGTCTCTCGGGTTCAGTCCCTTTGAGCTTCTGTACGGTCAACCCGTGCGGGGACCTCTAAGCTTGGTAAAGGAAGGCTGGGAGGCCGCTCCCAGGAAGACCCCCCAGGATGTGTTCAGCTACATGCTGGCCTTCCGCAACCAAACTGCCCGCTTCAGGAAACTCGCTCAGGCGAACCTCGAGGCCAGCCAGGAAGAAATGAGGAAGTGGTATGACCAGAATGCCACTCTGGTCGAGTTTCAACCTGGACAGAAAGTGTGGGTTATGGCCCCTGTGGAACCTTGTGCCTTACAGGACAAGTGGACGGGGCCTTTTGAGGTGGTGGAGCGCAAAAGTGAGGTCACCTACCTGGTGGATTTGCAGGCTCCTTGGAACCCGTTACGGGTCCTCCACGTGAACCGCCTCACACCCCACTTAGAGAGGTCCGAAGTGAGAATGCTCTTGGCGATGGGCGACGGGGAGGAGGCGGTGAGTGAGCCTCTCCCGGACCTCCTGTCTGCCTGTTGGACTTGGCCCTTTTTGGCAGGTTCACCCCTAAACTTTTTGCCTTAAGTTCTGACATGGTGTTGGTGGTTTTAGGCCTCTGGGCACTTTAGCACTGTGGTCTAGTGTAAAGTGCGTGCGCTCTCTGAGTTACAGTGGTAAGATTGGCCTGCCCTCCCATAGGAATGCATTGAAGATTCCCTGATCAGTGTGTGTCAGTGGTAATTCCTGGTATGAGAGGAGCAGCCGGGTCAAGTCTGGTATGTATGAAATCGTGAGAATAAATGATGCGCAATGGTGTGCGCAGATTTATGACTGGTGGAGAAATGCCACTTTTAGAAGTTGGCATTTCTGTGTGCTGTGTGTCTGCCTGCCTGATGTGAATTGCATGTCTGACTTGTGAGTGACAGGGGCTGGGAGGTGTGTGTGGCTCCAGGAGGGGCAGGGTGAGTCAGCGCTGGGCTGAATAGGACCTCTGGGCTGGGGGTAGTGGGAGGAGTAATCCCCTGACTCTGAATAGGAGTGTGCCTGCCCTGTACAATGCTGGCTCCGCCCCCTGCTGTGTGTTTGATCACCTAGCCCCCACCTCACAAAGGGGAAGAGGAGCTTGCAAAACAAAGTGCTCCAAATCCCCCCTGAACCAGTTGCATCTGGTTCCCCAAACCCTACACTACAGACAAAGAGATTATGTAGTATAAATATAGGGGCTGTGACCCCATGAAGTTGTTCAGTTCAGTTCTTGTTCCTGAATCCTGCCGGGGCATGCTGCTGCTGGGGCCCAGGGGGGGCTGCCATGGGGACTTGCCTCCCTGGGCCCTGCATTGCCCCTTCATCTCTGGGGACTTTTTGGGACCCTTCTGCTTTTCTTGCTGGAGTCCAGGACCTTCAGGACTTTGCCTGCATCTGGCGCCCTGTGAGCGCTTTATTTTAATTTCCCCAGAGAAAGGCAGCGTGGGCTGCGCAGCGCCGAGCTGCAACCCTTTGTTTTTGAGGGAATCCCCGTCGTAGGGAATTCCCCCGCATTGTGTAGCCTCGCGGGTGCCCACCCCGCTTTTTGCTTTATTTTAATGGCGGGTGCCCACCCCGCTTGTGTGCTGTTCTGGCGGGTGCCCACCCCGCCAGTGTCTTTAAATGGAAGCGGGAGCCCATCCCGCGTTTCACCGCCGCGGCCCGATCTAATGCGAAAGTGACCGGCCGGAGGCTGCCAATCGCTGCGCGGCCGGAGAGGAAGTCAGGCAGTGTGGTGCCTGACGTGGGGCGGGACTTCCGCATCAGCGAGGGAAGCCCCGGCCCCGCGTCCACGGAAGAGTTGGGAGGAGTCCCGCAGAGACCTGCGCCGGAGAGAGGAACCGGGTGAAGACACAGGCTCTGTTCTGAAGCCCCGAGAGCCGGTGAGTGAAGGCTCAAAGTTGTTAGGGCCTTGACCTGAGCGGTCCCGCCGATGCGGGCCGCTCCAACAATGGGGGCATGTTTGTTTTTGGAGCCACGTGGGGGGTCCCCAGGGCACCGTGGTGCCGGGCCCCCTTGAGGGATATTGTCACAGCTGCGCCGCCGTAGCGGGCAGCTGCAACGCGGGCACATTCGTTCCTAGGGCCCCAGTGGGGGTCCAGAGGGCGCAGAGGTGCCCGTGCCTGCTGGTTATTTGCTCCCAGCTGCCCCGTCTGATAGAGGGCAGCTGCAACGGTTGGCACATTGGTTTTGGAGGGCACAGTCGTGCCAGGGCCCATTCATTTTGGCTACAGTTGCCCCGCTTGACAGTGGGCAACTGCAACATTTTTGCATAGTTATTCAGAGGGCACAGTGAGTGCCCAGGCCCATGCTCTACATCACAGCTGCACGGCAATTAGCGGCAGCTGCAACGTTTAGGCCATCATTCCTTTGGGGGCATCGTGTGAGATAGGAGTGAGAGACACTCCTCTGCCCCAGCGCAGTGGCGCACGTGGATTCTGCTGCATTGGCAGCCGCCCTGACTTTGTGGGACATAGGGCATTTGAGCCCCTTTGAGAAGGCCAGTTGGCCAGGGTGACTGTTAGGTTTATAGGGCGCCAGGCCCTAATGTGATTTATGTGGTGCTAGGAAATGTGATTCATTTACTATGATTTACGCACCCTGTTTTATGCCTCTAACTGTGGTTTATGTATGAGGTTATTTGCATACTGTGGTTTATGCTAGTGAGATTATTCTCTACTGTGAGTTATGCCCCTAATGTGAGTTATGCTTAGGAGGTTAGGGTCTAATGCGTTTAGACTTATGAGATGATTGCATAATGTGTTTATGCTGGTGAGGTTGGCGCAGAATGTATTTCACGCCTAAATATGATACTGTGCATAATAGGGTTTATGTTACAGGATGATGCTGAGTTTGCCAGTGATTACTGGTTGTGTTCTACGTTTATGATATGTCCTACATTTACTAAGTTCACTTTGTGATGGTTCTGACAGTGGTCCAGATGGCCCTGTCAGGTGTAAATAATCCCTTGTAGATATTACCTAGTGCTAGGTGGCACAATGTATATTATGTGATTACTATTCTAATGTGTTATGAGAATACAAAGGCTATTTTTGATATAACCTTGTGTGGAGTTCCTTTTGTGGTGTGCCTGGTATGTTGTTGCTGTGTGCATGCGCAAACGCTTTACACATTGCCTCCGGGATAAGCCTGACTGCTCGTGCCAAGCTACCAAGGGGGTGAGCAGGGGTTATCTTCGGCGTGTAACTCCCTCGCCCTGACTAGAGAGGTGGTCTCTGCCTGGCTTTGGCGCAAGCCTTAGCCAACCAGAAATCCCAGTTCTAACACTGCCCAAGAGGGGTATGGGTCGGTGGATGGTGTGACCCTCTCCCCGGCCCTGACCGCTGAGCAGCAAAGCGAGTGTCGCCAGTTGTTGGGGCAGTTTGCCCCAATGTTCTCCTTGACACCAGGTGTTACTCACTGGTGTACCCACGACGTGGATACCGGTGACAGCCCCCCGGTGAAACACAAGATTTACCGGTTGGCTGACCGGGTCAAGGCCAGCATCAAAGAGGAGGTCTCGAAGATGTTGGCGTTGGGGGTGGTTGAGCCGTCCAGTAGCCCATGAGCCAGCCCCGTGGTCTTGGTCCCAAAAGCAACGGCACCCGGGGCCGCCCCAGAACTGCGGTTCTGTGTGGACTATCGGGGGCTCAATGCCGTCACGCGGACTGACGCCCACCCCATCCCCCGAGCTGATGAGCTCATCGACCGGTTGGGAGCGGCCAGATTCCTGAGTACGTTCGATTTAACGTCCGGGTACTGGCAGATCGCTCTAACCGAGGGGGCCAAAGAGAGATCAGCATTCTCAACCCCGGACAGGCATTACCAGTTCCGGGTGAGGCCCTTCGGATTGAAGAATGCCCCTGCCACCTTTCAGAGGTTGGTCAACCAGGTGTTGGCCGGGCTGGAGGAATTCAGCGCTGCATACCTGGACGACATTGCGGTGTTCATTTCCAGTTGGGACGAACATCTGCAACACCTCAGGGAAGTGTTGAGGGCGCTGCAGACGGCAGGCCTCACGATTAAGGCCAGTAAGTGCCAGATCGGGCAGGGGTCGGTGGTGTACTTGGGACACCAGGTAGGGAGCGGCCAGGTGGCGCCCCTACAGCCCAAGATCGACACCATCCTGGCTTGGGAGCCACCCAAGACCCAGACAGAGGTGAGGGCCTTCTTAGGACTCACCAGGTACTACCGGAGGTTTGTTAAGGGATATGGCACCATCGTGGCCCCCTTAACTGAGTTGACTTCAAAGAAGCAACCGAGAAAGGTGATCTGGACTGAGTCTTGCCAGAGGGCGTTTGATACCCTGAAGGCCGCCATGTGCACGGCCCCCGTTCTCAAGGCCCCCGACTTCTCCAAGGAATTTGTCGTGCAGACAGACGTGTCAGAGCATGGAGTGGGAGCGGTGCTCTCACAACTGAACGAAGAGGACCTAGACCAACCGGTAGTCTTCCTTAGCAGGAGACTACTCCCCAGGGAGCAGAGGTGGAGTGCCATAGAAAGGGAAGCTTTCGCTGTGGTCTGGGCACTGAAGAAGCTGAGACCATACCTGTTTGGGACTCACTTCCGAGTTCAGACTGACCACAGGCCCCTCAGATGGTTAATGCAGATGAGGGGGGAGAATCCAAAACTGCTGAGGTGGTCCATCTCCCTACAGGGAATGGACTTTACGGTGGAACACCACCCTGGCACAGAGCACGCCAATGCAGATGGCCTGTACAGGTTCTTTCGCCTTAGTGAAGAGAACCCCCAGGTAAATGGGTAGTTCTCCCCACTTTCAGCTGGAGGGGACGTGTGTTAGACTTGGCATCTTTTGGCGTGTTTCCCCTGAGTTTTTGCTTTCTGACCCCCCGGTTTTGACTCTGTTTTGCTGGTGTAACGGTTCTGCGGGCTTTTCGCACTGCTGATCAGTGGTAAAGCGCAGGTGCTCCTATGGTAAATTGTGTTATGGATTGGTGTTTCCATGATTGGGTATTTGATTTACCTGTTAGCCCCTAGTAAAGTGCACTGTGTGTGCCAGGGCCGGTGAATCATCAAATGCTACCCGGGGGCCTGCAGCACTGGTTGTGCCACCCCCGTGAGTAGCCCTGAAAACGGTAACTCAGACCTGCCATTGCAGAGTCTGCGCGCAGTTTGTAACTGCCATGTCGACTTGGCCAGTGCACACACTGGCCTGTCCCTAACCTTCCCTTTTCTTACATGTCAGGCACCCCTCAGGTAGGCCCCAGGTACCCCTGTGGGCAGGGTGCAATGTATGTGAAAGGTAGGACATGCCCCGGTGTGTGTGGCATGTCCTTATAGTGAATTACAGCTAATTTCGTTTTTCACTATTGCAATACCAGTTCCCCATAGGACAGAATGGGAGGTTTATTCATAACATCTTATGAACATAACTGGCCCAGGGCATTCGGTAAGAAAATGAAGTTTCGTATGCCTGAACTCAGAATCTAAAGATGCCTCTTTTAGTGAAGGTGATTTTTACATTCTGTGTTTGAAAATACCACTTTTGGAAAGTGGGTATTTTCTTGCTCAGTCATCCCGTGTGCCTCTGCTGGAATGTGGATTGCCTGTCTGGGTTTTGGATGACAGAAGGCTGGGGGACAGGAGGGGCGCCAGATGGTCTAGGTACATCAGGAAAGGGCTGAAGAGACCTGGGTTACGATGGGGGAAGGGGGAGGAGATTTCCTTGCACCTCAAAGGGCCTGCTCTGCCTCTGACAAATGCCGTCTCCACCTCCTGCCAGGAATTCACACCAGAGAAGGCAGAACTGGTCCTGACCTGGCACAGGCCCTCTCTGCCTAAGAGATCAAAGGATTTTTGGACATAAATGCTGGGTCCCAGACCCCTGAACTTTAGAACTCATCTGGACAAGAAGACTGCCAAGAAGAAGAGCTGGAGAAGCTGCAAAAAGGAACGACTGCTTTGCTGGGTGCTTTGCTGGGCTGACCTGCAGTGGCTGCTTTTGTCTTGGGTAGTGAAAGGCCTGGACTGGACTTTCTGCAACTTAAATTTGTGAGTCTCTCCAAGGGCTTGAGGTAGAGTTTGCCCCCTGTTCACGAAGTCTCAGGAACACCAAAGACTTCAAAGTCTTCGACCCGCAGCACGGGGGACTGTGTGTTTTGTGCTGCAACCCGAAGAACACCAACTCGACGACGTCTACGACGCGACTGCCGACTCCGTGTCCTGAAGGCAATGCAGAGGGCACCGCCGCAACGCCGCACCCCTGGTCTCCCCGACGACGCCTGTTGACACCGCCACCGAGCCGCTGCTTGCACCGCGACCTGTGGGCACCGCACTCCGCACCGCCTCGCTTCACGCCGAAGCTTTGGCACCGCAGAGGGCACCCCCGCAATGCGACCCTGGTCTCACCGACGACGCCTGTTGACGCAGCCACCGAGCCGCTGCTCGCACCGCGACCTGTGGGCACCGCACTCCGCACCGCCTGGCATCACGAGGACACCTTGGCCTGCAGTGGCTGCTTTTGTCTTGGGTAGTAAAAGGCCTGGACTGGACTTTCTGCAACCTAAATTTGTGAGTCTCTCCAAGGGCTTGAGGTAGAGCTTGCCCCCTGTTCACGAAGTCTCAGGAACAGCAAAGACTTCAAAGTCTTCGACCTGCAGCACTGGGGACTGTGTGTTTTGTGCTGCAACCCGAAGAACACCAACTCGACGACGTCTACAACGCCACTGCCGACTCCGTGTCCTGAAGGCAATGCAGAGGGCACCGCCGCAACGCAACCCTGGTCTCCCCGACGACACATGTTGACGCTGCCACCGAGCCGCTGCTTGCACCGCAGCACTTTGCACCACCTTGCTTCACGCCAAAGCTTTGGCACCACAGAGGGCACCGCCGCACCGCGACCCTGGTCTCACCGATGACGCCTGTTGACGCCGCCACCAAGCCGCTGCTCGCACCGCGACCTGTGGGCACCGCACTCTGCACCGCCTGGCTTCACGAGGACGCCTTGGCCTGCCTGACGCCGCCACTTCCCGCCGAGATCGACGCCGCTGCTTGCACCGTGGTTCGGGGGCAATGCTCGTAAGTTACACAACGCACCGCCCTCATCCCACACCGCAGCCTTGGCCTACTGATGCCGGCGCCATCGACTCCAGTTCATCAGCCGACGACAGCGCTTCAGCAACGACGACGACGCTGCTTGCACCGTGATCTGCCAGCACCGTGACGAACACCGCCTTCATCTCGCACCGCGACCCTGGTCTCACCGACGACGCCATCTGACGCCGCCACCGAGCCGCTGCTGGCACCACGACCTGAGGGCACCGCACGCCGCACCGCTGCACTTCACACCGCAGCACCCAACGCCTGCCGACGCCAGCGCACCTGACTCCATCAGAGAGGAGATCGGCCTGCAACGCGTGTGACTTCGAGGGCCCTGTAGTCTAGTTCCTATTTCCCTAATAGGCTCTGCGCATTGGAATAATATAACCTATAGGTTTGACATAGGACTAAGGTCGATATGTCCCTATCGCGTATATTAAACTTAATTACTTGTGCCAGCTAGCTCAGAGGCCACTAGAAACTCCTTGAGAACAAGAAGGGAGTAGTTTCTGGCAACCGAAAAACATGACTACTTTGTTTCCCTTTAGAATCGGAACACGTCTCAGAATCGTGGAAACAATAGATAACAGTTTCACTCATTCAATCGTGCATGCTTAGTTTCTACAGAGTTACACAGAAATGAAAGACGGGCGTTTCAATAAAAGGTTTTATTGAACAGTCTTGTTTCTCGTGTAAGAGATATGTGCTGTTATGATCACAAGACAGTATGCAAGATAAATAATGTACAGCGTAAGCAGTAGAAATAAATAATACTGCGCTAGCATTATCTTTTAGCATATATTCACGTACATAAATAACATGAGCTAAGAATGCGAGTACTCATACGATGCGTCTCTAAGCTAGTTCTACCTCAATGTACCTAACCTAGTCTAGGTGTAGGGAAAGGTAGAAGTAGGTGGAGTATTCTCTAGTATGCCAAGAGTCCCTCTAGGTTCTAGTCAGCCCCATACCTTGAGAATGAGAGAGGTGGGAATCTCCTGCCGGATCTTGGAACTCTAACACCCCGCGAAGGGAGTCAGAACACTGGAAGCTGGATTCGTCTGCGTGCAGGAATGACAGCGTCTTCTCAGTGCGTCAGGCCGGGATACGGGCTCCTCTGAAGTCGAGGTCTCCTCTAACTTGCTTGGGCAAGGGAAGGTATATTTATACCTGGTAGGTGTCTTGGAATGTTAGCATTGACGTGAAGTCGGACAGAGGAAGACGTCAGGAATGAACCCTTAAGGTATAACGGTTCATACATAATAGATGAGTTCTTGGAGAAATCAATAGTCCTGTGCTAGGGGAACTCCCAAAGCTTAAGGGTCTGGTTTCTAAGAACTCGTTGTGACGTTAGGGTGGACGGATGTCGGTGACCATGCCTGTATTTGGAGTGCACGGTTAATGCCTAAATAAGGACAGGGATTCTATGCCTATATAAGGGCAATGCGAATTGTGCCTATATAAGGACATGATTCAGGAAAACCTATATACGGACACCTAAAGCGGAATACAACACCCACTCCACTTTCGATTGAACGATAATACTAAATGCTAAACATTTAAATGCTAAACATAAAATAGAGTACCACATGTTGCTAAAAACATTTCTAAAAGCATTTTAAAAGAAGCTCAAAACTGTTGAAATGCAATAGGTAATGTACATTTAAAGCATCGTTTTCATTCTAAGCATATAATGGAAGTAGAATGCAACGTGAATTAAACAGTAATATATACATATGATGAAATGGTCGATAAGTTCTTAAAATCAAAGCCATTGCATATCATGGAATTAAATGAAATGTTAGACAAGTAAGGTGACCATGTGTCCCTGGAAGTATTCAAAGAAGTCCGTTTTATAAGACTAGTTCTACTGTAATCAGATTGTTCATTTGCCATGTCATTTCAAAAATTTAAAAAGAAAAAAGTTCAATTCTGGGAAAAGTTCCAAGTTTGAAAAATATGAAGGCCAAATTTCATTGTTGCCCTGGTACACTGTGAGCCGAATCAAAGTCAGTGTATGGGTCTGGCGTAAACATTAGATCATCTATTTCCGTAGCCAAAATATCGTCTACCGAAGTTGGTGACATTTGGAACACCTCGTTCAGAAGGTTAATTGCACAGAGATGAGAAACATCGCCTTCAGCAGAAGATGCAATGTTCGCGTCCGTTGTTACCTGTGTGCCCGTTGATCCATCTCGTACCTCAGCAGCAGCCGGAAGCGTCTGTGAGATCTCAATGAATGCCGCCATCAGGATTGGAAGCCTCTGGGGACAACACACAGCATGGGCCGTTATCGGGTCCAGCAGAGTATCGATATCCGTTGGCATGACTGATGGGAGTGTTAGACAGGTGTCTAGCACGCATTCTTCACCGCAAAACAGGCAGCGTAGAACAGGTAAGATGCAATCTTGCCAGATTGGTCTGAATGACAGGAACCAAATTGTATTAAGTTCCCTTAGACGAGGCATGCCCAAAAGCTGTACTATTCGCTCACGGCATTTCCGTTCAAGGAGGGCTCTCTCCACATCGCTCGGAGTGATGTTGGCGAAGAGGCTTGCCATAGCGTAGTAGGAGGAATAGAAACAGAATTCCTGCAACAAGTGCTAGAATTAATGGCACACCACCAAACACCGAATGTGCGAAGTTTGGGATGATTCCGAGGACAGCCTGGAAAGGTGCTAATAGTTCGGAACAGATGGTCTTAAATACATGTACAATTCCGCTTGTATCAGACATGTTAAAGATACGTCCTATCATTTCCACGAAATTTATAGGGCAGTTTGTACGAATTAAAGCTTGTATCTCAGCCGAAGTCCTTGCAACTTGTAGATCATAGGTTTCTTTGGCCGAGGTCAAAGGCACTGATTGTTGTATAAGCATGGCTTTCATTCTGCTTAAAGTATCAAATCGTATAAAAGAGACATTCAACGAAGGCCATAGAGGCGACTCCCTGACTGTGTCTATTGGGGCAAACAATACTTGCATACAGCAAGTGACCCTGGAGTTAACCGTTACTAGATATGGGATGCCTGGCAACATGCCACAGCAACTCTGATCATTCAACATGAGGTAACTCCCATTAGAAAGTTGTCCAAACGTTGGATTTATCACAGCAGCTGGTGTACCCTGCTGGTGGCAGGACAAGTTTGCCACAGAACCATTGCAAGCCCCGTGTAAAGAAATGTCCTGACAAATCAGTGAACCGCTTAGTGCACTTTCACAGTGTGTACCGCTTAGAAACACTTCACGATCCCCACTCCAACATCTATAGGTGTAAGGTAAATTCCAGGATGTCTTAATGTATTCTTTACCCAACCTTTCATATTTGCCTGCTTGCATCTGTTTAAGGCAATACTGAAACTGGAAAGTAGTCACAGGTAGACTAATTTTGCCATGAATAAGCCATTCTGTAGCTGGTTTTTCTGCCACTGTGAATGGTAATTTTTCAACTTTTTCAATGCTCAGTACTGTATACTTTGCTCCCCTTTGTGCCAGTTCGATCTGTTTATCAGTTAGATTGTATTCTGCAAACAGAGCCGTCGTGTTGATAAAACGCCAAGGCACATAGCCCGCACGCAAAGATTGCAGCGTCCAGCTTAATAACATAATAGAACGTACTGGCCTTGCTGTAACATGGCTAAATGTTGTTCCAGTATGTCGATAGCAGAGGATACAATACTGTCCAATGAATAAATAATTGTTTTATTATTTTCAAATTTTTCAAACTGAATAGTAAACTTTTATGTAAATATAACACAACATTTAACAAAATTAAGATGTGTAGGCCTCGCTGGGAACACTGCGATCATGCCCCACATAAACACCAGCACTGAGCACAAGGGGGAAGGTAGATGCTCAACAGGCCACACATTACTTTGAGCCCAAGAGGGCTGGCAGAACGCTGTCTGCAGTAAGAACAACCCCCTCACAGGCTCTTCCACCGGGGGAGGAAGAAGTTGACATGCATACGCTGATGCTTCATGTACAGAAAAGCTTAACCTCAATAGACACCAAAATAGACGCACTCACTACAAGAGCAAACAAGCTTGCAAATGCCCTTGATAAGCATGAAAAGCACATTACCATAGTGAAAGTGTTTATTTCCCAACTGGAGGATGACACATCTGGCTAAAGTGAGAAACCGCTGGATATGAGTAAGATACTCAGTGTTGTACAAGCCAAAAATTAAGACTTGGAAGCACGATCGCGCCACAACAATTTCAGCATAATGGGAATGCCCGAGTTGATGGATACTGGCAATATGGCTGACTATGTGGAATCTCTCCTGAAAAACCTGTTGGGCACTGAACACTTCTCCTCATTAAACGCTGTTGAACGGGCACACCGCTTACTAGAACTTCGGTCCCTGCCAAGGGCGCCTCTGTGCCCGATAATTGTGAGATATATTGATCGAAATGCAGCCTTATGCTTTGTCAGGGAAAAATGTCAGCTAAGGTGCAAGAGACCCACCACGAATACCTGCATGTCAAGCAGAATCTGTGAAAACTTGGGGTGCAATATGAGCTGCTATATCCAGCATGTCTAAAGGTTATGCATAAACGTGCATCACATCTCGGACATCATAGGAGGGGGAGGGCAATAGAGAATGAAGGTATCATAACCATCACCCTGGGTGGCTGGAAGCTGTGTTTTGACAGCCACCAGACCCGTAATAACACATTAGACACAAGCATTATGGGAGTCTGTGGTCGAGCAACAGCCACTTCTATTCACAGGATGCAGACAGCCTGATCGGACTTTGACACATGGACCAGCAGGCAACCTACATTAGAGAAGTTGATAGACCGGCACCCTGGACTCCTCCAAAGGGTGGACCCGATCTGGAGTATATTAAGACTGTAAATGTTTGGTGTATGTGTGATACTTTTAGGAGGTTAGGCACGATGTAAAAGCGAAGAGGCTTTGATGGGCTTTTCTTCAAAATTATTTGATATTGAAATATGTATTTGCATACAAAAGAAGTTCTTCTAATGGTAATCCCCGTCTTCTTTTCTTCTAGGGCATCAGGGGAGGTTGGATTTCCCCGGATTCTCAATGGAAAGGAAAATGAGTGGTAAGTATTAAGCTCCTATAATGTTTACTAATTTCTATCACCGACATCTCTAGTGATGAGATAGGCAAGGAAAGGGTTATTTATTCTTCCTTTTATAAGAAAGAAAAGGAAAACAAAGGGTACCCAGAAGGAACAATCCGGGGAAAATAACGAAAAAGAAATATACATACATATATATATATATATATACATATACATATACATATATATATATAAATATATCTTTCAAGCAAATTTCTCCTTCCGTCTTCCCTCGCCCTACGCAGAGGATCGCCCAAGCCGGCGGAGAGTACCGGACATCGTATTTTACAGTTGTCCCAATAATGCGATCACTCAGAGGTAATTTACAGTGCTATCAGCAGGTAGTTTATTCCAGGTAGGTAACGCGTTTCGCTTGACTCGCAAGCTTGATCACACAGATTGCCAAAGTTGTGACATGCAATACATACTGGTAATAGAAACAAACGAGGTGATAAGGTCGTCAAAATCCTGTGTTTACAACGGCATCCATTTTGTAATGTGCACATACGCTATATAGACACATATACATACACAATCGTATTGTGCTATCGCCATAGTGGTAATGTAAACTGTATTCAATTCATACATGTTTACTCTATAAGTTAAACGATATTTTTCAGACTTGTATTCAGGCATACATGTCAAAGTCCTGTAACTACAATAGCGTCCTTCTTGTACTGTGCACATGCGCTGTATAAACCCAGGGAATCTATCACCATGTTGGTAATGTAAACTGTATTCAATTCATACATGATTACTCCATATTATAAACGAAATTATTCAAACATTCAGGCATACATTTTGCAATATATTGCAAAAATTATTATTAAAAAATTATTTTTATAAAAAAATTAATTATATGCAATGAGCAGTGGTTGCCGATTCTCTAAAGGTCTGTTCTATCAATAGTGTTGAAGCTCATCGAGCATGATAGGAATTCTCAAGCGTTGAACAGTGTGCTGTCTGGAGGTGCTATCTAATGCACAAGATTCTCTCCATTCGGACTAGTGCCACTGGGAGGTGTAAGGGGAACCAAAAATAAATTTTTCAAAAGTCAACTTGGTAAAAACTGCCACAGTTCAATTCGTGTCTCTAGTGCTTACGCCCTCTGTAAATCATATCTGATCATAATACGGCATAGAGACAGTAGTCAAAATACTCAAAATACTATGTTCAAAATGGAACTATGCTAGGAATTAAAGCATAGAAACAAAAATTATAAATGTATCCATAAGGACTAGTGCCATTATGTGCGGTAAATCCCCGATGCGCCGCCCTGTGGGTATCTAATAGGTAGTATGAGTAATGAACTATAAGTGCCAGTAAAATTCTATTTGCAGCCCAGTGCCCTACTGGTACCTGTTGCAAACGTACCTCCTATGTTACACAACTGTAAAGTGCCCTCTGTGTTATGCACCTTTCACACCCTGGCAATATCGAACACACATCATAACACAGAAAGCAGGAGAAGAGGGTCCAAGGGAGGGAGTTTAGAGACCTGCAAGGAAAAATATCCCCTTTCCAACACAATTATAACACAAAATAACCTTGGGTCTATTTACGCACGAAAGCAAACTGAAAGTGAACAAGTTGTATCTCATCAAATCTCCTCGGGGGAGAGATCCCTTTTAGGACGAATACCCTCATCCACCTATGGTGGCATGCTTCATCATATGGGTTTCTCCTCCCAGTGGGAATACCTAGTCCCACTGAGGGCTACAACTCCCTCACTGAGAGGAAGGAGCTCTGGGATGTTTTCTAGAATAGTGCGACGCTACTATGGATGCTAAAATCCCATATGGAAAGTATCTGGTGGGGTGAGGACGCAGCGCAACAGAATAAAAAAGTGAGTGAAAATCGTGAGTTTAAAACTACCTAATGTCAGCAAAAACAGAAGCTTTATTCACTTGCTAGCACTGGTAGGATTAAAAGCAGTGCAAAGAGCAGTATAAATTATAAACTGCTCAATTTGAAAAAACGGTCAACATGTTTCAGCCAATACGATCTACAAAAGTATCCCGGCTTTCTTCAGGACCAGATGGACATTGGTGCTGCTGCTAATACAAAATGTGAAAAATGAAATATACACAACCAGTAATCCTGTATATTGTTTGTTTTAGTATTACTGGAACTATCTGTATACGTGAGACAAAAGAAGGGGGGGAAGACAAAATACACAAGTCAAACAACCAGTATTGCTCATACGTGCTTAACTGAAAGGATTAAATCTATATCCCTTCTCATACCATATCGGTATTTAAACATAGTTATATTGAGAAGATTCAATATAAGAAAGAATTCTTCTAAGTTTCTACAAGTGACTTACCCAAAAGTATAGGATAAGTAGCCACACCTCTACCTGGCAACAGCTCAGGGAAGGGGGCCCCGCTCCGCAAAAAATCAAAGTAAGATCACGTGTCACACACAATGGCAGCTCAGTGTAGACACTGATCTAACAGATTAATGCGTAAGTAATTCCATCACAGTTAAAACTAGCACACTGTAAAAGGTCAGGTATAAAAAGAGAAAAATTTACATACAAATCAATCTTGTACCGAAAGAGTGGTCTAATGGGCAATGGTTGTAATATGCTTTCAAGAAAAATGTTTTAAAGGAAATACACTAAGCAAAACTAAAAAACTTTTGTCGCCTGATTGTTGTGTTTTCATGCTACATTTCAGCAAAGAAACGAAACTCTAAAGTTCGATGATAATTGTAGACAAGGCTGGAGAAATTAATCCAGGTATGTCAGGCAAACACACTGGCCTAAAGAGTCTATCAACTATTGCCAAAATACACGCAAAAGGGCTCACTAAAAAACATCAGGAAATGAGACGCTGCCGTAATGATCCAACTAGCGTAAAGGAACAATATAATGGGCCAGAAAGATTTTATAAAACTATGTGGTACTGTTATAAGAGAATAACATATCTTAAGGGAACACCCAAATACGTCAAGGGAGGCTCCGTTAAGATTGTAACTATGTACCGCTGTTATAAAAACATAACTCATCGTGAAGGAACACCCAAAACTGACAGGAGAAACTCTGTTCTAGATTATACACAACTATCTAATGCTTTTATAAAGACATAGCTACTCGTGAGAACACACACACAAATGGCAAGGGAGACTCAATCTCTAACCTAAACAAAGTGTGTGAAGAGCCCTACAAGCGTTCCGACAGAAGCCTACAAGACCAAAGTCTTGAAGCCAGAAGAGGTTAGAGGACACACTGCAACCTGCTTACCTCTCCGTCGGTACCCCGTCACGGTACAGAAGCTGCGGCCGGAGGTATCCGACGGGAGGCAAGAGAGGCTTTTAAATAGTGTCCAAACCAAGTATTTTCAAATCAGCGCATGTAGCGCGAGGACCCCTAGTTGGCTAAAGGCAACGCCTGTGTCCTAATGTGAATGGAACACGCATGTGCACTACTCGCAAAGATGTTTACTCGCACATGTGTGAAAGAGAGGTGTTACACTGTTTCAAAGACGTTATCTGCACATGTGTGTAAACATGCCACAGCACTCTTTCAACTATTGACCCATGTAACTTTATAGAAATGGCTTTTAAAGTACATTATTTCGCCTAAGTGTATCTTAACAGGTAGTGACCCAGGAATGCCACAAGAGAGTGTGAAGAAAACCAGTAGCCGCTTCTATTAGAATTCCAACATGCTCAATTACGCAAGCAGGCTAATCTAAACTCGCCCAGAATTGATCGATAATTCAGTTCTACAACGATACATGTACTCAAGCAGGCTAATTGGTGCATCAATATTCAAAGAGCTAACCAGGGAATCTCATCATTGAGTCCCAGCATGTCACTCCTGATCCTATATACCCAACGCTGTTCTCGTCTGAACAGAAATTTGGATATATTAGTGACATGTGCCGGAATAAAAGGTTGCTCTAGAACTGTCCAGTGTAAATCTTCTTCACTATGACTAAGGTCTAGAAAGTGATTTGTCATCTTAGTGGATCTTTTTTTGCAATGGATGGTACTCTTGTGTTCGAGTATCCGTGTCTTAATTTTCCGCGTGGTCATACCCACATAGCGGAGACCACATGGGCAAGTAATCATGTAGATTAGTTTGTCGCTATTACAATTAGTGTGCTTCGATAGTATCCAAGGGATATTAGTACCAATATCAATTTCAGTTGTACGTTTAGTTTGTGGACACACAGCACAGGACCCACAAGGAAAATGACCTTTGATTGGGGGTAGGCCCCATAGGGATTCATGACTGGAAATTCTTTTCATCTGTGGCCGGGTGTGTACCACCTGATCTTTAATGTTCGCGCTCCTTTTGAAGGCAAATAGCGGACGAGGCAGTTGTTCCTTCCCGATATTCAGAATTTTCCAATGTCTAAGGATACTCTTCTTGATTTCATTTGAATAACTACAGAAGGTATTAACACAGGTCAGTCTAGACTGTTCCTCCTTAGGAGGTGTCACCTCAATCAACGCCTCTCTGTTGTTGTTAGCAGCTCTCTTCCTGGAATTACGAATAATGTTCAATGGGTATTTTCTTTCTTTCAGCTGGTGAGTAAGGTTACTCGCATGTTCTTTGTATTTTTCAGTAGTGGAACAATTTCTCCTAATACGGAGAAACTGTTCAAAGGGCAAATTCTCACGCAGGGATTTCGGATGGTAACTTTGATAGAGCAAAAGCGAGTTGCGTGCCATTGGTTTTCTGTACAATTCTGTGCCCAAACCATTCCCCTCAGGAAAAACCCGTATGTCGAGAAAAGGCAGGCTAATATTAGAGAATTCAAAAGTGAATTTCAGAAATGCATTTCTCGTATTCAGCCAATGATGAAATGAAACAATTGTATCCGGGGTGCCTCTCCATATCACAAACACATCGTCTATATAACGTTTCCAGACACGAATGTGTTTTTCATAGGGATTGTGTGGTTGTAAAATTTCTGTCTGTTCAAAGTGATGCACATAGAGGTTAGCCAAACTTGGGGCAAAAACACTGCCCATGGATGTCCCAGACGTTTGCAAAAACAGGTCATCCTCAAACTTGAAGAAATTCTCCTTCATGGCTATCCGTGCACAAGACATGATGAAGTGTACTGGGGTGATACTGTCCAAAGAGTTATTGTTAAGTAATGTCTCCACTGTCATCAATGTTTCATCTTGTGGTATGGAAGTATACAGAGACTCCATGTCGAAAGAGACTAAATAGTCCTTTTCACCATCAAACGGGGTCTCTGCCAGGAGTCGTAATAGGTCTTTTGTATCCTGTATGTAGGTGGGCATCTTATGAACCAAAGGTCGAAGAAAGAAGTCGACAAATGTTGACAGAGGCTCTAAGATAGATCCGATTCCGGAGATAATAGGTCTCCCTGATGGTGGTCGCTGCTCTTTATGTATCTTTGGCAATACATAGAAATAGGGGGTGGTGGGATAAGGTGTAACTAAGAAGGAAGCTTCATGATCAGTAATCCACCCTTCTTCCTTGGCTTCACCCACTATTCTCTTAATTTCCATAGAAAGTCGCTTTGTAGGATCCATCTTCAAGCGTCTGTAGGATCGCTTATCCTCCAGTTGACGTAGACACTCAGCTCTGTATATTGTAGTGTCTAAAATCACGATCGCACCACCTTTGTCAGCTGGCTTTATGACGATTGATCCGTCTCCAGCTAATTTCTGGAGTGCCAATCGTTCGAGTTTCGGTAAGTTCTGATATTGCCTTGTGTTTTGTTCAAATAAATTGGTCACATCATGCAATACAGCTTTCTCAAAGGTAATTATTTGTGCTGGAATCAAATGCGCTGGAGGATTAAAAACTGATCTAGGCCTCAGTCCCGTGTTCTTAGACTCTTCATCATGGTCGGATGTAGACTTGTCCTCAAAAAAGGAGCGTAAGCGAATTTTCCGAAAGAAACTAGCCATCTCTTGTCTTACTTGGAAGGTATCTCCTTTGTTCGTTGGAACAAAACCCAGTCCCTTCTCTAGGACTGCTGTCTCATCATCTGTCAATATTCGAGTACTCAGGTTCACGATCAGATCACTTCGTCGCTGGTCCCGGGTTGCACAGGGGGTTTCGTCATGCTGCGAGTTGTCGTGGATGCCAATTGTGGGCTCCAATGGACATTTGTTTGTTGATTTCTTCTGCGGCCTCTTGAGCGGCCCTGGCCATACCCTAAAAAAGGCTGGTTAGGGGCCTTATTGGTGTAAGGTTGAAAAGGAAACATTGGCGGTTGAAATGGCGGTTGATGATAGCCGTAAGGAGTCGGAGGCCACCATTGTGCAGGTCCTTGGGCAAAATGGCCGCCTCTTCTCTGACCTCTACCCCTTCTGTTTGTACCTCTCCATCTTCTTTCCCCATTTTCTTCAGAGTCTGAGTCATTTGAGTCATCCTCACTCGCGGAGGTGGAGTAATTAGATCCATACTTCCTTCCTCTTTGATTGAACTGAGGAGGTACGTAGGTATTACTAGTGTAGGGATACACTTTTTCAAACGCGAACTTAGCCAGATCTTTTTTAAACTTAGTTATCTTTGTCGCAAGAATTGAATCTTTAAATTCTTTATTACTCTTATTAATCTCATCTGCTTGTCTTTTATAGACAGATGTTACCAATACTGATTTAATCTGAGATTCTAAGGTCTGTATCTCAATTAGGATGGTATCAGCAATGCGTTTAGCTGTGCTAATAATCAGTATCAGCCAGTCTCTTGTACACCGCCAGGCGACAAGGGACCAGTCTTTCAAAAAAATCTTATCTTCTAAGAACAAACGCGGTGCGTTGGTTACAATCAGCCCTGTGGGTCCACAGTTTGCTCTCAGGTATTCGGTCATGATTGCGCCATGTATGTATGTGCGCGAGTGAGAACGTTTCAAAACCAATAGTTTTGCCCAGTCATCACTTGGAGTAGAACTAGTGCTAGGGACATTATCCAAAATACTTGGTGTCATAAGAATATCTCGGGCTATGGCTTCGTCAAAAGCCAGCCCTAGTCTTTCTGCCATTTTAAAGAAAATAGTTGCTTTAGCTCAAACCTTTACAATGTGCAATAAAAAGTGAGGAACACCCACAAAAATAAACTAAAGAGCGGAGGAAGGAAAAGGTCCACTATGTATCTGGACTCCAAAAGATTGGACCCGCGGCCATTGCCGCACATGAATCATAACACTGAAAACAGGAGAAGAGGGTCCAAGGGAGGGAGTTTAGAGACCTGCAAGGAAAAATATCCCCTTTCCAACACAATTATAATACAAAATAACCTTGGGTCTATATACGCACGAAAGCAAACTGAAAGTGAACAAGTTGTATCTCATCA